>JAMPIV010001668.1:0-53216 GCA_024509875.1 Oreohelix idahoensis
ACAAAATCTGCCGCGAAATAGCGGCCTTTATGATAAGGTAAACCCTCGTGTTATCACTTGATATAAGGCATTTCATCCATGCCAATCATACCGCCCTGAGTAGCGGGTTCCAAAATCGTAACCTACTTCTCATGAGTTTCTTCCTCAAAATAAGACGTATTTGTCCTTGGTTTCCTATATTGGAGCACAAATAGTGGGCCCTGCAATAAAATATTCCTCAATAACTCTACTAGCAAAAAATGTCGCCCTCAAAATTGTCATCTCTCTTATATGCAAACAAACACCTAATACCGCAATAGCAAGCATTACGAGAAGATATAAAATATGTATTTTACCTTGACATCCTAGAAAAAATCACCAGAAAACAACACTCCCCATCCTTGGCGTATCGAATAAACTTGGGGAAAGATCTTCTTCTCTTCTTCTTCTTCCGTCCTTAGCCAAAGACCGACCAAGCAGTCAGAGGCCATCACGCCTTGTGGCGTCTTAAGGGCAACAGCAGATTGATTTTCTCTGTTGTAGTTTCCCATCACGCCTAGCGGCGTCTTTAGGGCAACAACAAATAGATCCATCTGCCGTTGTTTCCGTAATCGGTGTGAGAAGCCAACGGGTGATCAGCCCATTGGGCTGGGGAAAGATCACTGACGTCTTAGTCACACAGAGGACATCTCTTCCCCAAAATTACAGCAGAGAAAAATCTCCGGACCTCCTGTCCGCACAAAAAACTCAGGTCGACTCCCAGATCGGAAGTCTCTCGATCCGCGCCCAAAAACTTTGCGCATGTGCAATCAGCACAGTCCTGAGTAAAACTAATACCGTCTAGAGCGTTCCCCGAAAAGCGAGGTAAACCGCTCCTTATATGGACATGTGAATAGCGTCTTAAGGAATGCCAACTATTTAAGACATTTCCTCGAAACAGGTCAACATCGATCCTTATAAGGATAGGTGAATATGACAAGAGAAGATAATCACCAATCTAACCTGTCACCTGAAAAATTAATAGACAGTTCTCTCTCTCTTAGATCATCAAACAATATCAAACAGGTTGACGTCAATAAAATATAGGCAAAAATCACAGTAACAAATATCAGGTAGTCTTAATATAGGGCGATTTCGAAAAGGCACACATTTAATCACATTTAACGACTCATTACACACATGTGACCACACTACCTTCTTTGCCGCGTCCTTTTTCAGCAACTCGGACAGAACTGAAGTGATATCACTAAAGTTGGGCAAAAATCTTCTATAGACGTTTATTAAGCCTAACAAACTCCTAACCTGTTTCTTTGTTCTAGGAATATCTAAATTTAAGATTTTTGAGACAGTAGAATCCTCAGGATTTTTTAGGACTCCACTCTCCAACCTTATGTCCGAGAAAGGTAATTTCTGAAAATCCTATTCCGTTTTAGATGGTCGGGCTGAGATACCATGATCACGTACAGGTATTTAATAGAGAGTGAAATGTCGTGGGCTGTGATCACTCCAAGATTGATGGAAGGAGACAAACCCGTCATACAGGTATTTATAGAGACAAAAGTCCGCAGGAATGTCCAAAAGTGGCGTGATCGTTTCCTATAATCTATACAAATACGTATAGATTTATCCTTCTTCCTAATAAGCACCATAGGGAAGCTATAAGGAGAATTAGAAGGTTCTATAATATTAAGGCTAATCATTTGCTTGATCTCATCATGCATTTGAGATTGCAGATGGGTCGGAATCGGGTACGGTTTCAACTTTATTGGTCTGAATCCGTCAGTCTGATATCATGTTCGATGACATCAGTTTGCCCTTAAGTGCCCTTTAGTCATAACACTCCCGTCTTGTGCAATTTGACAATTATTCCTTTGTTCCACTCTGATGGTGTTGTCCCCGTTTTCCACACTTGTGCAAATAGTGGTTCTAATAGTTCTGCTGCTAGCTCAGGGTCTGTCTTAAATAGCTCTGCATTTAAGTTATCATGGCCAGGAGCTTATCCATTTTTTAACCCTTTGATTGCCGTGATGATTTCTTCCTTCCGTGGAATGTCTGTATTAACATCTAGATCATTTTCAGCCTCAGGAACATTAAACTGTGTCTCAAGTTGTTCCTTGTTCAGAGTTTCTCTGAAATGCTCTACCCATCTTGTTTCCTGTCCTTTTGCTGTGGTGATGAGATTTCCTTTCTTATCTCTTACTAATGTAATATTGTTTGCACCTCGTTTTCCGCTGATGGTTTTAGTTATTTTATATACTGTGCTTTGTTCATTTCTCAGTGCTGCTTCTTCTGCCTGTCTTACAAGATCGTCTAGGAATTTCCTTTTGTTGGCTCGGGTTTGGCGTTTAACTTCCTTGTCCAGTTGACTGTACTGTTCGTTATATAATTGCTTTAACGTATGGGACTTCACTTCTGATTTCTTTCTTTTCATTTCCTTTCTCATCGCTATGGTGTTTAATGTTTCTGGTGTTATCCAATGTTGCTTCTTCCTTTCCTGAATCCCAAGCAAGCATGATCTTCTTCTTTCCTTATATATTGTTGAAATGGTATTGAACTTCTGGTCAATATCATCAGTCGATGCCTTTTCCTGGCGTTTAGCAGTTTGATATCGTTTCTGTATATCATCAGCCAACAATGTGTATACACGTTTAAAGATTGTTCTACGTACATTCTTAACACTGATGATTACTACATGTGCAGCAGAGTGTTCTTGTTCTCAGTTAAACGAATTAAAATACCCTCAGAGAACAACTGCGTGTCAGGACAGACTTAACTCCCTTCCTCTACTTTGTAATCAGGCGGATATGCTTCGTCGAATAACTTTTTGTTGACCTAATTATGAATTTCGCAATCAGAATATCGATACAGAAGCTTTTCATTAAATATTGAATATTACTGATGTTTTAGTTCAAATGACAAAAACCTATGTTTATTTTTGTCCTTAATATAGTTTGTATTTTTTTTTTAAGTTTCATATTATGTTTGAAGGGGGTACCGTAATATTGTCAGTGCTTAGGGCCTTAACAGGTCTTAATCCTGGCACTGTAGCCGGTAGGTAGTTGTTTAAGTAGTAAGATAATATCTCACGTTTTCAATGTTGATTATGCATTTGCTTTAGTTTACAATGTAGATACTTCAATAGATTTAGTGGAGTAATATTTTATCTATCTATCTATCTATCTATCTATCTATCTATCTATCTATCTATCTATCTATCTATCTATCTATCTATCTATCTATCTATCTATCTATCTATCTATCTATCTATCTATCTATCTGTCTATCTGTCTGTCTGTCTGTATCTATCTATCTATCTATCTATCTATCTATCTATCTATCTATCTATCTATCTATCTATCTATCTATCTATCTATCTATCTATCCATCTATCTATATATCTATTTATCTATCTATCTATCTATCTATCTATCTATCTATCTATCTATCTATCTATCTAACTATTTATCTATCTATCTATCTATCTATCTATCTATCTATCTATCTATCTATCTATCTATCTATCTATCTATCTATCTATCTATCTATCTATCTGTCTGTCTGTCTGTCTGTCTGTCTATCTATCTATCTATCTATCTATCTATCTATCTATCTATCTATCTATCTATCTATCTATCTATCTATCTATCTATCTATCTATCTATCTATCTAGCATGTCTATTGATCACTAAGTTTGTCTTTTTTTTTTGTCCTAGTGTCTACATTTCTTTTAAGTTGTTTTTTTTTTCCTTTTAAGACAAAACATTTCCGTTTTTGACGCTAGCAGACGGACTAATGAAAGAGGTCAGCGAAGACATGAGTCCACAATCTATATTGATCTATGACAGACTGAGAGACACGTAAAATGGCTGATGTAAATCACCAAAACCGTGCTATTTATGAAATTTAAAGTTTCAAACCCTCCTATGATTGACACATGCAATTATTTCCACCACGTTTCCCTTGGTGGCTTAGACAACCTACGGCAGCGTTCCAGAGATTTCTTTCTTCGGCAAATGTTCGGTATGTTTCAATTAGACAGCGTTAGAGGTTTTCGTGTCTGCTAGAGTCCAGGGTGTTCTAGATGTTACACGCTGACTTAATACATACAGTTCACTTCCCTATGAAAGTATCTGATATGGAGCTAACTGTACCTATACGTATGAACACAGACCCTCCCCCGCACTCTTAAACAATCACGAACACACATACAAACACACACACACACACATATATATATATATATATATATATATATATATATATATTTTTTTTCTTTTAACTTACCTACTTAATTGTTCTTCTTCTACCCAGGAGTGTAGAGATGTGCCAGAGAGAACGCCATACTATCCTATCGGCTATCTTCCTCTGTCACGGGATTGTCTTTCCTGCTCCGCAGTAGTGGTCAAACAATGGCCAACTTTAGAGTATAATGATGAGTGTATGCAAAGGTATGAATCTTCGCTCATGATTACTCATGGCAGAGATATAAATAGAAGAATGATGCTTCTACTTCAGGGAGTCTCATAGGATGTTTAAGAAAGCAAGCATAAAAACTGAGATCATCTAACTGTCATGAACTTAATATTGTCCCGCCCCTTCTATGAGGTAATCTTTAACTCGTGTTTCTGAGTCCCCAGCTGAAGGTGATTCATCAACTACTAATTTAATTTTATAGCTCTATATGTTTATGTATTTAACACAATATGAGTCATACGGGTGCAGACATACACTTCACTCAATGGTGGTTAATCCAACTACAGCTTTAAAGTTACAGAAAAACAGGTTTAATAATCACTTAGATTTTAACGAGATTTAAAATAAATAACGTGACTTAGAATGATGAAGCAATGATATTTATCATCATCGGATGATTCATATTGCGGTGGAAAACATGTTAAATGTTCATTGATTTCGCGTTTTTGCTACTTAGCTGCCAGTGTGGAGTCGGTTGGCGACTGCTTCATCCGCTGTTAGTTCCCAAAGGTTCGTTGGACTGTACTTCTTGTCAATAGTAAAAAAATGTGGCCGCAGCACGTCTCTTGCACAAGGTCGTGATCACTGCTTAGGTTGTCAAGTCATGTGTCTTCAAGACCCACCTGATGAGATGTCTAGCGCCGACTACTGGTAACTTGCACCACACATCTGTACCACAAACTTGTACCGCAAACTAAGAGGAAAACAAATGCCTCTTTTGAGTATTGGGTCCCCTGATATGAAGCATCAGGCGTCCTGCGCTTCCATTCACCACCCCCATCTTTCTCAGAAAACTTTACCCTTCCTGAGTGTTACGTTTTAACCCCAGTGAGTCGGATGAAAATACGTTTGGATAGCAGTGGACAGTACTTGCAATATACACACATATATATGTGAAATTTATTAACGTGCCTGTATAATAAATATGTACACCATGATATCATCATTCACTCTCTGTTCTCTATGGAGCCTGGGGCCACCTCTGCTGGTGGTTCCTTATAAAGAAACCCACACAAAGCAGTCACTAACTCTTGCAGTTGTGGTTCATGTGTCAAGGTATTTATAGTAATGAGGGTACCAGCCTCATAGACTACTGTACATTGTGACGGTATTGCCTCCACTGCTTTGCAGTAAACGTTCAACAGTGGCCAAAAGAGTATCTAATACGGGCTTCAAAGGTGTCTACCTTCGCACAAGATTACTCTTGGCAGATATGTAGATAGAAGGTTAGTGACGCTTCTATCACAAGATATTCAGATAAGCGAAAACAATGCTGCATTTGGCTGAGCACGTTAAATCTAGAATCTGCCGACAACTTGTGTGAAAGATTAAGCAATAGTTTATGTTAGCTCTTTTAAGCCCCCAACTGATTAACTCAGAGGAATTCTTATTATTCTGTTATAGCTCTGTTTATAGTGTGCGTAGTAAATTGACTGAGACAACCCTGCAGTACATTTAAAAGGATTAAATCGAAGTGAAAAGTTAACATCACGGTTGTGATAGGGTGTAAATTGTAAAAAAAAGAGAAGTTCAAGTGGCAGTATATAGATTGAACTTAGCTGCCAATGACAGTTCTGCTCCTTCTGATGTGTTGGTTCTTGTTACACTGCTCACGCTCGTCGCTGGTCAAGGTTAAAGGTGCCGCACGTTCCCAGAACGTCAAGGAGTAACGGCCAAGCTGGTCCTGTGTCTGTCTATAAGAACCTCTTATGATGGCGTCTCGCACAACGTCAGTCCACTTCTACCTTCACTTGGTTCCAGAGATTGTACTTTCTTCTTGTACCATCAATAACTATGATGAAAGAATGGAAGCGAAACGCTGTCTTAAGTATTGCGTTTGTAAACGTCGATTTTAATTTTACCAATATATGTAACCGCTTGATTTATTATTATTCATGATATAATGAGAGTGGGTGTTTAGTTAATGCTTAAAATGTTCATGCGCCCACACAGAGCAGAACATAATTCTTATATCACGCGAATGTCGAAAATATCAAATTCTCTAAGACTAACATACCACTGCTACACACGAGATACTGTTAGTGAATTCAATCTGTTTGTTGACATAGATTTCGCCACACAGGCTATTTATGGTCATGCTTTACTACTGTCACGACTACTGTTTTCCTACCGTGTTAAATGTTGCAGTGAGTGTGCGTGGGTACATTCACACACTACAGGTACACGCATCAGAGGTATGGAATGGTGTAACGGCAGGTGAAAGTTAATGACGTTTATTACACCACAACACGTTACATTAATATAGAATACACAGTCATAATCAAATTACAAGTCATAGCAATACAATAATACAGTACTCCAGTCACATCTCCACTTCTCAGAATCATTAGCGCTATACAATATCAATACTGGATCCTCTCAGCAACAACGGTCGGCATCACCGTGCTAATATAATAAATAATGGCCTCCTCAAATATGCCTCATCAAAGACGCTCTCAAATATGGATCCTCTCAATAATAACAATGGACTCCTCAGATATGCCTCATCAAAGACGCTCTCAACATTGGCGCTCTAATGTAAATATGGATCCTCTCAATAATAACAATGGCCTTCTCAAATACGCTCTCAACATTGGCGCTCTAATGTAAATATGGATCCTCTCAATAATAACAATGGCCTCCTCAAATATGCCTCTTCAAAACTACTCACAAACATAATTCTCCAATAAACTCAGTAATTACTGGCCTACACAAATAATGGCCTCTATAACTTTTGCACTGCGCAGGCATACTCAAAACACACACTGTAGGGCCGACCTCTCCAGTCGGTGCCCAAAAACAGACTGCAATTAGTTCACACACTAGTCCTGCCAAAAAAGACACGAGACTCGGCTGTTTAAAAAACACAACTCAGTCTCAGTACTTGCATGGGCTAGCCACACGAGCTTACTCACAGCTCAAGACAGTTCAGAGAAAACACATCTCCGCAATTTGAACTGACCAGTGTTCGCCACGCTTACCGACTTGGAAACTTCTCGATCACACGAGGGAATTCCCCTAATACAATTTTAACTTAACATCAGCTTAACCAAGCAACGTAACCCGCAATCGAATCTATTCGCTTAACATTTTCAAGATCACCTCCCCTTGCTAATATTTACTCTGTATCAGTTGCCACACCGCCCGGGAAAAAAAATGATTTATCCTTTTTTTTTGAAAATTTAAGTCCCAAAAATTTAGAGATAAATGAAATTATATTATATGGCTACCAAAAAAATGTACCTATAACAAATGAAAATAGTACATCTACCAGAAATATCAGCAATAAATGTAATATTACAACCAACGCATCAAACATAATCATCCAAGCATACCAAAATTAATCTTAATACGATACCAAGCTAAGTACATTTAGTACAAGCAACAACCAATAGAAAGTGAAAGAACAAGATCAAGCAACCGAAGAATGATCTATAGTAAAGGAAAGTAAGAAATCGGCAAATGAGCAACAATTAACAATACCACATAATAATCAATAAGTAAACAATTTCATGTAAAATAAATACAAATTTACCAAAATACTAGTTACATTATATTAAGTTATATAATTAACTCAAGAATACAACGAATGAAAGTATAAGTATTGAAAGAAGACGAAGTATACAAGTAGAATGAAGAGAAACGAAGATGTGATACGAAAGTATAAACAAGATATGAACACATATCGAAAAGACGACAAAAAGATAGAATGAAATGAAGAATAATCATTAAAGACGAATGGAAAGCAAAGGTATGAACGCATAGAAAATCAGTAACAATATATACTAATAAATGTTTAGATTAGACAACATATTTCAAAATTAAATACAAACATGATTACAAGGCACAAAACAAAATGTCAAAGTATATCCATACTAACACTATAAAAAGAATAATTCATAACTAAACAAAGTCTAATAAGTAATTTAACTAAGTTACAAAAGTTATACTTAAATGAAAATAAATTATAAACCTTACACAAACAAATAATAGCATTTGCGATAACTAAGTTTTGACCTAACGCACAATCAACCGCTAAATAATAAAAATACATCATAATATCAAATAAGACAAGTTTCCAAAGAAGTAATATCCCTTTCAATCATAGGGCACACAAAAATAAATTACAATGCCAAAAAACAATTCTTTTCCCAAAATTACCATACAAAATATTTCAGAACGATAAGTTATCAAAAAATAAAATTATTATTTAAGTAATTCTAAGTCATAACTAATAAACTAACAATGAAATTAACTTTTAACAAAATGAGAGAAGCATAAAATATCTTATCTCTAGACAAACACTTAAATCAAAACATGTAAGTTTTCCTTTTTTTCCAAAAAATACATCACCAAAAAAAACCTAAGAAAAATACGATGTCATCTGTATATCAACTTTCCAACATACAAACATAACATAATGTATATAGAGCATGTATTATAACAATCCGTCTATATTGTTCAAACAAACAATAGTATCAGGTGTTTCTATCAATTTTACAAAAAAAGTTGAATTTAATTTATAAGTTAATTCTGACTAACAATAGCGTTGAGCTTCAGTTTCACATAATTATCCTAACAATTACAGCTACAACCCGAAAAATATACAGATCAATAATTATGATCTAAATGAGCACAGGTTTGACACCGCTCACTGCATTTATCAAAAATTACACACAAATTATTACAAACACATGTTACCCATAAACAAAACATAATAGTATACAAATGGCAAAAAAAAAAAATTGGCTTTATTGAAACAGTCATATATGTCAACAACAACAATATATATATATACATACAATGGCATATATATAAATATATACTATATATATGGTACATATATCGAATATATATATATCTATGTATATACAAGTATATATATATATATATATATATAGCAATCAAATAGTGCATAATTATGAACATCATAATGTTTTAAAGAAATTACAAATATATTTTAATAAAACATCATATGATATATTATCCACAGAATACAATAACATGTACTAAAAAAAAATAAAATCCGCTGTAAAAAAAAAATATTCCCGTCAATCTGTCAATAATTCTTGATCCTCCAAAAACTGAATCGTCAGATGTATAGCGAGACGCTCATAGGTTCCGCTTGATAGATAATCCACATTCTTCACGAATAATGTCAACAAGGGCGCCAACTCATCACAACGTCGCACGCTACGAGATAATACAAATGAAAATCTCTTATAATCATCTGTTAGATTTAATAAGGAAAAACGGAAAATCAACTTTCACGTTTACCTATCCCTTGTGGTGGAGTAGAGTCTTGGCCCCTTTTCACACATCTCAGCAAGTCCTCCTTAAACGTGTAAACATCACAGAAGGCTTAGCGACCACTTGACCGTAACGAAAGTTCATCTCTGCTGTAGACTGAAAAAATTTGCTACATTCCCAAGAACGAGATGACCTTTCGACACCACCAGTGTGACAATCAATAGTGTTATTACTTTGCTTGTTAATAACTTTGCTCTTATGTGGAGCACAGCTAACCTGGTTACGATTTCTATAATTGCTGTTAAGAACATTGTTATTTGTTCCATTAACACAGTTGTACTGTTTTACATCCCAGTTAGCATAATTACAATTAGCATTTCCTCTTGGATAAAAATATCTACTAGATGGAACTGGCTTTTTATCAAAAACATTATTACCAGATTGACACTCTTTCATATAATTATTTCCACTATAATTTCTAATACTCTTAGAATCACGATGTTGTGATCTGTCAAATTGTTTCTTGTTTTTAGGAGAAGAAACGTTACTATATGAAGAACTCCCTTGGTACATTCTAACCTCAGGGTTATTTCTCCTATCAAAACTGTTTTTATCTTTGCCGGTGGCAATGTGTTTAAGAAATGGGTCACACTGACTTGACTGGGTATGACCAGAAGGTTTGATATTTTTATTGTTTTTCACAAAATATGTTTCCTTCCTGGAACAAGTAGTTCTATCTTTTTTCCCTGTTATCAAGCCATCAGGGTTCTCAATTAATCCCTTGTTGGCTTTTAACATCCTGACTTGATAAGTATTCCTGTTTCTTTCATTATCTACAGGACTATCTAATACTGTAGATTTTCCTTTGCTAGCTTGCCGCCAGGAACCAATACCGTTAGAACCATCGGCATTGCGTTGAAAGTTATATTTCCCACGAAAAGATTTGCTTCCACTATTCTTGACTTTAGAATCTGCAAAAAGTGTATAGGACTGACTTTTTGCTTTATGTCTTTCACTGTCAACACTGACAGAAGACCACATTTTTTTCTTCAAGAGAATGTCGAGTAGACCGTCCATTCTTCTCCTTGCATCTGCAATTTCCTTATCTCTAAGTGAAATCTCTGCACTTAATTTCTTGTTTAAACTCTCAGCTCTTAAAACTTTACAGCTTTCCTCTGCTAGTAAATTTTTAATCTTAGTGACCTTCTCTTTCTCAGCCATCAACTGTACTAATCTATCTTTATCATCCTTTTCTTTATTTTCTTTTAACTGAGTCAACTTCAGCTGTAGTGCTTCAGTCTTAATATCATTGCCAATCTCAAGCTTATGAACCTTTTTATCTTCATGTTCGCCACCGAGATTTGCAATATCATCTAATAAATCAAGGAGCGTTTCTGTATACGTCATATCATGTTCATAGGTCTCAAGTTTCAATTTGTCATATATCTCTCTCCTTTCCTGAAGTTCCTGAGTTAGATTTCTAACTTCACTATCCTTATCTTTAATCTGAGTTTCCAACTCTTTGATTTTACACAATGCTACACTCAATGCTGTTTGAGTACTAGCAAGTTCTGAGTTTGATTTACATAAATCACTTGTTAGTTTAGACAATTTTTCCTGAAGTTTACTCTTTTCAGCAGTACATTCTATGATACTTTCCCTTTGCTCTAGGGTACTCTGTTTTATGTCCAATTGCTTCTTCTCTTCTAGCCCCCTGTTCTGAATCCTCTCATCACTTTCATGAATTAGCTTTTCATATATCAATCTTGTTATTTCAGACTCAGTCAGCTCACGGTCTCCATATCCTAATAGTTCACGGTATTTGTCATCCTCACTCATTTTATAAAAGTTTCTGTCATACTCACTCATTTTATAAGAGTTTCAACTGACTTAATCAACTACTGTACACCAACTTATGTTATAGTACTTATATATAGCATACACTACCTATGCATTAACATATTGTACAATCAATCGATATAATTATCGACAACACAACGACAATTATCAACAGGAAATAGCGATGGATAGTACAGGCAGACTTGCTGAAATGCAGAAAAGTGGCACAATCTACACAGAACAAAATCACTTATCTTAATATACTTCCGTCCCTTCCGCCAACACACCAGATATCACAAAGTTCTGCAGATAAAAACGTTCCAGCGCAGAAAGGTGCACGAAATAGACTTTCTTCTCTTCAGGTTCTTGCCAAAGTGTAGAATGCGCTCAACACAGCATCAGCACACAGGAAACGCAGCACAGCAACCTCCGTGACTTTTGACTTGAGATAATCTGCAAACGACTCCTCAAAAACACTTCACATTTAGTTAAACTTGACTGTCTACCAACAACCTGTCAACTTCCCACTGTTATATTCTACCGTGTTGGACACAGTTAACCAACTAGGTCGAGGACTATGAAGCAATGCGAGGGTACATAAGCCACGCCCACACAGGGCTCTCCTATCACGCGAACTCCGTGGGTTTCATTCCGTTAAATAAACTGGCCACCAATATATGTAACCGCTTGATTTATTATTATTCATGATATAGTGAGAGTGGGTGTTTAGTTAATGCTTAAAATGTTCATGCGCCCACACAGAGCAGAACATAATTCTTATATCACGCGAATGTCGAAAATATCAAATTCTCTAAGACTAACATACCACTGCTACACACGAGATACTGTTAGTGAATTCAATCTGTTTGTTGACATAGATTTCGCCACACAGGCTATTTATGGTCATGCGTTACTACTGTCACGACTACTGTTTTCCTACCGTGTTAAATGTTGCAGTGAGTGTGCGTGGGTACATTCACACACTACAGGTACACGCATCAGAGGTATGGAATGGTGTAACGGCAGGTGAAAGTTAATGACGTTTATTACACCACAACACGTTACATTAATATAGAATACACAGTCATAATCAAATTACAAGTCATAGCAATACAATAATACAGTACTCCAGTCACATCTCCACTTCTCAGAATCATTAGCGCTATACAATATCAATACTGGATCCTCTCAGCAACGGTCGGCATCACCGTGCTAATATAATAAATAATGGCCTCCTCAAATATGCCTCATCAAAGACGCTCTCAACATTGGCGCTCTAATGTAAATATGGATCCTCTCAATAATAACAATGGACTCCTCAGATATGCCTCATCAAAGACGCTCTCAACATTGGCGCTCTAATGTAAATATGGATCCTCTCAATAATAACAATGGCCTCTTCAAATATGCCTCATCAAAGACGCTCTCAACATTGGCGCTCTAATGTAAATATGGATCCTCTCAATAATAACAATGGCCTCCTCAAATATGCCTCTTCAAAACTACTCACAAACATAATTCTCCAATAAACTCAGGAATTACTGGCCTACGCAAATAATGGCCTCTATAACTTTTGCACTGCGCAGGCATACTCAAAACACACACTGTAGGGCCGACCTCTCCAGTCGGTGCCCAAAAACAGACTGCAATTAGTTCACACACTAGTCCTGCCAAAAAAGACACGAGACTCGGCTGTTTAAAAAACACAACTCAGTCTCAATACTTGCATGGGCTATCCACACGAGCTTACTCACAGCTCAAGACAGTTCAGAGAAAACACATCTCCGCAATTTGAACTGACCAGTGTTCGCCACGCTTACCGACTTGGAAACTTCTCGATCACACGAGGGAATTCCCCTAATACAATTTTAACTTAACATCAGCTTAACCAAGCAACGTAACCCGCAATCGAATCTATTCGCTTAACATTTTCATATATATATATACGTTGAAGAGAGGTTCAATCAAGAGCATTCTAACTTGGCATTTTCATGCCAAATCAATCATCATCCAGGCGTCTGACATTGGTAGAGATTCATCCCCTAAACTCATATAATGTACAACATTCTACGTGACACCATAAAATATTGTTTTCAACCCCATTACGTTATAAGGTTTTGCTACTTCCATGGGTATTTATCATGTTTACAACTCACTATGTCATAGATGTATCACTGATAATATCTTCCAAGATGTTACATTCTTGTAATTATTGATCACAATAAGGTCTGTGCAGAACCGATTACGAAGCTTTCCGTTCTCTAAAATCGCATTTGTTACTTTACTGCCCGTGTCTTAATTTTTAACTAGATTGACATCTTCCGACACGTCATGTGTGAAGTCGTAAAATTTCTCCTAATACCATTTGGCATCCGTATTGGAACCTGTGAACAGCATTGTCTCGTGTATCTTCCCGGACAAACAGTCTGGATTAACAATAGGAATGTCGCTCAATGTCGACTCTTACTCCGTCTGGAGCTGCGATAAACGAATTGTCAATGTGGCAACTTTGCCCACACAAAGTCAATGTTGTGTCAAAACAGGTCAAGCGCTCAGGGTAATTAGTAAGGGAGGAAAAAATTGGACAAAATATTATAAAAAAAAACCTTGAACTATGAAAGCGTAAACAATGAATACAGGAAGAATTAGCACGTTAGAAGAGTGGTAGATAATACTTCTGGAGTGGAGAGAAGACCAGAAAAAAGAATGAACGTATTTCGTTACATCCTCCTGGCCTGGTTCCAGTCTAGTTCTCAGTCCTTCAGGGATTGTCTAATGTTGTTCACCCAGTGGATTCTGGGTCGTATATATATATATATATATATATATATATATATATATATATATATATATATATATATATATATATATATATATATATATATATATGTGTGTAAATGGGTATAATCGTGCATGTGTCTTTGCCAAAGTGTTCTCATTCACGTATACTTTTCTCTCTATAGAAATTGATACTATTGTTTTAAGGTTGTTCTTCGTTGTCTTTCTTCGTATTTTCTCTTTCTGTTTTCTTGCAATTGCAAAATCTGAAAAGGTAGTCATGTCTAAAAATGTACTCTATGATATTAGCTCATAAAAACGTGGTTTTTGATCTCGTATACTAAGAGTCTGGCGTAGATGCGTTATATTTGCATTAGTCAGCGTAAGGCGGTTTGCGTTGCACTATGTTGCTCGCCTTGCAGCCCAGTGCATCCGACTTCAACATGCATTTAAATAGGGGGTTGCTTCCCTACTTTTTTAATTTTTCTCGACTTCCGTGCATTTCTGCTACACTATATGGCTAATCTGTACTTGACTCTAGTCCTGCACAACTTACAGCAGTGAACGGAGTGCCATATGGCAACAACCCACTTCTCTCAACGAAAAACTGTTTGGGGATGTCAGGAACCTTGATGTGACTATGGCCTTTATAAGAGTCATTAATGTGGAAGTCTGAGAAAGAAGAAGTAATTAAATCAAAACCGTTTTAGTGCAATTTAATTAAGTTTCTCGGTGTTTCGTTTCTTTTCTTTGGATCCCTGGAGACTTCTGTGTTTTCAACAAAAAATATGTCTACGAGAGGACGGATTACGTCAACAGTCGAATTCTGTTGTCAGTCCTTGCGCCAAGTAGTATTTTATGTTCATCTTCTCCTGTCTGGTATTTGATGTTGTTTTTGATTAACTCGGGTTGCTGAGCTCGTCGCTCTGTAGCAGCCAATGCCAAGTTGAAGAAGTTGCATGTGTTCTGTAGCTGTTGAGTGGTGCTGTATAAATCGTTTATGATTGTTGAGCTAAAGAATAGTTTTCTTCTTTCTATGGAGAGCCCTGAGCAAGTGAGCATCACATACTTAACTGTCTTATATGGATGGTTACAGTTGTGACAGTATGGACTACTATGTCGGATTAGCCCTAAGGTGCAGCCACTTACACTGACAAACAACATTTTTCTTTCTTATATAAGAATAAGTGTTCTTAGGTCAGTTTCTTGCGCTGATTTCAAATCTGAAATCCGTTTATCTCTATCACGTCGGGTTCTTAAGATATTTGTGAATAAATATATTTTTGGGAAACCGTTATTTGCTCCGTTTCATTTTTACTATATAACTTATTAAAAATTAATAAAAAGCAACATAATTCTACTTTTTATACTGCTAAAAGATGCATGACATATGTTACGCGATTTTTCAAATAGTTACTGTATTTTGAAATAATTCTGAGCAAAATATGGCTTCTAGAAGTTGTAGAAATTCGGCTGATCTGTTCTGTTACGTGTGCAGATATTTTACCGATCGTGTTGACCAGAAAAACTTTACACCATTACTAAAGAAAGCATATGAACTTTATTTCGATTCGAAAGTTGATGATGCAAATAAATCTTGGTAGCCAAATGCAGTTTGTTCGATACATTGGCAGGTTGGTTACGAAAATCGCTGAAGCATAAGTCGATGCCTTTTGGAGTGCCAGTAATATGGCGTGAACATACAAATCACACTACTGATTGTACTTCTGCTTGACAAATATCCATGGTTTCACTTTTAAAACTAGAAAGTCTGTGGTTTATTCAAATATTGAATTGGTTTTGAAACCAGTGCCTCATGATCCAATCACGTGTCCGATCCAAGTACCACCAGAACATAATCCGTTGGACGTGAATGAACCATCAGAAAGTGATAGTTTACCTGCATTAGAAACTAATTCTGACTCAGATTACATACCGGTGAATGATAGTGTTTACTTAATTAACCATTCAGGACTTTCAGATCTAATACGTGATCTCGCTCTTACCAAAGGACAAGCGGAATTACTCGGTTCGCGACTCAAAGAATGGAATCTTTTAGCGCCCAATACTCCGATATCTAAATTTCGTCATAGACACAGAGAACTTGTTCAATACTTTGAGATGGATGATGACATTTGCTATTGCAAAGATGTAAACGGTCTAATGGTGCACCTCGGTCATAAGCACATAGTCAACGAATGGCGACTTTTCATCGATTCTTCCAAGACTAGTCTAAAAGCTGTGTTATTGCATAACAGAAACTTATTTTCATCAATTCCAGTCACCTACTCTGTTCATATGAAAGAAACTTATGACAATATGGCTATACGTTTGGAAAAAATAAAGTACAATGACTACCAGTGGCGGATTTGTGGAGATCTAAGGTCATTGCATTCTCACGGGCATGCAGACTGGGTATACTAAATTTTGTTGCTTCCGATGTGAATGGGACAGCCGCAACAGACAGGAACATTATGCAAGAAAGGTGTGGCTTATCCGGGATCGTATGCAGCTCGGGCATAAAAATGTAATACACGAGCCATTAGTTAACAAAGACAGCTTCATTTTACCACTGTTACATATAAAGTTGGGGCTCATGAAGAATTTTGTAAAAGCGTTAGATAAAACGAGCAAAGCTTTCACTTATCTTCGAGAAAAGTTTCCGCAATTTAGCGATGCAAAGATAAAGGAAGGTATCTTTGTAGGACCTCAGATTAGGAAAGTTATTGCAGACAAACAATTCGAGAACTTGTTACATGGTAGTGAACTTCGCGCATGGATGGCATTCAAATCGATAGTCGATAACTTTCTGGGAAATCACAAATCTGTTGACTATGTTGCATATTGTTAAGCAGTGCATAGATGCATACAGAATTATGGGCTGTAACATGTCCCTCAAAATCCATTTGCTCGATTCACATCTTGACTTTTTCCCTGACAACCTTGGCGAAGTCAGCGATGAACATGGAGAACGATTCCATCAAGATATCGCCGTAATGGAGTCACGTTATCAAGGACGGTGGAGTGTGACCATGCTTGCCGATTATTGTTGGATGCTTCATCGCGATGTACGCCATGCCATTCCCCGATGAAAGTCGACTGCAAAGAAATTCAAGCCTACATAACTGTTATACTTCTTGTACGAATGATGTTGTAATACTGTATGCGTTGTTAAAAAACTTCAATTGCGTATTTCTAGAGATCCCGACCTGATAGAGAAAAACGGTTTGCAGATTTAAAAACAGCGCATTAAAATTGACCAGAAAAACATAGAAATGTTAGAGAAAGAAAAAAAAAGTTTTTTTTTATTAGTCAGTGTTATCAGAGTTAGGGTAAGAATACTTAAGCACGATTTAACACTAAGTATTTGAGCGTGTCTAGTTAGTAAATAAACACTAGCCACAAATCCTGTTAGTAATTCAATCATAGTGTTAATGTAATGACGTCATCAGAAATTGGGGTAGAAGCGATACAGGTTAGATCGGAAGTGATTGTTTTTTTAAGACAGGAAGGTGAGTTGTTTTTGAGCACGGGTCGAGTGGGGAGTTTTTCATCATCTTGTAAGTAAGATTGCTGTGTGATATTTCATGGGATGACTGGTCTGTATACCACACAAGAATATGTACTTATAAACCCGTTTGAAGTTATCAGAGAGTGTAGACACTAAATAAAGGTATTCATTCATATTTATACCAGCTTTATCTTATTTCCTGAGCGTCACTTGATTTGGTGCCCGTGACCAGCTCGTTCCTGTTTTTACGATAGATTCACCAATTCAACAGCTTGAGCATCAAGTTTTCTTGTTGCAACAGCAAAACCAACTGCTTCAACAACAATTGTCACAGCAACAAGCAGCGAGTCAAACTCTACCTGATTCTCCTGATACTTCTTCCAACACATTACAGTCGATTGCTAATACTCTCAGCTCCGTAACACAAAGTGCCAACTTCCAAAATATTAATAACATTGTCAAGCCGTTTCACGGTGATGCTTCTCACTTTCGACAATGGCTTATTGATATTAACAAGTTTGTGTCTTTGATCACCTCGGCAACCGATGACGACCCAGAGGGTGTTGCATTCTTCTCCTCCCAGTCATTGGTAACTGATTTTTTGCGCCGTCGGGCACAACTTTTCCCTTCAGAAACTTTCGCTTCACTGAAGAAGGCACTGGTCAGCCGTTATTCATCCATAACTGACTGTCAGCACGCGTGGACTCTTCTTTGTAGGGTACACCAGGACAGACAGGAACCTGTACAATTTTATGCGGACAGACTGTTAAACGTGGCTCAAGATGCCTTCATTGTTGCTTCTTCCACTTCTGCAGATATTGATCGGCAGCTTGTTGGTATTTTCATTGATGGTTTGTCATCCGACGCACTTAAATTGCATTTGATCCGCAAGGATCCTCAGACGGTCACAGATGCAATACAACAGGCCATCACAGAGGACAATGTGAAGAAATGCTTTCCCAACCGTCTCGGTCGCGAGCCTCGCCCTTGAACACCAATATGATGAAGAACCGATGGACGTTAGCCATTGCCGCCACTCTTGGCAGCAACCTTCAAGATCACCAATGCCTTGCACTAATGCTTCCTACCATCAGCACCACCATCGACGCCTTCACCATTCACCAGAGCCACAGGTCCATCAAGTGGCTTCAATAATATGTTACACTTGCGGGCAAAGGGGACACGTCTCGCGCAGCTGTTTTCAGCGGCTACAATGCAGTCCACTGCCTCACAGTAATCCGTGCCACAACCACTACATTATCAGAACAGACAGCACCGACCTCGCTACCTTCATGGCTTCCTACCGCTCCTGTGCCCTCCCCCCAAGGTCCTCCGCGTTCCTTTTCACGTGCACAGTCCCGTCCTGCACCCCTAATGAATCAGGGAAACCCTTGGGTTGCTCAGTAGTTAAGACCATACCGGGTAACTTGAAAATATCCTCACATCGGTCTTTCCACACTAAATGTTTACTGTCCTCCCCACCTTCGGTGTCTTCCTCCTCTCTTTCTTATGTCTCTCCTCCTTGTCACTCCGGATCCTTCATCATGTCTTATCTCCATCAACATGAAAAGCTACCGTGCTCTCGTTGATACTGGCGCAACTGTTAGCCTCATCCGTGAACAGTTGTTTCGTCAGATTCGTAGGCACGTACCATTTTTTCCTTCCTCTAATCCTTTGGCCTCCGTTAGTGGCCAACCTTTACGTTCCATTGGAACTGCTATGATAAGTCTCAAGATTGGTTCCCAATCTGTTGTCCATCAATTTATTATCACAAGAGGTATGTCCCGTAACTTTATTCTTGGCTGTGACTTTCTCCTTCGTCATCACGCTCGAATCTATTTTGACTTGTGACAGATTCGCGTCAATGGTGAATACACCCCTCTTCAGGATGATATTCACATTGCATCCCTTGTCCGCTTCACTGCTCAAAATACCTTAAAGCCTCACTCTTTGACTATCGCCATTGGTCGGTTCAAACGATCCGACTATGTCTCTTCTGGCCATTCTGTCATAGTAGAACCATTACCTGGTATTGACATCATTGATGACCCCTCCATCAATGATGTTGATGGCATTGTTCATGTTTCCATTAAGCGTGATTTTCCCGTCATGCTGTTAAATACTTCTGGGAAGCCTGTGACTGTCCAATGTGGTACAGTGATTGCTCACTTAACATCACATTCTCTGCCTCATCGTGCCTCTGTTCCTCCCTCCAAAGTGTATGATAACCACCCCCCCCCACTATTCCTTCCCATTTGGTTACTCACCCTCCATCCCCATACCCCTCTACCATTGGTGCTATTACTAATACGCGTGCATCGTTTAGTACCTACCCTCCTCAGCGCCGTTAATTTTGCTCTCATACTTTCCCAACCCTCTCTTGTACATCCGGTAATCGTCCTTCTCCCACCTCTTTCTCGAATGTCCCACCTACACGCCTTGCACAGTTGATGGAGCAAGTGATAACGGACTCCCCACATGCTAGTCGCATCCGTCAGTTAGTCAAGGATAATAATGACATTTTTGCTCTCTCAGACAAGGAACTGAAGAGAACAAATACTGAAACAATGGATATCCATACTACCACTGAAGTACCTGTCTCACTAAAGCCATACCACATTCCACTTAAGAATAGGGAGATCGTGGAAAAATCGATTACGGATATGTTGGCAGCAGGTGTCATTGAAAGATCCAGATCCTCCTGGTCCTCCCCCATTGTGATAGTCACTAAGAAAGATGGTATTAATCGTTTCTTTTGCAATTATCGGGCCCTGAATGCCATCACCAAAGTTATCTCATACCCCCTTCCTCGGGTTGATGATATCTTAGCGACTGTTGGCAAATCTAAGTGGTTTACTACCCTAGATGCCCGTTCTGGATTCTGGTGCATTCCCATGTCCCCAGAAGCAAAAGGGAAGTCCTCTTTTTGTACACATATTGGGAGTTATCAGTGGAATCTCATGCCTTTCGGCCTAAAGGGCAGCCCTGCTACGTATATGTCCCTCATGGACGAAGTATTGAAGGGCATGCAGTCTTACGCCTTGGCTTATATTGATGACATCTTGATTCACACTCCAGGAACCCTTGACGATCATTTACTCCATGTAGAGAAAGTCTTTAACCGACTGAGGGCACATAATGTTATGCTCAAGTTAAGCAAATGTGCCTTCTTACAGACCGAAGCCAGGTATCTTGGCTTCATAATAAACCAAGATGGTGTCCGTCCGGATGAGGCTAAAGTGCAGGCCATCCGTGATATGCCCCTCCTACTTCTGTTCGCCACGTTCGTGGTTTCTTGGGCAGTTGTTCCTACTATAGAAAGCACATAGTCAATTTCTCTCGAGCTGCTGAGCCTCTTATTGCTCTGACTAAAAAATATGCTCGATTCCGATGGACTGCCGTCTGCCAAGATGCTTTCAATTATCTTAAGTCTTCACTTACTAAGATTCCTCGTTTGGCATATCCAGACATTAGACGTCCTATGATTTTGTATACGGACGCTTTTCTTCGAGCCGTTGGTGCTTGCCTTGTCCAGGCCAACATTTCGGACTCTCCTCCGATTATTACCGAAGTCCCAAACGAGATGCCTATTGCGTTCCTCTCTCACGCACTCAGTCGGTCTCAACAACGATGGACCGTTACGGAAAAGGAAGCTTTTGCCATACACTATGCATTGCAAAAGTTAGACTTCTATATACGTGGTGCAAAGGTTTTAATCCGTACCGACCACAAGCCTTTGCTCACTTGGCTATCCAAGACGTCTGAGCAACCCCGTAAGCTACAAACTTGGGCTCTGAATTTACAGAGTTATGATGCTACAATTGAGCATATCCCAGGAGAACATAACACTGTAGCTGACCTTCTGTCTCGGATTCCATATGATACTTGTACGGATCCCTCCTATTCTTCTAGACTGGATCCTAAGGCGTCATCAGACCTTGATGATAATGCCAAAGAAATACTTGTCATTAATGCTGACTGTCCTCCTCCTGTCATTTCTACTCATGACAATCTTTCTAGCTCTCCTGATGAGCTCCTTTTTCCTTCTTTCACTGTGAAGGAACAACTTCGAGATCCTGCACTCCTGCAGATTCGATCTCAGTTTCAGTGGGACCCCAAATCAGTTTCCAATTACATTATTCAGTCCTCTGATATTTTTTTTTTACTGGATTAACACTAAATGTCCAGATAAACTCATCTGTCTTCCTAAACACCTTATCCCTCGTGTTCTCCATGACTTCCACGATTCTAATGGCCACATGGGGCGAGATAAAACACGAGACATTATTTCTGAACGATTTTACTGGTCTTCCCTCTATAAGGACGTTGCCGAGTATTTTGACTCTTGTAGAACTTGCAAGCAGCGCAACATGCGTCCTCTGCGTATCCCTACCCAACTGATGTCTCTGACGCATTTTGCAATGGAATGTGTCAGCGTTGATCTCTCTGGTTCCTACCCTCTTTCTCGGTCCGGTAATACCCATGTCTTGCATTTTGTAGACCAGTACTCTGTCTGGCCCGACTGTTTTCCACTCCGTGGCTCTTCCTCTGAAGATGTTACTGAAATCTTCCTTAATGCTTTTGTGCCTCGCCACGGTTATCCTAAGACTATTCTTTCGGATAATGGGAAGCAATTTACAGGTCGCCCTTTCCATTCGACTCTTGCAGCCCTTAATATCAGACATAAGATGACCAGCTTCTATAGGCCTCAGTCAAATGGTCGCAATGAAAGAATGCATAAGACTCTTCATGACATTCTCTCCAAATTCACGGCTGATAATCCGCAGTATTGGGATTGTTTCTTACCCCAAGCTCTTGAGGCCCTGCGTATCAATGTGAATGATACGACTGGTTTCTCGCCATTCTACCATTTGTATGGCAGGGAACCACGTTTACCTTTGGATAATCTCCTTACTCCTCAAAGTAAATATATAGGCGATAATTCCATTGAGATTATCCTGCGACAAAAATGTTCCACTCACCAGCAAGTTCACCATAACGCTCTCAAGGCGTTTAAGACGCGACAGCGTTTGCTTCATAAGGGCACTAGCCTGCCATCATTCCATGTTGGTGACTTAGTCTGGTTTAAGAAGAATGTCCGTAGCGATAAATTTGATCATCGCTGGCTTTCAGAGTAAAAGATAGTGGAACAGACAACCCCTGTTACCTTCGTGATCTGGAATGAAGAGCGATAACCCTTCCTCCTCTTTTTCCACCCCTCCCTGAGAACTTTTTTTGTTCCTCCTCCAGACAACCTGTCCTTCCTCTGGATACGAAACCAAAGCTCATGTTACCCAATTGCGACTAGATGTGCAACGCCCCTACACTGTCCTTCCTCATGCTCTTCCGTCTGGCCGCCCCGTGCGGAAGGCTACCCTCCAGTATAACCCTTCCTCCTCTTTTTCTCCCTCCATATCTGAACTTTCATTTTGTCCTCCATCAGACAACATTAGTTCTGCCACCGTCTCCTTTATCCCTCCTCCTGCTCCACTTACACCTGTTCAGCCCCATGATTACGATGCTTCCTTATCAGATTCTGATAGTCCTCTCAGTGATGATGTTTTACACAAACTCCGGTCTAGAGTAGTCCGTCGAGCTGCTGTTCCTTCCGCCTACTCGGTGCCTTTTCCTTCTTCTCCCTCCCAAATGGTTGATCGTACCAGACGTTATCGTTCCTGTTCCACCTCTGAGGGTCCTATCCCTCTTCCTGAGCTGTACTCACGTATCCACTCCCGTGACGCTCGCTTGGCTGAGTTACCCTCCGTGACTCCAGGCCCCTCTCATGCTTCGCCTCAGCATGATATTATGGTACCTCCTATTACTGCTACAACTCCTGTCCATACCTCCCTTTCTCCCTCTGTTCACCTCTCTTCTGACCCCGCTTTTCCTCCCTCCGTTCACCACTCTTCTGACCCCGCGTTTCCTCCCTCTGGTTTTTTTCCTCCGCCTCCCTCCGACCTTGATACAGCCCCTGAGTCCGACTCTTAGGATGTTGAACCTGCTCTTCCTACCTCTGATTGTTTTCCACCCCATCCCTTCAATCTTGACTCTCCCCCTGATTCTGCTTCTTCTGATATTGAACCTGATTTTCCTCCTCCCCCAGCTCGTTTTCCCTCTAAACGTCGTCATTCGACCTCATCTAGTGATTCTGCTCCCCTTCCTAAGTACCTTCAGCAGTGGCCGCCCATGTGCGTACCCGTTTTCGTCACTCCCGTGTGTTAAGTGAGGATTTCAGATTGTAGCTACTAGGGTAGTGAGAGCTATATTTAACGTTGCGCATTTTGGTTTTATATGTTATTGGGTTTTCGCGGTTCAGGGTTTTGAACGCAAAGAAATATAGGTCACCTAGATTTTAGGATGACGTTTTCACGTTGTTAAGCTACGACGTGACGACCTTGTAATTGTACCCTTTTTGTATTGATAGCGATCCTTGACGGACGCGTTTTATGAGAAGTCTCCCATTGTGATGATAATGATATAAAGGAATTTATTATAAGGCACGAGGGTCTGCCTAGGATTAATGGATATGATTTACGTCTCAGTTGGTGAAGAGAAATGTAATTCAATTCGAAGATAATGTACAGGGAGCAATTTTAATGAAGAATTAACCATAATTCATATTGATCGCCGAAGTTGGATTATTCGTTACCGGATTGTCGGAATACACAATCACGTGTAAATAATCTGACGATAGGACGACTACGAAGAGGTAAACTCTGGAGACGTATTGTTTGATGTATTTTATTGACTCACCATGAATTGTCTTATTGAGATTTGTATGCCGTGAATAAATGTGATTTGTGGACTCTCAACTTAGCGGATTGTCTCAAGTACAATGCTTTGTTGAACATTGCCATTGTTTTGGCCCATGCTTTCGTTGTATGCATCTAAGCACGATATTCGCTCTACCACACGTAGATATATCACGTGATACAGAGAATCATGTATTTTAATGATAAACAAGCCTCAACCAGAATTTACGAAAAGACAAATAGATTTTGTTACCGAAGTCAAACTGATAACCGAAGCCTACATTGAAACCTACTAAAACTACGGTAACAAAAGTTGGCAGCCATAGCGGGGATCGAAAAATTTTTTTCTTATTGAGGCTAAACAAGTGGATTTTGACAAAAGGACAGTTATTTCTAGTATCGCTACGAAATGTTTATAATCGTGAATCACTCATGTGATCTACAAACTGTGACGCACTACGCATAACGACCCAAGAGCAACACACGTCGTCAAATTATGTGCAAGAGGAACGGCCGAAATCAAGATCTTCTACAAGAATGCCTAACGACAAATTAAGAACATTACTGCATTCGAAACAAAGCCTGTACTCTCAAACATTCAATAACAACTACAAGAAAGAACTATCTTCGCCGTTGGCGTATGCTAACAATGTCCGGGGGAAACTATCAAACTTGTAAAGCTAAGTACCCGTTTGTGCAATGATAGCAAACTGTTGTCCACTTTCCTTCGTTGGCATATTTCATTCATTTATGTTATATATATATATATATATATATATATATATATATATATATATATATATATATATATATATATATATATATATATATATATATATATATATATATATATATATATCTATGTAATCTATGTGTAAATGTTAAGCGGGTTTGGTTGACGAGGGAACTAGAACCTGTGTAATATGTCGCGACAAGCTGACTACATAGATTCTAGTCGATCTTAGGGAGATTTGACTTTTTGCAATTCGGTACAGGAGACCCCAAATAAATTACATGGGAACCGTCTGCTTGTGATTGCATCAATTCAATATTAAGCGTTAGTTGTAAAGTGATGTAATATAGTTCGTACTAAGTTTGATTTATATTCATTTATAGTCGTTCATTCGTAAACTATCATGTCCATTTCTCAACCTTTCTATCTTTTATTTCATAATTATACATAATTGTCAGTTATAGAGTCCTGTGACGTCATTATTTTCTGTGTTCGTATTTTTGGTACTTTGACCTAGATTTTGGTTTAATTCTCATACCACTTCCGTTCTTAATTTAGTTCGTGAAATCATTTTTTTTTTATGTCTGCATTCGTCAATTGTGATGTGCTAATGGTTGTGAAACTTTAGTTAATTGTATTATAACTTAATTTTATTATAGAAGAATAAGAATATCATAATATTTGAAGTAATTTGGTTAATTTTAAATTAAAAAGTGACTTGATGGAATAACTGCTAGCATTTGCAGTGATAGTCCAAGCCACTTGTATTTGTCCTTGATGACTAGGGCATGATGATGTTATATATTGAGATATAACTTTAAAAATATATTTTGTCTTGAATATAACAGACAAATTAGAGATTACTTAGTACACTTTACTAAGCATAGTAATACATTGGCTACTGGGTACATAGGTGAATAACTTAATACACTATATTGCTGCTTAAAACATAGTGTGGATTAACTACATAGATTATTGAATTAGGGAGTCACTTATATATTTATCATGCTTACTTTAGAGGATTTTGTAAGGATGGAACGAATGATATGTACTATGGAAGGTATCAGTTTAAAATCACATGCCTTGCGACAGATGGCTATTAGAAATTTATGGGCATTAGGAAATAACATGCCTAGTGATGAGGAATTGGAGACTGAAGTAAAACGTATTGAGGATTTAGAAGAAACTAAAAGGATATTTGAGGAGTATAACATACAACCTGAGTTAGTGAATATAAATAAGGAGATACGAGATGTGGAAAATTCTGACGAGAAAAGTGTTGATATTGAATTAAGTAAGGGTAATACTGCTTTAAATGCAGATTGTACACTTATGGGTACATTAGAGGAGAAGAAGTTTGATGAAAAGAGTGTTCAGGTTGAGTTAGATAAGGTTGATACTGTGTTAATGACCGATTGTCATACACATATGGCTCAGATTCAGGAGCTGAAATCTGAGGTTTCACGGTTGAGATTGGAAGTTGATAGACAAGATGTAACAAAGCAGGACATGAAGAGTTCCTACCTGCTGTTAGAGATTAAAATGAACAAACTTGAACTCGAGTATCAAGAATTTAAACGTCTTCAAAGTCAACACGAGAATAAAATTGATAAAAAGTTAGCTAACTTTGAAGCGTTGCTCCTGAAGGAGAAAAATATGAATGATAGCCTGAAGAGAATAAATAAGAGACAGAGACAGGAGATTACACTCCTGAATTTAGAGGGTACGAAAGAAAGAAAAAGAGTTGATGGTCTGCTAGACGTCGTGTTGAGCAGGAAGATATTGCTGAACAACAGACATAATAACTTTATTGTACGACATGCCTCAAGTACCAAGTATGATACTAAAGCGTCTACACGTCCAGGGAAGATTAGTAAATCATTTCGAGGCAAGTACACCTTCCCTCGACAAAATACTGCCAATTCAGATAACAAATCATTGTGGCGTTAAAAGTTTATATTCTTCAGTTGATTGTTTGTGCTCGTTTTCACACTGTGTCTAGGTTTATATATCATAGTCCCACAAGGTTCAGGACAGCCACAATAGTTCATTAACGATACTTTCTATGACTCGAAGATTCCACACAACGATCAATATAACAGCTGGATATTTTAGTAACATTCCATTTATTATTCACGTAGACAATACATCATTACACATCATGCATAATTAGGTAGATTCAGCAACTCCTATAATCCGTAGGTCCATATAAACATTACCTCATTCCTATTCCTACCTTCCGTTGTATTTAATAAACATTAATATGTTTCAAGACACTTCTCTTTTAAATTTCCCATATTTCTACCATTGGGTAGAATACACATACACAAGTCGCCCATTCAGGGTCAACACACGCTCTGTCCATCTTTTCTCCACACTGCTCACGTCATGTGCGCAATACACATATCGACAAATTACTATCATCAGCACCAAAATCCTATACATTTTCTAGCGTGTGGCGTGCAATAGCCAGCGCCACAATCATGACGACATGATCAGATTGATACTGATCTCAAGAAAACTGTCGAGGTGGTCAACAATAATGAGGACTTTACTAAAAAGAGAAATAATGTTAGGGTTAAGATGAACCTACATAATAAAATTAAGACACATAAGTCTGTCGGCAAAGTTTTTACTTTGCACAGCAAGGAAGTGTCTCCGACATGCAAGAAACCTACTGCCATATATACTGATAGGAATCATCCTAAGTTCAATCAGGATGATACGTCAGCTCATAAGAATACTAAGTATATGGGAAAGGGAAAAGTCAATTCTTCTGATAGGACCAGAAATACATATCTTCATTGTTCACAGTTTCGTGACAATGAGACTACATATATTGGGAAAGGTGCATATTCTCGCACCATTCTAGTGCGTAATCTGCCACAAGGTACTACATGGCAGGCACTTGGAAATTTCTTCAATTATACAGCAAACGTTAAGTTTGTTCGTCTTCTGCCATCATTCCATGGTCAGAATAGTGAGGCATTGGTTACATTCTGTAACAATAGGGATGCTCGTCTGGTTGTCGAGCGTGACAATGGTGTATGTTTTCATCACCATTCTCTCCATTTACAGATGGTACCTAATTCTGCTTCGCGCAGATATTAGCCTATTGACACTTGGTGTTCTCATCTCATTCTTTGATGACTTAGCATATGCAGTCATCGTCTATCTTCTTTCCTAGTAATCTATTTCTACATAGGTGGATTAGTGTGAACTTTTCTTTTATATAATATTTTGTGGTCTTATCTACAATGACACTTAGTCTTTTTGTCTGTATGTTATTTTCACATGCCTAAGTTGGACAGTAATGTTGTTGACTGTTCTACTCATGTTCAGCCAATGCAGCATGAGCCATTGTCCTGTCGTCACTTTGAAGAAGGATATGCCCATGAATAGCACGTGGACTGCTACTTGCAATACAACTTTCATTAAATTGTTAGGAAAATTTTATTAAACCTCCTATTTTGAGGTTAACCAATTTTACCAGGTTTTCTACTTTTCATCAGATGCAGGCAATTTTCGCTCGAGTATTGGTCTCCTTCATGACCAAAATTACGACTGAAACGAGTTCAAGACCGAATTTCTCTATTGAGGCCATCCCAGGCCATGAGAATGTTGTCGCTGACACGTTATCTCGGAATCCAGTGTCACCAAACGATACAGATGAATAAGTCAATGAATTCAAGAGAAACTGAAACTGACTAAACTATATTAGAGATACTGCAATTCAGGAACGGATAATGAACGAACATATCGAGTCAGCCACAAACGAAAATGATGTCTTCAAGTACTTTCGAAGTCAAAGGATTGACAGTTTCCTAGGTCAAATGATGTCTCAAAGAAAGAAAGTCTACGCATGATTTACAATGCTGACATTTCGCTATAGATGATCACGTTACAGTAGCGACGTTGTTAGAATTGTCGCGGACTTTGGTTAGTGTCCTTACATAATACAGAATACGTAAAACATTATTCAAGTAAAAATACAATTCGGAGACAGTGTTCTTTCAAATTTGATGGTGTAACATATGATAAACGACTTACAAAGATATTTTCAACTACTTTCGTCGTGAATAAGGAGCAAGTATGACTACCTAATTTATGACAGATGGAACTTGCAAAATACGGACAGCGTATTCATTGTGCTTTCAAGGACTTATAATAAAGAAATAAACTGAAATAAAAAGAAAATAATATTTATACATAGCATATCACACACTTTTATAATATGAAATTTTGAATGGTTCCGTTAGCATATTATTAATATAACAAAATAATAGATTTGTTAGTAGACACGATGACATTTGACATCTTTATTTAATTTGACTTTTTTTTTAGGGTAGTTGTTGACATGAACTAAGTTGACTACAACCTTTGACCATATTATGTGATGCGTAGGCCGATAATCTCGTACATTTTTAGTTTTGGGATGAGAATAGAAGACAAAAAACAAAAAACTATGAGATAGATTTTTTTTTTACCCCGTCGACCAGGGGGATGTTAAGTGAGGATTTCAGATTGTAGCTACTAGGGTAGTGAGAGCTATATTTAACGTTGCGCATTTTGGTTTTATATGTTATTGGGTTTTCGCGGTTCAGGGTTTTGAACGCAAAGAAATATAGGTCACCTAGATTTTAGGATGACGTTTTCACGTTGTTAAGCTACGACGTGACGACCTTGTAATTGTACCCTTTTTTGTATTGATAGCGATCCTTGACGGACGCGTTTTATGAGAAGTCTCCCATTGTGATGATAATGATATAAAGGAATTTATTATAAGGCACGAGGGTCTGCCTAGGATTAATGGATATGATTTACGTCTCAGTTGGTGAAGGGAAATGTAATTCAATTCGAAGATAATGTACAGGGAGCAATTTTAATGAAGAATTAACCATAATTCATATTGATCGCCGAAGTTGGATTATTCGTTACCGGATTGTCGGAATACACAATCACGTGTAAATAATCTGACGATAGGACGACTACGAAGAGGTAAACTCTGGAGACGTTTTGTTTGATGTATTTTATTGACTCACCATGAATTGTCTTATTGAGATTTGTATGCCGTGAATAAATGCGATTTGTGGACTCTCAACTTAGCGGATTGTCTCAAGTACAATGCTTTGTTGAACATTGCCATTGTTTTGGCCCATGCTTTCGTTGTATACATCTAAGCACGATATTCGCTCTACCACACGTAGATATATCACGTGATACAGAGAATCATGTATTTTAATGATAAACAAGCCTCAACCAGAACTTACGAAAAGACAAATAGATTTTGTTACCGAAGTCAAACTGATAACCGAAGCCTACATTGAAACCTACTAAAACTACGGTAACACCGTGGTTCTGCTCATTCTCCTCACCGTAGTCCCTCTCCTCCGCCTCCGCCTCCCCTCCCCCTGTCACATCTCCGCCCAGTAGATTACGTATTCCCCCCGTTATCCTCCTACATGTCCACTGCCTTCCCCCCGACCCTCCCGTTATGTCCCGTCCACTCCGTAGTCCATGCCATTGTTCCTCCCTCCCAATCTATACAGTACGATCCTTGCCTGTCATCACAAGCCATTGAAAGATTGGACACAAAGAACATTCTAGCAAAAATGTTTACGAATTGAACTTTACTTACCTCCAGATGTGGACTCCTGTCATGTTGACATTTCCTGCCCTGATGTCATTTTCTAGCATGATGTCCACCCTGTTTCTCGTGTCTTCCGAAGCAGTTCTCTTACACAATACTCCTCCTGCTGAATTGCTTGATCCTGAGGCGACCGTGAAGACCAATCGTTACGCATCCCTGGACACCTCGGTTACAGACTTTACGCACATTTCCAGTTCTGCTATGAAGTCCAATAATCACTATTTATGGAGAGATGTTATATTTTTTTCTTCCGCAAGAAAGACATTGCCGACTATGCCAGTACATGGACAGTTCCCTCACGACATCCTTTCGACCACTGCTGATGGAGATCCACCAACTCAGACGATCTCTGCAGTCCTGATATATTGTAAATAAATTAAGGGGCTGTTGTGAAACTGGTAAGGAATATAAGTATTTAAACCAATAAAACGGTATTTAATCAGTTTTGCAAATACGGTTCACATGAAACAAGGGACGTTTCGGGTTTTACCCGTCGTCAGCCACAAACAGGTGACAAAGACAAGAATTACATACAGATACTACAAAACTATACGATGATGAGAAATATACAACAAATGGGCGATACAAGCAGATGGAAAAAGTAAACATCAACAGTGATGAGAGAAAAATAAGAACAATAATAATACAAGAAAATCGTAAAATCTAAAAGAAATACTGAAACAAGAAAGTAAATAATCAACGAAACGAAAAAAAGAGAATTAACAAAACTGTGGAACTAGTAAAAGTTCACTCAGCTCGATCCAAAGAATCTGTGAAAGAAAGCAGTAGTATTATGTCACAGAAATCGCAAGGAAGTGACGTACGATAGCGAAAAAACAAAAGATATAAAAAGATACGAAACGAACCAAAACAAAAACATAAGAAGATAGATCTAAAAGACAACGAATAAAGAATGAAAAAGAGAAAAGCTACCAGAATTTATGCAAAATGATGTTGGATATTCAAACCATCAGGAGCTTAAACGCCCATTTTAAAAATAAGACGATTCTCCAACGAAAAGCGAATCTTGTCATTACCGGCACATGAAAGGAGGGCAGTGACATGAATATCGGAATTACCTGAATGGTCAGCCTATTGAAATGAAGGGCCACCGGTAAGTGTTTGTCATGATAAATGTCATTCAAGTGCTCACGAAACCTGTCTGCCAAACGCCTGCCAGTTTCACCAATATAGGTCATGCCACACCTCTTGCAGATGATAGCATAAATCAGGTTTCTGGATTCGCACGTAAAAGACTCTCTAATGATAAATTTTCCTTTCGGAAAAGTGACTGTCTGAGTTTGGAGTACAAACGGACAGGTCTTACATATCCGGCGTTGGCACGGTTTAGTACCAAAGTAAGATGGGCTAGTATGTCGCAAGCGACTGCGTACAAGAATATCCCTAAAATTCCTATCCCTACGATAAGCTACCAAAGGTGTATCATGAAACAACTCTTTGGTATCAGGATCAGAGTTGAGAATAGGCAGATGTCGAAACAGAATTCTCTTTACCGCCAGACTGTGAGGATGGAAAGTTAGAACCAGTTTGAGTCTGTCAGATTGGACAGAAGGTTTAGTAGTGAGTGCCGTCTGACGAGTGACGCGTGTGATACGATTAAGGGCATCAAATAAAACATGTTCTGGATAAAGACGTCGGCGAAAGAACTCAAGCATCTCTTGAGCTCGCTGATGAAAATCATCGTCATCGTGACATAACCGACGCAAGCGAAGACGTTGAGAAAAGGGAATGGAATTTTTACAACTAAGAGGATGCGATGAAATATAAAGAAGGAAACCATGAGCGTCAGTAGCCTTATAATAGGCAGACGTTTTAAGACAAGTAGGGCTAATAGTCACAGTGATGTCAAGGAAGTTCACTGAGGTCGTAGAGATTTCAGGAGTGAATTTGATGGCAGGATTGAAATTACCAACATAGTCAATAAATCGACGGAGGTCTACCTCAGACATGTCTGTAATGCCAATACCATCATCAATATAGCGGCGATAAAGCTCGGGTATTGGTCCATCATAACTTTGAAAGACCAAATATTCAAAGTGGCCCATAAACAGGCAAGCGTAACTAGGGCCCATCTTAGCACCCATAGCGACGCCACTGATTTGGTTGAAGAATTGGCCATTAAACTCAAAAGAGTTGAGAAGAAGAACCAACTCAGCAAGGCGAAGAAGCGGACCTGTACTTATAGTAAGATCAGTAAGCTGGTCGAGAAAAAATTGGAGTGCCTTGAGACCATCAGCATGTGGAATAGAAGTATAAAGGGAACAAACATCTAGGAGGAAAAGACGGTAAGTACGATCAGGCGTGAATCTGATCGAATCAAAAGTAGTTTTTTTTTTTTTCGTACGCCCGCTAACACTCGAGGCGAAATCTCAGGTTATTATTTATGTCTAACCTGACATTGATTTTACGTGAGTATCCCTTTATTTCTTGTACAGAGACAGGTGTCCCTCGCCATTCAGGCAAATACTCGCCGATTTCGGAGGTACCCATTGCAGCTGGGTCGGCTCAAGAGCCGCCAGTCCCTGGTCGACGACACTCCTTCAAATGTCCTCGCCAGGTCTCGAGTTAATCCAGTCCAAATCCCGGTCGACGAAAAATCCTCAAATGCCGTCGCCCGGGTTTGATCCTGTATCACCCGGTCGCCAGAGCGGTGTTGTAACCACTACGCTAGCGCGGCTCCCTATCAAAAGTAGTGACAGCATGAGTAGTGTCTTTCAAATAAGAAGGCAGATTGGCGACTAAAGGCTGGAAAATACTATCAAGGAATTCATAAATACGTTCAGTGGGACAAGAACAGGCTGAAACAATAGGCCTACCAGGGTTAGCAATTTTATGCACCTTAGGAAGCATGTAAAAGGAAGGCTTACCAAGACTACTAACAAAAATATGGATAGATAAAGCACCAGAAGGAAGAAGATCATCATGGACCAGGCCACGGATAGTCTCATAAACAGTAAGATTATTACGGACTGTAGCGTCACCAGAACAAGGTGAGTAAAAAGTGGTGTTACCTAGCTGTGTAACTCCTTCGTGAATGTATAAGTCCTTACGCCAAACAACCACAGCACCACCTTTGTCTGCCGGCTTGATAACAATATCATCACGGTTTTTAAGGCGTGACAATGCCCGCCATTCAGAAGACGTGAGGTTAGATCGACGGAGACGGCATAGATTGAGCTGGTCAATGTCATGTAAAGTATTGACAATATATAAATCCAGAGCGCGAGAAGCTCCTGGAGCTGGAGTCCAGTCTTGTTCAGGTTTGCCAAAACGACGAAAGATATCATCAGTATCGGAAACCCTGGTAGAATTCTTACACTTACGATGGTAATATTTAAGACGCATGCAGCGATGGAAGCTGTGAACATCTTGAAGCAGAGAATATTTGTCAAAATTAGACCGAAGGGGAACAAACTTAAGACCTTTACTCAGGACAGACAATTCATCAGGAGACAGATGCAAATCTAGAGGAATGCAAATAACTTTAGCATGGGTAGAAGACTGAATAGAGGACCCTGAAGGAGGTTGCGGACGGAGGAGGCGCAAATTCTCTTTTTTATGCGTGCACAAACGAGTATACAGCTCCCTATTCGTCATGGATAATAGTGCGAATACGAGGGAACGCTGCCGGGCACGACGAAGTCAGTAGACGTAGTTGTTGAGTAAGGTGTGATTTGGAAAGTTCAAACTCAGTCAGCTGGCGTTTATGTATAGCAATGACGCACCTCATACGTTGGAAGGAATATTTCTTCTCAACCTGTTGTAAGCGGTGATGGGCAGCAGAATGAGGAAGTTTAAATTTTTAAAATGGGCATTTTAGCTCCCGATGGTTTGAATATCCAACATCATTTTGCATAAATTCTGGTAGCTTTTCTCTTTTTCATTCTTTATTCGTTGTCTTTTAGATCTATCTTCTTATGTTTTTGTTTTGGTTCGTTTCGTATCTTTTTATATCTTTTGTTTTGTCGCTATCGTACGTCACTTCCTTGCGATTTCTGTGACATAATACTACTGCTTTCTTTCACAGATTCTTTGGATCGAGCTGAGTGAACTTTTACTAGTTCCACAGTTTTGTTAATTCTCTTTTTTTCGTTTTGTTGATTATTTACTTTCTTGTTTCAGTATTTCTTTTAGATTTTACGATTTTCTTGTATTATTATTGTTCTTTTTTTTTCTCTCATCACTGTTGTTGTTTACTTTTTCCATCTGCTTGTATCGCCCATTTGTTGTATATTTCACATCATCGTATAGTTTTGTAGTACCTATATGTAATTCTTGTCTTTGTCACCTGTTTGTGGCTGACGAAGGGTAAAACCCGAAACGTCCCTTGTTTCTTGTGAACCGTTATTTGTAAAACTGATTAAATACCGTTTTATTGGTTTAAATCCTGATATATTGTAGTTGATGTATTTCCCTTTCACACGCGTTAGCGTTATTATGTCACATTATTTTTTACTGATGTAAAATTTGACCATCTTTTGTGCCCCTGTGATGTTTGTTTTTTTGCCATGTTTTTGACGTAAGATTTTGCCCAGATTTTTTTTGGGTGTTTAAATCGTTCTGTTGTACTAAATAAAAGTGTTTAACTAATGTGCATCTTCACCCGCCACTAATGTTGGCATTACTCACGACTTATTATGATGATGACCCCATATTGCGTTATGATTGTTTGAATTTCCGGTTATTGTTACACCGACACTCATATATGTGATTTAACTATTTGCCCATTTATACATTCTATACCATTGTCCGTTAATTACCATGTTTCCATTCCATTCATTGTTTCCGGTTATTGTTACACCGGCAAAAACAATTTTTTTTGTTATGAGACTTACCCATTTTCCCCATACTTTGCCACCAAGTTTTGTGGTTCTATTTCCATTTGTTCCATTCCTTTTTTTTCATCACCCACTTCAGTGAAGTGTAGGGTGACAGTCATTTTGTGCATCCGCCATTTTGGGCACCAGCCATATTTTTTTGCCAGTTTTCCTTTGCGACGTTAACTCGCTGTCATGTTATATCATGTTTTTTGATTCGCATATGTTTGAGAGATATTGATGACTATCAACCCATAAAAGCGGTTTGCTAGTTCGTTGATGATTGTTCAGTTACTGTTCTATTTTGCCCATAATTTTTTTTGCAACTTATTAGTACGTGTTGTAGCTACCATGTACTCCCTACTCTTTCCATGTGTCCCTCGATTATGTTATGTCCATCAGCCCCTACCCTTTCATGATTCCTTATTGAAATGTTACTGGTATTATTTCATCCATCCTTCCCATCTATTGATTATTGTATTCCTTCCGAAATGATTTCTGGTGGGATACAAGAACCCCAATATTTTTAGAGTTAGTAATTTTTTTCTAGGGAATAAAGTGTCTCCCTACGGGATACACTTTAGTGGCCCCGGGCGTATGTGACAGTATGGACTACTACGTCGGATTAGCACTAAGGTGCAACCACTTATCAGAGTTAGGGTAAGAATACTTAAGCAAGATTTAACACTAAGTATTTGAGCGTGTCTAGTTAGTAAATAAACACTAGCCACAAATCCTATGTGTAATTCAATAATAGTGTTAATGTAATGACGTCATCAGAAATTGGGGTAGAAGCGATACAGGTTAGATCGGAAGTGATTGTTTTTTTTTAGACAGGAAGGTGACTGGTGAGTTGATTTTGAGCACGGGACCAGTGGGGAGTTTTTCACCATCTTGTAAGTAAGATTGCTGTGTGATATTTCATGGGATGACTGGTTTGTATACCACACAAGAACATGTACTGTACTTATGAACCCGTTTGAAGTTATCAGAGAGTGTAGACACTAAATAAAGGTATTCATTCATATTTATACCAGCTTGATCTTATTTCCTGAGCGTCAGTAGGAAGTGTCCTTTGTTTACATCAGGTAATCGAGAATAGAATGCTACCATATTTTTTGACGATCATACAGCCTACATCATAAAAACAGTACGAGTCTCCAAAAGAACTACCTGGGTTTCATCTCCAGTCTCATCTGTAATTCACCATCTTTGGCGGTAGCCAGTAAAACTACAGAAGTACATTGATAAAAGATACTGCCCCAAAATTTATTACCCTGTCACAGAACGTTTTATTTATCCCATTCACACCCTGTCACACAGTAGCGGGATTTAGACTCATGTGTGGGGATTAATCTAAGTGCTTGTTCAGTCGAGTATGTTTTGTTCATATTTGGGAAGATTGTGCCCTGCTCCACAAGTCTTAGGTTATTTATGTTGTCATTTTTGTTGGAATGAGCCATTTCTATATACAAGGCACGTCCAGAAGACCCTTTTGCGAATCGGCTCAGCCATTCCTCTTTGAAGCCGTTTTAGAGTATTCGTTTAGCTATCTGCATGTTTGCTGGAGCGTTTGTTTGAACCATGCTAATCGTAGTTTTGCTATTCTGTCTGCGTATATCTGTATGCCCTGGTATGTCTGTATGCCCTGGTATGTCTGTATGCCCTGGTATGTCTGTATGCCCTGGTATCCACTGAAGAGTGACTCTGATGTCGTATTTTGTTATCAGGTTTTCAATAGTTTCGGCCAAGTGTATTATTTCTTTATTTTCAGTTTGGAGGTATTCTTCTAAAGCCTGAAGTGTTGGTTTTGAATCAGTGAAACTTATAATATCTGAAAGCATGTAGATTTCTTGCTTGAATTGGCTGTCTATTGCTGTTATAGGGAACATGCATGACAAGGAGAGCGCCTTAGTTTCATCTGGAACTTGTTTATACTACAGGGTAAAAAAATTACACTTGTGTGGGACACGTCTGCTCACATTCAAGAACGCATGTCAAAGACCCCGAAACCACGCATACGTTCTCACACTTCACAACTTGCGAACAACGTATTTTACCAAATGCGTTTAACTAAAGCGCTCTGTGGTTAAAAAAAAAAAAAAACCACTTCATAAGATCAGTTGGAATTTTTATGCACCCCAGTGCAAATCTTAACAGAGTGTTCCAAAAGTCATGACCTGAGTTGTTTTGTTTATAACTTCTCAAGTTTAATGTTGTTTTGTTTATAACTTCTCAAGTTTAATGCTGTTCCCGGGGGCATCTCAAGAGAAAGAAGAAAGAATATTACTACTGTACCCTCAGGCAAGTCACATGAGGCAACTAATACAAGGTTGATCATGAGGCAACTAATACAAGGTTGATCATGAGGCAACTAATACAAGGTTGATCATGAGGCAACTAATACAAGGTTGATCATGAGGCTGGCAACCTCATCATGTCAAACAAATTGCCACAAAAACCAATGGTGCATAAGCATGCGACTGCTTGGTGCACGCTTCCTGCAAGAGGATCAGATGCAGCTGGAGCGAAGAAAAGTGATAATAATGACGATAATAACGTTTGAACCCCACAAGAAGGAAACACAAACTATAACCGAAAAAAATGAATGAAATTTGGAGCAGAATTTGTATAATCTGCAACTCGGAAGTGGCCGCCATTTCATGTTTTCGTGGCGCGCTCTCTTTTCAGCGGGCGTGCTAGATTTTAGCCGCTTTTACGGGCAGTACTCATTTTTATTTATTTTCTCATGTGCCCTACTTGGCTCTCACTATCTTTCCTTTTCCTGACGAAGGTTTTGTGGTCGCAACGTTGGCTGTTTTTCTTTGCCTTTTGTCCTAGTAAGACGAATCACCTTTTGTTTCTTTTTTTTTCATATTCATCCTCCTTATAATCAACAACTAAAAAAATAATTTTAAAAACATATTTTAAACACAGGCTTTTAATGCACTAAAACGCCACAAATAATTTTTCAAGGAGTTTATAGCTTGCAGTCAAAAAATGTAACATCAAATTGACAAAAAGCGTGGGGCGCTTAAGAGCTTATCATATATTTTATCCATAAGTGTGTAATGAAGTATAAAGCAGAAGTTAATTTCATGTACAATCAGAGACCCAGGCTTTTTGTCAGTTTGATGTTACATTTTTTTACTGCAAGCTATAAACTCCTTAACAAATTATTTGTGGCTTTTTAGTGCATTAAAAGCCTTTTTTATTAAATAGGTTTTTTTGTATTTTGTATTTTCTTCTTTTTAGTGTTATTTTTTGGTTGTTTTTAAATTTAAGTCAAATGTAATCGATCCGCTAATGACATCATCAGTTTGCGATAAACGATTCCAGAGCACAGGGAGCGGATTGCATTATTCAGTATTTACTTACTTACTTAGTCGTTCCCCTTCTACCGTGAGGTGTAGAGGTTTCAGTATTTACACGGAAAGTTAATATTTATTTTTTAATTTTTTTTTTTAATTTTGATAAGAGTTGTAAATTACATTTTTTTAAATGTAGTTGTCAGTTGTGTGTATGTCTGTGCACGCGCGTGCGATAGTGTGTGTGTGTGTGGAAAGGGGGAGGGGGGAAGTTTCAATATTTCTCTCAAGAGAGGCAATCTTGTTGGAAAGAATACACCAAGATTATTTACAGTTATCGCCCATTTCACTGATTGAACAATACAAACAATCAAAATCAATATTAATTTTAATTTTATTAATTTTATTATTTTTACGACTGATTATTGTATTATCATGCGGAATACACAACTATGCAAGTTTCAGAGCTATTGCTCATCTGGAAGTGATTGAAAAGTCGATTGCAAGATTTGAAGGTGACAAGAGAGTAACATACGTTGCAAGTTAAAGAAAATCCTGTAAAAAGACAAGAAAACATGAATCCAACAAGCTACAGTGTCTTCAAAATGGAATGATGGTTTTTGCGACACTTTGAGATAACTTCATGCAATAATTAAAATGTGTCTATATCAACAACACACTCGATTTCCTTACTTACTTAGTCATTCATCTTCTACCTTGGGGTGTAGAGTTTTGCCAGAGAGAGCGCCATACTATCCTATCAGATGTCTGGACACCTAGCTCTTTATTTCCCATATTTTCCGTGGTAGCTGATCTTCTCTCATTCTGCAGACAGGGCCTAACCATTATTCCTGGGACTGTTCCACTTGGGTCTGCAAGGACAGAGTTTCGAGGCCATGACATATCCCTTTTTTGTTACTTCGAACCATCTCTCCGTGCTATCTCTGATGTGTGGAGTTTGCTTTTGTGGGCTGTATTTTATTGTTTTTCATTCATTACACATTACATTGTATCTGCTTGCTTGACAAAATATCATTTTACATTTATTACACATTGCAGTTTATCTACTTGAGGGACAATATCATTTTAAATTCATCTCACATTGCGTACAAGGTATTATTTTACATTCACTACAAATTACATTGTAACTACTTACTGGACAAAATATCGTTTTACATTTTATAACACTTTACTGTTTATCTTTTCCTGAGAAAAATATCATTTGACAATCATTAGCCATTGCAATTTACTATTTGAGGGGACACAGTCTTATTTGGCATTCAATACACATTACGTTTTTACCACCAACAGGTAGTACCAAATTTGAGAATTTGAGACATACTCAACGGCAGCAAGTTTACAAATCTAATGGTGTATATCTGCATATTGAACACTTTTTTTCGAATTCCGACGAAAGCTGACATTTGGAATGTTATAGAAATTTGGATATGTATAGATCAAGCGGTACGGGCAAACCCAGGAGCTGTGAGACCCACTTTACAATCTCTGAACTGTCTAAAGATCTACCTTCATAAAATTATGTCCGTTTTCAGGCTTCAAAGCATTTGCGATTTTGAATAATCACAGCATATATGTAATTTGTGTCTCTGCCAGACGATCTGTTCCCTGTATTTATTTCCGCAGAACTGTGGAAAATTTAAACTAAACAATATTTTACCGAAGAATTGTTGGTGCGCTCTCTTTTCGATCAGCATGCTAGGTCTAAGCCACTTTTACGGGTAGAAATCTTTTTTTTTTAAATGTATTTTCTTACGTGTCCTACTTAGCTCTTACTTTCTTCCCTATTTCTTGATTAAGACCTAATAACCGCAATGTCGGCTTTTTTTCTTTGCCGTGTGTCCTAGTAAGACGAATAACCTTTTTTTTCTATTTTTTTTTAAATCCATCCAACTTATAATCTGCAACTAACAAGACAAGAAAACTAGAATCCAACAAGATACAGTGTCTTCAAATGGAGAGATGACTTTTGCGACACCATGTAGATTTTTTTTTTTTTTCTTAACCAGCGGCATTTGGGCTTTCAGCCCTTCGGCCCAATGACATGTCATTGCGTGGCTGGGGAACCTGAGGACTTTCCTTCCAACCCCGGTCAGGAGCTTCGCTCCTTCCCATCCACAGAGGGTTTATCCCAGGAGCCGTTCAGGTTATTCAGTCAAATTTCCGGCCGTAAACATTTCTTCAAACGCTGACGCCCGGGTTTGAACCATGAACACCTGGTCGCCAGTACAACGCCGAAGCCATTAGACCAGCGCGGCTCCCACACCCTGTAGATAACCTAGTAATAGTTAACAGGTGTCAAAATCAGTAACACAGTCGGTTTCCTTACTGACTTATTTAGTCGTTCAAAGAAATGATAGTTTTGTTTTTGTTTTTATAACCTTAGATAGATCACGAATCAAGTAAACTGTATTAATCTAGCTCATGGTTTTCCCCTGGGTTTACAGAAAAAGTACTTTTAATTCTCGGATTATCACATCTTAATTGTGACGGCGGAAGAATGCTACTTTGAAAGTTCCCTTGCTTAACATTGGTTTTTTCCGCCTTCTGTCACCATTAGGTCTACCAAGCATTCCCTGAGATCTACTGATAGTACGATCGATCGTTTGCCGGCCCCTGTTATGAATGTCTGAAATTGTCCTCTCGTAGACAGGTTTATGTATCTAGTCTTATAAATAAACCAGCTGGAGATGTTTTATTATAAAACACGACAGCGGGACATTAGTCCGCAAAACGTGCTCTGAATCCAGAATTAATTAGCAACTCTCCCTGCTGTGCTATGGGCATCAACGGTAGATTAAAGAAAAGAAAAAGATATAAAACTTTGATATGAAAGGTCATAATAAGTAAGTTGAGCATGAGAATGTCTTCGTGTTGTGTTTTAGTCTCCCGTGTAATATAAGCCTTCATTTGGTTTGGTTTTAAGGACTATCTTAATTACACACGGACAATTCCATCAGTGCTCCGATCTCCTCCCTTAGATCACTCAAGGAGGATCTTCTTAGCCCAGTGCACAAACTCCGTAGCTCTAGCGAGAATCCCAATGTTTGTATACAGGAATCACAAATTCTATAAATAATTGTGTGCTGGGTAGTTTTCAAATTTTTAAATTTTGCTAGGGCCTATTTTTTACGATTTCCAACTGCCGTGAGATTTTTAACGTGCGCAACTTGCACCCGGGACCTCCAATTTGTTCGCCCTTATCCGAGAAGGCTAGCCATCCGATCTCACTACCCAGGAGACCAGGGGTGAGTATGACATCATTAGGACCACTGGTTCTGAAAAAAAAGTTTCCATACATTATATTCCCTCTACTGGGAATCGAATTCGGTACCTTCAGAATTCGTGGCGGACGCCATACCTCTCAGCCACTCCTACCCCCTCCCCCAAAGCCTTCATTTACTTGTCGCCAACACCTCTATCCTGCACTATCTTCTCAAGTTATTTCCACGTTCTTTCTTTTTTTAACAGGGGCGTACTTAAAGTATTGTTTACCCGGGTCGGATCAACCGTTGACACACCTCACATTTTGCTAAGAAACACGCTTGCAAATATATTTTGAACAATAAGTACTATCTTAATAGTATCTGATGGCACCCCCTTCCTGGCTGTCTTCCGGACAGAGAACACGAATGTTTAGTGCAGGCTTCCTGTATAGGGCTCATGTGGTCGCTATGCTCCATGGCGATCAAAAAAGGAAAATAATGATGATGGTGATGATACTTGTATAATACGGCAAAGACTGTAACCGCTTTATTTTGCAGTAACCTCTTATGTATTGGCTTGACTGTAAACCACCAAATAATAATAGTCGTGTTTGAGATAGGCCTAAAGTGAGTGTGATTGTGTCTGGCAAAGTCGTTACACAACAGGAACAGCCGGGAGCATCGAGTATGGAACGACGGATTATTTAATAATAGTTTATTAACTCACAGCACATCATCACGTAGACATGGCCTAAACAGTACATCGAATATTTCCACATTGCATTAAATATATATAATACGGCCTGTCCACATCCTGGCCTATCATAATCTTCATATGGCCTAAACAATACTCCATTACACAATAAAGCCTGCTCACCCGGCAGCTATAATAATCTTCATATGGCCTAATAAATCTTTACTGCAGTTTATCACATAGGCTGTACACACAGCGAAATATATAAGTCGACATTTTCTTAAGCACTACGTAGGCATACACTATCCAAAAACCACTGGGACTCGACCTACACGGTCCACGCCCAAAACACAACTCCTCTAATCACACACTAGTCCCGCCAAAAAACCCCGTCACGAGACTCGGCTGTTTTGAACACCGCTCTCAATAATACATGCAGACTAGCTGCGAGCTATTCACATGGCTCAAAACAGTACAGAATAAATACATCTCTACATTTGAGATTAAACAGCGTTCACACGCTTATCTGTACTCTGCCACTCCAAAAATAGGAAAAGATAATTCTATCATAAAGTCAAACATGGATCCGCTTAATCAAGCGTTGCAACTCGAAATTTAACTTGTCCAAAAAATTCTAAAGATTACTTCCCTTCCATAAAATCCACTTGCAACAGTTACCACCCCCTCCGGGAAAAAAAGGATACTATCATTTTTTTGAAAAAATTAACCCCCAAAAACAAAAAATTTAGAAGAAAATGAAGCTCTAACATATGCTTACAAAAATCATCTTATTTTAAATCAAATTATATCTACAACAAATATCAGCATTAAAGTGTAAAGTGGCAATTAAAGCATACAGCATAATCAGCTAAGTATAAAAAGTAATTAGCTAAATATACAAATATGATCAGTTCCAAAATTAAGTCAAGTATACGTAGTACAAACCAAACCGAAACCAACCGATCGAAAGAGAAAACACAAGATCAATCAAAAGAAGAATGATCTGTAATAAAGGAAAGTAAGAACTCAACAATACCATATACTAATAATTAAGTTGGACAATTACACGTAAGATAAATACAACTATAATAAGTAGATATATTATATCAAATCATATAACCACTCCAACAATACAAAGAATGGAAGTATAAATGTTGAAAGAAGGCAAAGTATACAAGTAGAATCAAGTGAAACGAAAATGAGGTACGAAAGTATAAACAAGATATGAACACATATTGAAAAGACAACAGAAAGATAGAATGAAATGAAGAATAGTCACCAAAGACAGATGGAAAGCAAAGGCACGAACGCAGAGAAAGTCAATAACGAGACATACTAATAACTGTTTAGATGAGACAAGGTATTCAAAAATAAATATATAAACATGATCGAAAGGCACAACACAAAATATCAAAGTATATCTATACTAACACCACCAAAAATAATTTATAACTAAACAAAACCTAATAAGTAATTTAACCAAGTTACAAGAGTTATACAAAACTAAAATAAATAAATTATAGACATCGAACACACAAGTAATAGCATTGCTATAACTAATACGACCAACGCACAATCAAGCGCTAAAATAAAAATACATCATAACAAAAAACAACGTTTTACAAGAACTAATCACACTACATATCAATGATATCGCACTGTCAAATGCTGTGCACACACACAAAAAATTACAATGCCAGAAAAACAAAATCATTTTTTTTTTCAAAAGTACCATACAAACATATTTTCTAACGATAAGTTACATAAAACAGTATTCAATTTTTAAGTAATTCAAGACCACTAAAACCTAATAATGAAATCAATATTTAACAAAATGAGCGAAACATAAAACAAAAATCCTATCTCGAACAAACCCTTAAATCAACACATGTAAATTTAATTTATCCTTTAAGTTCTTTCGGTTGACAATTACGTTCAGCTCAGCTACAATGCTATTTAGCTATAACTTTATCTCTTACTCAACTTGATATAATATACTTCTATAAATAAATCTACAATCTGTTGCTACTATGAAATATGAAAAAGGTCCTACCAAATATTTGCAAAAAAGAAATTCTCAAAACAAAAATAAATTTTCCACATAATCTGCTAAGAAAATAATCAAAGTTTCACAATATGTTGACAAATCCAAATACAAGATCATTTATGATACATGCAAGCTATTTTCAAAATTACATTTCACGACATAACAGATAATTCACATCTTCTCTGTATGTTCTATATAGTAATTAACTATAACATCAAGACATGAGAAAAAATTTAAAATAACGAACACTCAGGACTATCTAAAAGTAACCACTATATTAACACAGTAAATGAGTTTGTGCTTAGGGCTGGCAATCTCATCATGTACAAAAACTATCCTAAACAACACAGTTGCAAAAATTCTAAGTTGAACAGAGTAGTATAAAGGATAATAATTACATACTACACATTATCAACACAATAATATATAAATAGCATAAAAATGTATTAATACATCATCAAAATACAGACATATAAATAACAATAAAAAAAAATTATGGCAATCAAATGATGCATAGAAATAATCATTACAACAAAATTATATGTTATTTCAAAACAACAACATGTCATGTACTAATATAGAATACAAAAATATTTACTATCTCAAAAAAAAAAAAAATCAGACGCAAAATTTCCCACTCTCTTGTAAACATGCTTGACCTTCAGTAAGTAACACCTCAGATTCTAGTTAGACGCTGACAGGTTTTCGGTTGACCACTCGAGCGTAAAGTTGACCTACATATCTGACCGTCAATATGTCACAGAAGCCTTGACTCTTATCGCAAAGTAGCTTCTGTCAACAAATACAAATGAAAATTTCCATTTTACTCAATAGTGAAATTTAATGAAGAAAAAACGTAGAAATCAAATTTACAATTACCCAGCACCGGCTTGTGTAAAGCATCGGTCTCTTCAAGATGTCACTAGCTCTGCCTATCACATGTAGATATCACAGAATACTTGGGGACAACATGACCGACCTTGAATGTCGCCGCTGCCGTAGGCTGAAACAAAGTCTCACATTCACAACAACAAGTAGAGCAAGCAATAGTATTAAAGCATCCAGTTATTTTTACTCTGTTTACCTTGATTATAAACGACTCTGGGCTCATGTTGAGCAAAATTAGCATAGTTGCGTTTATTATTTGTTCTATGATCAAAATACTTATTATTACCGTTGCCTTGTTTACAAATAATGACTTTAATCTTTTGTTGAGGGACATTACTCTGGTGATGTAAAGCAACATTTGAAAAGCTATAATCTTTATCACACTTTCCAATACTCTTACAATCGTAACTTTGAGATTTGTTAAATTGTTTACTGTTTCTTGGAGAAGGAAAATTATTATTTACTGATCTCCCTTGGTACTGTTTAATCTTGGGGTTATCTCTCTTACTAGAACTGTTTTTCTTTTCCCCTATGGGAATATATTTACCAATTGTTTCAAACTGACTGTGCTGAGTTTGACAACTGCCAGAAACAATAGTATCTCTATTGTTCCGCATATGGGTTTCATCCCTGAGACAAGTAGTAATAGTCTCAACACCCGCTATTAATTTCTGAGTATTTCCAGTAGTAGACAAATGTTTGCTCTTAAGAGTCTTGCCTGAAATATATCACCTTTCTTTTCCTGATTAAATACTATGTTAATTCCTGCGTATATCGTATCCAACCAGTGGAACTCACATGCCAGAAAAGGTCCAGGTACCTGCAGAAGAAGAGCTCACCCCTTCTAGGGTAGAGGACTAACCTACTCGTGGCATTCCGTTACCCGCCAGTTAATGGATCTGGTGTGACCTATGCCAATGTTGAGACCGCTGAGCTGGAGAAGTCCTCTGGTGTTGAAAGTCCAAATACCGCAAGGGTAAAGATGGGAAAACTCAAATTCCTGGAGTTCGAATGAACGAACGAACAGAGAAGAGCTTCTAGAAGAACATGTGTTTAGTCTCTGTCGCAGTGCGAAATGGCGGACATTTTGTTTTGACTGTTGAGACACAAAACTGTAACAAGCCACGAGATTAGTCACACTTGGCTTCGTCAAACTAACACAAACAACTGGTTTAAAGAAGGATGTACTATGTTTACAAATACAAATCAATCGAGACTAACATTTAATAAACCAATAAAATGACCTATCAGTTTGCAGAAATTTTAACCATCGAATAGCTCAATATATTAACAAAACAAAACAAACTTGCTTCTTCTTGTCCCTTTGTTTATATAAAGAGCATGAGGTAACCGTTATATCTGGCCTGAAGGGAGCCGCACTGGTGTAGTGGTTACCACATTGTCACCGACCGGGATTTGGACTGAATAACTTGAACGGCTCCTGAGATACACCCTCTGTGGATGGGAAGGAGCGAAGCTCCTGACCGGGTTGGAAGGAAAGTCCACAGGCTCCCCAGTCTCGCAATGACATGTCATTGGGCCAAAGGGCTGAAAGCCCAAGTGCCGCTGGTTAAAACAAAAAAAATATCTGGCCTGATACCAAGTAGCCAGTGTCGTTTTATTTTGTCTGCTCTGGTTTCTGAGTCAATTAAGTGTACATGATCTGGGCGTTGAACAACCTTCTTAAGTTACCTTTTACTATAGGTTTATATAGATACAAACACCGTAATTTCATTGACTAACCATGAAACAGAAATAAAAGGGCCGAAATGTAATATCGGAGACAAAGAAGGGAGAAGATGCAAGAAGAGCTAAATATAATCAATATCAGTATGATGGTATCGAGATTTATAAAACTGTTCAAAGGAGTGAAGAGAACAAATGGCTTTAAATTATACAATAGCTTAGGTTTGAAGAACAGTTCTGGACAACCAGCGCAATAGTTTATGGAATTTTTAAAATTGTGAATTCCGATTGTTACTTTAACAAATATCTGAAGCTGGCAGAATGGATAATTTCAGTAGGAAATAGCAATTTTAGAAATTGCAATATAGGTAGAATGGGTTCAATAGCTTAGGTTTGAAGAGTAGTTGTGGACAACCAGCAGCATGGATGCATGAGAATATTTGGGATCAGTTACTGAGGACATTGCACACACAAAAATGAAGTAATGGGATGACAGTAGTGATAAAACTTGTTTCTTGCACCAGATTGACATGGACTGTATTTTTTTGTGATATAGCTCGTCCAGTCACAATGTTCTGTAAATGGGTCAGGTTACCGACTGTTGGGGCCCTGACAAGGTGTACTGTTAAGTGCGTATATTCTGATGCAATGGGTGAGTGTAAACATCAATAATGACAAACGCGAATGGATGACAGTTCGACAGGTTTACAGGACACTCACTCCAATCACAGGTGGAAGTCAAGGATGGCTGGACTACTGTGGTCGTTTCATACTGTTTAATAGGACGCACACACTTAGACAGTACGTGTATAGTTACAGGAACAACGGTCGACATAAATAGCATATTGTTGATCAATGATCTATCATCTTAAGTTAGCATTCGTGTTGAATAACATCACAATGGAACATCTGTAGACAAGCACTTAGATTTCCACTGTTTCTCAATATAATCATCAGGCCTTACTGACCGAGTGTCAGTTAATAAATACTGTTCAAGCCTGACTCCTAGACAGAACCTCTTTTCTAGCGAAGATTCCTTTAGGTAAAGTACAGCAAATCTATCTGAAGATAATGTTAACCCACCAGTATTGGGTTTTTTTATATAACTGTGATCTCTTAATCATCACCTGATAATAAGGGACATCCCCGTTCTCTGATTGATGATCGACAAAAAGTTAGAATCCAAAATGGCTTCTGGTTCCCTTTTGAGCATCGCTCACTATACAGATGTATAGCAAATCTTCAATAGAAGCTTTGTTCATAAACACAAATGTCTCTACAAGAATCAGCATATTCTTTCATCTTAAATGCTGCATCCAATCATTTACAGTGCTGCTAGGTAACATATCATTCCGACATATGGATATGGATCATCCTAAAGTAGACATCTGCCCAATTAAGCCTAGGACGAAAAAGTTCAGTAAAATGTTCTTTTACCTGGGCATAGGAAATACACTAGCAAACACAAACGCTCTCCTGGCGTTACTGAATCAACACTGGGGAACTCATAGACCTAACAGTCCTAGAAGAAACTATCTTCGTTCCCATAATAAATCATAGAGATCACAGACTTTGAACAGGTCTAAAGCCATGACATCCCGCCAGGCTCCTTCATCACCGAAGCACTCCCTAACGTATCTTCATGCGCCGAAAGTGGTTGACCCCCAAAGTACAGTACAAGGAAAATAGTCCGACATAGACATACAAAGATAACACGATATACGACCGAATCGTCTCAAACAGACAAGGAGTAAACATGGATTCGGATCATAAACATCCCTGCATAAACCTCAGCAAGAATAATCTGTTTCTGGCTATACCAGACACAAAATATGACATACGTCTAGATTCATACGCCAAGTTTGATATACAGGAAAGATACAAGAACAGATAACTCATAGAATGAATACACATCGACTAATCTGAATTCTGTCCCTTAGACTAAAAACGTGAATTCAAAGATAAATATATTTTTATCAGACAAATAATTACATTTTACATTTGTATGCGTGTCAACAGTAATCTGTGCGTCACACAAAAGAATATGTGCGCAACAAGTAGGAGTACTGGTCATGTGTTTGGTGAAGGCGCATGCTCCTTGAATAGGATAAAATACACCTTAGGCAAATATTAAATGATAAATCATCAGGTCCTAATCTGTAGCTGGAAACCAAATTCTAAATACGTGCATGTTATTTTATTTGGCAGTACAAGTAGAAGAAATAACTTGCGTCTACTTACTACATGCAGTCAGCGGGACAACAAATTCTGGCCAAGAAACAATCAGTATAGCTTTGATGATGGTAAAAACAGTGACAGCAACAATAATCTAACTAAATCAAAACAATAAACCAACTATATTAACACTGTCTTAAGTGTCATACATTGTTGAGGTAGGTGCAAGATGTGTAGTGACGCCTCGGTATACGATCTCCGAGAACTGGGCCTAAACAGATAGTCAAAAACACGGACAATTCAGGACTTGGAGAGTCTGTAGAAAATGCATCTTGCTTGCCGTGGAACAACCGCAACGGGATAAATGTGTGTAAACATGTTTTAATTTAACAAATACCTGCGGTTGGCAGAATGGATTTGTTTGGTTTGGTTTTAATGACTATCTTCATTACACACGGACAACCATCAGTGCTTAGATCTCCTCCCTTAGATCACACAAGAAGGATCTCAGCACAATCCATGAACTCCGTCGCACCAGCGAGAATTCCAGTGTGTGTGTGTGTGTGTGTGTGTGTGTGTGTGTGTGTGTGTATAGGAATCACACATTCTATAAATATTTTTGTGGTGGGTAAGTTTCCTAATTTTTAAATTTTTATTAAATAAGACAAAATAACAACAAAAATTAACTAAGACAAACAAAAAATGGCAGAACGGATAAAATCATTAGGAAATGGCAATTTTAGAGATTCCAACGTACGTAGAATGGGTTCAATTCTAAGTGGGCCCGCCCCTGGAGTATCAATGACGTAAAATGGCCAAAACACTTAACTGAGGGATAGAATACTTCTTTGATCACATGTCCTTTTGTTGTTCTGTTCTGTGCAGTGTTTTCTATCAGTCAAGGCTATTGACACAATTCCTGCGTAGAAAACCATTCAAAAATCACATCAACATCACACCATTAGACACGTGTAGTTTGTGGGCATCTCTGTTGAGACATAGACAGAATAGGACTATTGCTCCCTCAGGCATAGTCTTACAAGGTGACTAATATGTCTTACAAGGTGACTAATATGTCTTACAAGGTGACTAATATGTCTTACAAGGTGACTAATATGTCTTACAAGGTGACTAATATGTCTTACAAGGTGACTAATATGTCTTACAAGGTGACTAATATGTCTTACAAGGTGACTAATATGAGGTTTGTGCACGGGTCTAGCAACCTCATCATGTAAAATATATTGCTACAGAAACAGTAAGTTCATGTGAAGGCTTGGTACAGGTTTCCTTCAACGGGATCAGCTACAGTTGTGGCTCTATGCTCCGTAAGGAGCAAATAGGAAAATAATGATGATCACATATGTCTAATCTATGAGTCAAAGTATGGAGCCGCGCTAGCGTAGTGGTTACCACACTGCGCTGGCGATCGGGTGATCCTGGTTCGCGCCTTTGCGAGGACATTTGGAGAAGTATCTTCGAACGGGACTTGGACTGGATTAATTCGAGTCCTGTCGAAGACATTTGAAGAAGTGCATTCGCCCAGGGACTGGAGTAGCCTGAGCGGCTCCTGAGCACAAACCTTCTGTGAGATGGGAAGAAGCGGAGATGGCACGGACATCTGGCTCCTGACCGGGTGGGAAGGAATGTCCACAGGCTACCCAGCTTTGCAAGGCCATGAAATTTGTTTCATGTCGTTGGGCCGAAAAGCTGAGGCCCAAGTGCCGCTGGATAGAAGAAAAAAATGAGTCAAAGTTTGGCAACAGCGGTCATCTCTTTTAAAATATTGAGAATACGTTTTCTCCAGACTTGACATTCGACACCCGTCTTTAGTTACAATGAAGAAGTCAGGTTCAAATACGTATTCGAGACTATACGGCCGCGGCATGTTTAATACTTGCGACATAGCTGTGTTAGGTTGTTCACATCTGAAGTTATCACCATTATATCTTGCCACTTATTAAGTCAGCCTGGGGTTGACTCCACTGCCTGTGCTAAATTAAAACCTATAATAAGATCCGGATGTATTATGGCGATAATGTAAACTCTAAGTATGGGTGGGGGGAGGGGGGTAAAATAAGACAAACGAGACTGATGCGTCTCTCAGAACAAGATTTCTTCATGAAAGTATAAGAAAGGCGGAGGGGGCGGGGGAAGACATATGTTTGAAGTGAACAAAGATGTATGGAGACCACATTTACTCTAACGCTAGCATTAACTTAAACCCGATCCCTGTTTCAAGCTTTGTCAAATAGCTAGCTTAAGCTAAACATAAACCCTGTTTTGAGTTTTATCCAAATTAATAACACCCGAGACAAACACGGAGGCCATCTTCTTCTTCTTCTTGGGCCCCTACTCTTCGCAATGTTCATCAACGACCTGCCACTACATCTAAAATATTCAACTTAAGCGCACATCTTCTACCAACTTGCCTCGAAATTGTGACCCGTTGTCTGTGAGAATTAGGTGCGGCAAGCCTAATCTCGCAAAAATATTCAGTAAAGCATCAGCTACATGCACTGAGTCGCATGCTGGCAGGGCTATGGCTTCGCCCCACGTGGAACATGTGTCCACTAAGGTAAGGAAATGAGTGTTCCTCTTCTTAGTTCTCAACAGATGTCCAATAATATCCACGGCTGCTCTTTCAAATGGGGTGCCCAAGTTTGGCGTCTCCCCAAGAGTCGCGGTTGCCGTCCAGTGTTTTGGTGCAACTTTCTGGCACTGAGGACAAGACTTGACGAATCGTTCAATGTTGCCCGTGATCCCTGGCCAATAATAGTGGCAGGAGATCCGCTGAGTCGTGGCACTCATTCCCGTGTGTCCACTAAATGGGATAGAGTGGACCAAAATACTGTCGCAAAAAAAAGTCTTCTCTACAACAAAGCCAAGCTGACTCACACAATTCTATCTAACAATGCCCCGTCGTACCTACGATCATTGTTTTAAACCAGTAGAAGAGAGGGACAACAATTACATCAGTTACGTCTGACCAAACCTAGGATCGACCTGTTCAAAAAGAGTCTAGCCTACTCTGGAGCCTACTTATGGAACAGCCTTCCACACCACCTAAAAAGCCTACCTACACAATATTCTTTTAACAAAGCACTTTTCAAACACTTCCTCAACACTGATTATCTACCCCCATAGAAACAGCATTTGCCTGTCAACATCTCATCCATAGGTGAACATTTCTTTTCCTCCTCCGCTCGTTTTTTGTGAATAATTTGTTTTATATCCATGTAATAATGGCAGCTAGCGCCTTCAATAGATTATCTAACATTTGGAAATTACGATCATTGAATATACATACCAAGCTTCGTCTGTTTAATTCAAATGTTATCTCAGTGTTAACATACGGCTGTGAGAATTGGAAAATAACAAAACCATTGGA
>JAMPIV010001669.1:0-85000 GCA_024509875.1 Oreohelix idahoensis
ATCATCTCTGGTATTTTCCCTGTATTGATTACATGTCTTGGTTCAACTTTGCAGCTTACTTTTCATTAAATTCTCATTTCAGCAGACTATATGCGCTTTTCGTCAGTATTTTCGAAAAAATATCATCCTTTCTCTGGTAGACAATGTAATATGCGGGGTGAAGCAATTGCATCGAACCCACAGGCAGACCAGTACATGTTAGGAGAGGCTTTGCACTCCCCATATTCACAAGATTAGATAACCCTTATCAGATATTAAATGACATTTGTTCACAATTCAATAGGGAAACTAATGGAGGAATTTTTGAGGATTTTTCAAAATATTCCTCGTCCGCACATTTTATCAACACAATCAATTGGACAAGTGAAAGATTATAACGGGACTCCTACTTACTAATTTATTACGCTCGCACACCGGAGAAACCAGAATCCTGTGATTCGTTCTTACCTGCAGCTTTATTTGCTTATAATATGAGGTACCCCTACCACACTACTGGAATACCTCCAGCCACGTTATTATTTCCGATGACCCATCAAAGGACCCCATTGGTTAATAAAAATTAGCCAGATCAAAAGTTATTTTTACACATGAAACTATGTTTGAAAACTTTAATTCTGTTTGCATCTGGGAAATGAATATGGTACCGAAAATTAAAATCCTGTGCATTAGAAGCAATTTAGCATCACAAATATACCAATTTGAATATTTTACATATATAATTAGGTAAAAATACACCTTACCTGACATACTTTTAAAAATTTATCCTAAAATCATCGTGGACACAAAGGATTTTTAGTAAAAATAAACATACAGTAATTGTGGGCAAATGAATGTACTTCCAGTGCAATATGTTTCTAAAATTTGATATTTTCAATGAAATTCTTCATTTTTTGGGGTTAAAACAATCCCCTATCTTGATTCGGACTGACCTTAGGCCCAACAGTGCGGACAATAGGATGCAATATTTGTCGAAGTGCGGGAATGAGTTTTATCAGTGGTAATTAGTCTGCGCAAATTATCCCTAGAAAATGCGTTACTAAACCTGTTTCTTAGTCGCGGGTAAAATATCTGGAGAAATTCACTTGACCGCATTGTCATCAGGATATAGTCTGAGTGGTTACGACTATGCTATGACCAAGAAAAGGAAGGTTCCTCACAACCTATTTGGACCTTTGAAGGTCGCACAGTCAAACCGTGGTTTGCGTAACGTAATGCAGAAGAGAAGTTAAACCAGCATGTGGTCTTCCCAATAGTCCATGAAAGAAGCAGATGTCATCGATGTACGTAACGTGATGACATCTTTCCGATCGCTAAGAAGACGGCGCATCATGCGCACGAAAAGTCGCAGGTGCATTTACTAGACCAAAAACACATGCAATTCCATTGGAAAAAGACCAAATGGAGCTGTAAACGCTGTGATGTATTTGGCATGTTCAGCAAGTGGAATTTGCCAATAGCCTTTAGAAAGATCTAATTTACTAAAGTAGCGTCTTAGATACTTGCGATCTTATCGTCCAATCCCTTTCTTGCGTATAGAAATCGTCCAATAGATGCTAGGTTTCGGCGTCTGTAACTGTAATGCTGGTTCAGTCTCCTAAAAATCAATGCATATACGTAAGGAATCATCATTCTTCTTGACAATCACCATTGGGAATGCGTTTGGTGATTTGAAGGAGATATAAACCCCTAAGCGTATCATCTCTTTTAGTTCTTTCTCCACCCTATCTTTATGGTGTAAAGATATAGGATAGGGTCTTAGTTTAATAGGTTGATAGTAAGTAAGGATAATGTCATGGGAGATAAGTGATGTCCGACCTGGAAGATCTGTAAGAACATCATCACTAGAAATAAGAATTTCCCGACCCTGACATTGTTGTATAGAAGACAATGAAGAGGAAATAGTCACATCCTTCCAAGGACTCTAACGATTGTAAAGAAGGCATTGAAAGTGTAAAGGAATAGATTTGACGTAGTATATTCCTCATGAACCACTGCAAAGAAGCAGCATGATGTGAAGAATCACTAATAGAGTTAATGATGGGAATTAACTCTTGTAGTCTTTCTACTGCTAAATTTTAGCATGTTGATATGAAAAGTTTTGATTTTACCTCTGATATTCACAAAAATAGTCAACATCTGTGACCTGGTCCCATTATAGCGCTCACAAACATCGTTTGATTGTGGCCTATACGCACTACAAAACGAATGGTGAACAGATAACATGGACTCTAGATCCCTCATAATATTGGACGATAATTGTGATCCTTGATCTGACAAAATGTCCTCTGGAAAACCGATACGACAGAATATTGAAAATAATGCATTAGATACAGATGCAGTCGTGATGGTTTTCAAAGGTATGGTTTCTGGCCAACGTGTGCAAAGATCTATGCAAGTTAAAATATACCGAAATCCATTATTTGATGGAATTGAAAAAGGACCCACTATATCCACTGCGATTTTTTTGAATGGTCTTTCAGGCACGTCCGTAACTTGTAAGGGTGCCGTATGGAATCTGCCCTTACATGCTATACCTTGGCATGTTGTACAAGATCTACAATACAACTTTGTGTCTTTGTTAACCCCAGGCCAATAAAATTGTGACGTAATACGAAACACTGTTCTTTTGATCCCCATATGACCTGCCATAGGGGAGTCATGACCTGTTTGTAGTACCAATGGTCTGTATTCTTTCGGAACTACTACTTGATGTGTGATTGATTTGCCATTATCAAAGTATCTAGTAAGTATAGATTTTTTTTATTTTAAACAAATGTTTAGCCGATCCTGTGTGTTTAGTGACTTTTTGATCTCCTATGCTAAATAAACATCGCAACGTTGGATCACTTTTCTGCCTTTCTGCAAAAACAGATGGTGTTATAGTACCAACCTGAGACATAATTCTATCTATAATCGGAGTAGGTGGTGTAGCCATGTCCGTAGCTAACTGTTGTGCTCTAGTTATAACAGCATTCTCCACCTGTGGGAGAGATTCAACCCACATTGCAATCTCCTCAGGAGTGCAATCTTTAACTCCTGATATGTTTCCTACAATTATTTCAGCTATAGGCGCTCTCAACCCGCAGGCATAAACAGTGCCTGTGTAAAAAGGTGTATCAATGTATACTCGTGCTACCGGGAAACTTTCTATATTCCCTCCAAAAGTGACACACTTAACAGATGTGCCTGTGAATGCAGAGGGCTCGATAAGCGAGTGCTTTATCCCGACCGTTGAGCATCCGCTATCCCTTAAAACTTGTACTGTTTTCCCATACAAGATTCCTGGATGAAATGTGAGATAACCCATATTCACACACGCAGACATTGTAGGCATAATATGACCACAGTTAAGTGTCATTGTAGGCTTAGCTATGTTTTGTGATTGACACTCATAACAAGTATCATTCCTTACCATACATGCATTAGCATGATCATTACCATCATTATCTTTATCCTTCTTGACAATGCAGTTATTTGTATGTCTATGTTTATATTTCTCCCTAGAAGGAGATCTGACATGACCTTTATATTTATTGACAGACTTTTCTTCACTATAATAAAAATCAGAGGAATCATCATTCCTGGAATCTCTGCCATATGATGATTTTTGTTTATAGTAACCTTTATGATGTGAATCATCATAATCCCTGCCTTTGTGATACCCACGATCATGAGGTGAGTACCCTCTATAACCTCGTCGATACAAATTTGAAGGAGAGCAATGACGACGAAAGTTGTAAAAGCCTCTATCAGAATGATAACAATCTGAACGATAACGTCCATCAACGCTCTTAGATCGAGGTCTGTGATCATAAGATCTGTGATCGTGGTGTGCTGAGCACGCAGGCAAAGGATCTCGAATAGAAGATTTATGAATCTCTTTATTCGGCTGTGCGGTTACGAATTGTCTTCCTAATTTCTCATATTCATCGATATAATTTGGATGTCTCTCCTGCAAAAATGATTCTAATTCACTACTGCATGCAGATAAAACCTTATCTCGTAGCATGAGATCCATGAGACCTTCGTAAGTTTTATTAATGCCAGAGAGATCAATCCATCTGCTAAAAAAGTGTTTAATCGATGCAATGAATTCGCCAAAATCAGCATCTTTACTTGGCTTAGCCGTATGAAAACGATCACGGAATCCAGACTCAGTTAACTGGAAACGTCTGAGTAGTACCTCTTTTACGACGTCGAAATCGTTTCTACTTTTTTCATCTAGACTCATGAAACATTGGAGTGAGTCGACAGTCAAAAAATCAAGTAAAAGACTGCTCCATTTTTCGTTTGGTATATTTAAAGCGGTAACTTTCATGATAAACCTACACAAAAAAGAATCAATACAGTCGCGACTCTGATCGAAATGAGGCATCTTCAGCTTCGGATAGAAAATATTTGTACCAGCTGAAGTCTTAGCTTGTTCAGACTGCACTTTAGCCAATTCTAACACCTTTTCTTTTTCTGCATTAAGTCTTAATGCTTCAAGCTCCATGGCATTTCTATGAGCTTGATCTAGTTGAAGAAGTTCCATTCTTCTTAACTCCATTTTCTCCTTCTCTACTTCTCTTTCTTTATCTTTTTGCGCCAATTCTTTTTCCTTAAGTTCTCTTTCTTGGGCTAATTCCAACTTCCTAAGTTCTTCTGCCCGTTTAACAGCCTCGCGCTGTTCTATTCTTTCGAGACGCGATAAATGATCCTCATATTGTCTCTGCATAACTCTCAAGGTCAGCTCCTGATTTTCCCAATCTTTTACCACTGTTGATAAAGTCCTCTAGTGTAGACATGTTTATAGGTTTATGAATACCTTTCAATATTATCTACTATACACTAGGATATAGAACTCAATATGTTATGTACATTTGTTAATCAATAAGAAACAAGATACGAGTACAGGTGACAAAGGACAATGAAAATACAATCAAATGAACTACAATGAAATGATATCTTCAGTTATTCGACAAAAAATTATATTATAAAGTAAAGAAGGTAGACTCATACATAGTAATCAGCAGAAAAGAAAGTAAAGAATTAACATTACAAAAAATTAACGAGACAAGTCGTCTTAAACTAACATGTAGACAGAGAAATTTCAGATAACACACGAAAACAATTGTAAACAATACTGAAATTAGGCTATGCAAATAAAAATGACGTAGTTACATGACGTAACAACTAAGTACACAAAAATTTGGTTGTATTGCGAACTGAAGCTTCAGTTAATTTATATCCTAAATAAAAAGTTAGATCTTCAGTCAGCTAATATAAGCATGAAAACCCAATAGACGTTAACATTCGCTGAATTTTTCCTGAGAAAATTCCAGCCAATATTAAGCCCTTTCCATCCTTCCCGACGAATATACGAATATACGAATAAATATGAATGGGGAACACACAAATGATAAGTAGGAAAGCAAGCAAAGTGACGATAAACTGCAGACCAAAGCTAGTTCAAGGACAGTATGAAAGTGTTCAAGCGCTTCGATGACATTAAGAACTTATCTTATTCTCTGTCCTGCTATCTTGAGAAATACATGATTGCATGTAAATCCAAGTCTCAGTTCCACACAAGTTCAGTCAGCAGCCGATATCCATTGATAGGAGACCTTGACCCTGGTAGTACGACCGTTTGAAAGTATTGTACCGGTCTTCGAACGTTGATTACCGATCTGCGTTGCAGCTTTTGATGCTGTTGATGAAGATACACTTCTTCCAATGATTCAGCTTCTGGAAGTTGATGAAGATCGTTCTATCAAAATGGTTCACCCTCTTGTAGTAGATGAAGACAGGATTCTCTCAGAAAGGGTTGTCTGCTAGTGATGACGGCATCGATACAGTGACGTCACATACTGACATGCGCGTTAGAGTTGCAAGCTTGTCTTGAATAAAACAGTATATAACTGAACTCAGAATACGTCATTGAATAAGACCAGGATTCGACGACTCAAACATTTAATTAATATTCTCTTTTCCATGAGAAGTCACAACTACGTAACGACATAGTTCACAATCACAGTTAATGTACGTGTCGCAAGAGTTCATATTCTTCACTAAAATCACATGTTCAATAATATACAGTTCTGCTTAGCGGTCAGTTCCTTTTTCCAGCCAACATCCTTTGGCATGGTTCATATGCTAACTAGACTTACTCCTGCTGCTAGTTTTATAATATCCCTTTTACACTAGACTTACTCCTGCTGCTAGTTTTATAATATCCTTTTTACACTAGACTTACTCCTGCTGCTAGTTTTATAATATCCTTTTTACACTAGACTTACTCCTGCTGCTAGTTTTATAATATCCTTTTTACACTAGACTTACTCCTGCTGCTAGTCGTATAATATTCCTTTATACTAGACTTACTCCTGCTGCTAGTCGTATAATATTCCTTTATACTAGACTTACTCCTGCTGCTAGTCGTATAATATTCCTTTATACTAGACTTACTCCTGCTGCTAGTTTTATAATATCCTTTTTACACTAGACTTACTCCTGCTGCTAGTTTTATAATATCCTTTTTACACTAGACTTACTCCTGCTGCTAGTCGTATAATATTCCTTTATACTAGACTTACTCCTGCTGCTAGTCGTATAATATTCCTTTACACTAGACTTACTCCTGCTGCTAGTCGTATAATATTCCTTTATACTAGACTTACTCCTGCTGCTAGCTACATAATATTCCTTTATACTAGACTTACTCCTGCTGCTAGTATCATAATGTTCATTTGGCATACAACGCCAGGCTAATCAGCCATATATATTCAAATTACGTTAAGAACGACACGACTTACGTTTGCTCCACGAATACACTGCTAATGTGGCTTACAAGCCACACTTTCCACAGTGGTTATACCACACATACTATAGTGGCTAGGCCACACACCTTAAACACTGCCGTTAGGGTCGAAGCCCACAAGTCGAATGACTTTTCCAAGTCATACGCGTCATGCATAGAGATATGCAGACCATGTCGTTAATATATACATATTCATTTGAGGTGTTCCATGGTGCAATCATTTGAGCCGGATCCAAACCCAGATGCTTGCAAACATGTAACAATCCTCAACACTCAGGGTTCCTGAAAGCAATTAGCACCACGAGTTGTCGCCCATACCTGAATTACAACCCTTTTTCAACGCCCATCCCTCTAATGGGAAATAAGCTCATGCAGTGTTTAACGAGCCAAAGCAAATCTGAAATTTAATTTGGCAGTAATGGTTTCCTACTCGCCTCTTGATCACCAGTCAGAGCATTGCGGCTTCCTTTACGCAAGATAATTTCATAAAACGAAGTACTTTGTAATACTATTAACTTGTTTCCATGGCTCAAGTCTCTCATGTCACTCGCTGTCTTTGTAAAGCTGAAGAGTATTATAATGTCTCAGAGCCATACAATGAGACTAAATGTGTGACTTGAGAGATTGTTATATTTGTGTTGGACTCGATGTATGGTAATGCCCATACATGCCACTATGCAAATTGAAATTTTTTGTTACATCATATATTAATGTGTGGTGGAGGCGGTGGGTAGGGAGTTATGGTCGTGATTGAGCTCACAAGGGGACTTGACAAACACATCATCACAACTTTAGTTTAGGCAGCACTATGTGCCGGTCAAAAATATTTATGATGTATTGTATATTGATCTGCATTAAAAGAAACTTTGTGTTATACATATTTACAGACGCGGAATTGAGCCTAGTGTACATTTATTTATCCTTTGAAATATATAAATGCAAATTTATATAATAATAACAATTGTCAGAAATATTTTCTATGGAATTAAAAATTCTATGTTATTATAGTCTTTGTTGCAAACGGTTTTGGAAATATTATGAATTAATAACTACTTAATGTTTTGGCGTCTGTGGCCTAATGGATATGAACGCAGTTTCATAATCCAGATATACCAGGTTCGAAACCTGCTGCAGGCGGTTTGGAAGCAAATCGCTTTGTGTGGATTTTTAACAATGGTATAAGCGCCGTACCGTTCAGAAAGCAATGGCAAACTACTGAATGAAAAAATTGCCTAGAAAAATCACAAACAGCCAATAAAAGCTGGGGTTGATTGCCACGTCCTGTAAAGGATAAGCAACTAACTTTTTTAATGTTTTGAATGTTATGAATTTTATTCCTACCAACATTGCGTCCCTTGAAAATAAAAATTACGTCCCTTACATTACACTCATAATTGTTTCTTAAAGAACCATTATGAGGCGGAAAATGTGATGGTGGTGGAAAATTGATATGGGTTCCCAGCGTCAAGGTCTGGCTGTCTAAGGAATACAGAAAGTTAGATAAAAGTCAGTGACCTTACCTGCTTTGTTGTACGTGAGTTGTAAGAAAGTGCTAAATATCACTCAACAGGATTACATTTAATGTTGATCCCAAGACTGCGCCCTTGCCAGAACAAAAAGGCAACCCCAGCTGAAGTTTGAAGATGTGCGCAAGAGATACACGAAGAGTAACGTCCAGGATTATTTGAGGACGGAGATGTCGAGTTGTTCCCTAAGTGGAAATAGTCATGTGGAAATAGTCATGATATTGATGCCCCCTAACGAAATGGGTTTAGTTCGAATCGGAGGCCTAATAGTGAAGAGAAGGATACCACTTGAGAGCCATGACCCAAGCGGGACTGCTGCCATAAAATGTCAAGGATGATCAGATGATCAGTATAAGATATAATATTTCTACAGAGTGTCTGCCAAATGAATCTCTTCTTTTCCAAATGTTATAGTCAGCACTTAAACTTACTTAATAAACATGAGACATATATCAAAACAAGGAGCAATTAAGGCAATTTGACATTTGACAAATACTTTGAAATTTTTTTTGTTACCAGAAACAAAACAAAATAAACAAAATTCTAAAATGGCTAATAAAGTCAACGTAACAAGAGAGACTACAAATTATTGCCCGTTATGATGTTACGTGCGTGATCTCCCCCCTGCGCTACAGTTTTACAATATTATTTACAATAAATCAAAAATTAAATTAGATATCAAAAATCAGATCAGACTTCAACATGTGACACATCATTTGATGTAATAAAATAACAGATAATTCTCTGTATTGTGACGTTTGTTTCGTACAAAGTAAGTGGATAAATGAAGAAATACAAACTTCAAAACAGCATGTGACTTTTCAGTTACGCTGTATAATCACGTGTCTAATTATCTAGATCACATGTCGTATAGTTCCTGGGACTCTTTGAAGAGACCAAGAAAGAAATAAGACAACTGTACATTCAACCATAACGTTCAATGCGCCTACTTCAAGGTCATGAATGGAGATGGCAAACTCCTCATGTAAAACAAATTACTACATAAACCGCTGCTGCGAGAGCATGTAACTGCCTCGTGCAGGCTTCCAGTGGGACTAACTACAGTGGTGACTTGGTGCAGGCTTCCTGCAGTGGTGACTTGGTGCAACTAACTACAGTGGTGACTTGTTGCAGGTGGACTAACTACAGTTGACTTGGTGCAGGCTTCCTGCAGGACTAACTACAGTGGACTTGTTGCAGGCTTCTTGCAGGACTAACACAGTGGTGACTTGGTGCAGGCTTCCTGCAGGACTTACCTGGGGGCTTCCAGAGGGACTAACTACAGTGGTGACTCGTTGCAGGCGTCCTGCTGGACTAACTACAGTAAGGACTTGGTGCAGGCTTCCTGCAGGACTAACTACAGTGGTGAATTGTTGCAGGCTTCTTGCAGGACTAACTACAGTGGTGATTTGGTGCAGGCTTCCTACAGGACTAACTACAGTAGTGACTTGGTGCAGGCTTCCTGCAGGACTAACTACAGTGGTGACTTGTTGCAGGCTTCTTGCAGGACTAACTACAGTGGTGACTTGGTGCAGGCTTCCTGTAGGACTAACTACAGTGGTGACTTGGTGTAGGCTTCCAGAGGGACTAACTACAGTTTTGACTTGTTGCAGGCGTTCTGCTGGACTAACTACAGTGGGGACGTGGTGCAGGCTTCCTGCAGGACTAACTACAGTGGTGACTTGGTGCAGGCTTCCTGCAGGACTAACTACAGTGGTGACTTGGTGTAGGCTTCCTGCAGGACTAGCTACAGTGGTGACTTGGTGCAGGCTTCCTGCATGACTAACTACAGTGGTGACTTGTTGCAGGCTTCTTGCAGGACTAACTACAGTGGTGACTTGGTGCAGGCTTCCTGTAGGACTAACTACAGTGGTGACTTGGTGTAGGCTTCCAGAGGGACTAACTAACTACAGTTTTTGAGTGGCAGTGGTGACTTGGTGCAGGCTTCCTGCAGGACTAACTACAGTGGTGACTTGTTGCAGGCTTCCTGCAGGACTAACTACAGTGGTGACTTGGTGCAGACTTCCTGCAGGACTAACTACAGTGGTGACTTGGTGCAGGCTTCCTGCAGGACTAACTACAGTGGTGACTTGGTGCAGGCTTCCTGCAGGACTAATTACAGTGCAGGCTTTGCAGGACTAACTACAGTGGTGACTTGGTGTAGGCTTTGGTGCAGGATTAACTACAGTGGTAACTTGTTGCATGCTTCTTGCAGGACTAACTGCAGTGGTAACTTGTGCAGGCTTCTTGCAGGACTAACTACAGTGGTGACTTGGTTCAGGCTCTCAGTGGGACTAACTGCAGTGGTAACTTGGTGCAGGCTTCTTGCAGGACTAACTACAGTGGTGACTTGTTGCAGGCTTCCTGCAGGACTAACTACAGTGGTGACTTGGTGTAGGCTTCCTGTGGGACTAACTACAGTGGTGACTTGGTGTACGCTTCCTGCGAGACGTTCTACAGTATTGACTCCATGCTTGTCACAGAATGGATTGGAGCGACCCCTTCTTCTTCCTAATTTCTGTTTTACTACGGCAGTAATCGGTACATTTGTGGTTGTAACGACTGTTGTTTGTTTCTGTTTGTAGTGGGTCTACTAATTTGAGTACATCGTACTGACAACACGAATGCATAAGGGCATTGTCACCACAGGACAAGAAAACTGGCAGAAGAACATAAGTCGCCTTATAATGGGTCCACGATACACGTGGTACAATTTTTATTTATTTCTTCACAAATTTCAAACAAAGGAAAAAATGGATAATCTTGAACATCTATCTCCTTAAATAAAATGCATGGTCAGTGCATAAGTATGTAAGCATGCATGTTGATATATCATAAATATATTTGTCTCATCTATTCAGTTCTGGCCATTGTACTAGTAGGTGCTTATTAACCACGGACACCCAAGTAATGCAAACTCGAAACATGAATTTATATTTTCTTGAATAAAATACTTCTATATAAGGTGCGGAACTTCTTCATAAGTTCGGACCATCTTAACGATCGTTGAAAAAACAAGAAGCGGCTTCGAAAAAATGTTAATATCACATAAAGGTACAAAATTCCTCCACAAATCCGAGAGCTCGAAAAATACGTCTAGCTTGGATGAATGAAGTATACGAAAGGCCTAGAATATTAGCCGTTAGAATAAATTAGTGCAATCGCGTTACGTCATTGACAACCGGTGACGTATCAAAGTATAAGGCCTTCAATACAAGTTAAAGATCGTGCAAAACATACATTACCACAAATAGACATATCTCCTCAAATAACAATGGCTATATTGCTGCGTGTGGCAATATACCATAACATATTAACTTTATTCCTTAACAGTGGTACAGATTTTATTGCGTGCTTTGAATTGTCGCACTTTCTTTCTCTGCAAAGTAGTAGATATTTTGTATCTACATTCTTTCGCTACGTTCAGTATATTGTGTCTTGTCTGTTTATCTGAAAGATTTTGTATATGCTCAAGCAAGAGATAAGACATTACTTTAGCGAAAGTAATAAGTGTTACATCTGATACACGTTGTCATATGAGGTTAACGACATGTTCGCGAGTCTGTACGTAAGGCATCGTATGTCTTATTGCCATATATGGTAATACGTGACCTTTAGTTTTACACACCTTATTTCACGTGGAATAATTTGAAAGTACTACACCCTAACCCACCTGATTGAAAATGATTGATGCTTTTGGTTAGACCCCATACCAAACATATGCGTGGGAATGCAGCGAATATAACCTGACGCTTTAGTCAATCAAAACTACTGTGAAGATTGCTTGCCAAGACATCAAACCTTGCTAGAGTGAAGCCTATAATTCAGAAATCCATTTTATCAGACCGGACACCTTTTATTTGAGTTTTTATCAGGACCCACAAAAACAGCCCAGGAAATCTATCATTTTTAATAAGAAAGGCGCTATCTGAGGAAACTGAAGGAAATATTCAAAGTCAGAGGGAACTTATTAAATTAACGACACCCCAGACGCGTGTAAGAGACCGATTTGTCTCTTTTATTCATCTGAGCAAAACGTCTGTGAGCCAGGATTGGCGTAAGTTGTGATTTTACATTCTATATTTCTCATTACTAACATGTGAACTAACATATATACGTATATTGCCATGCGAAGTTTAATATTTGAAAATCGCTAGTGGATGTCCCAGTCAGTTGAGGCTGGCAACCTCAGCGTATAGAATGATGATTCATGAACCACCACTGCATCGGCTGGTGATTGCTTTATTGCTAGTTTCTCAAAGAGAACTAAAAGCAAAAGGTAATCTCAGGTTCCATACGGAGCAGAGAAGAAAAGATGAAGAAATGATGTACATTCTAATTATAATACTTACAGTTTCAAACCAGTGTAAATGTCGGTGTTAACATATGCACTTTAAAATTAATGGAAATTTCAAACTTTTTCAATCAATGTAAACATAAATTATAACTTATTCAATTTATATTGTGAACACTTTTCAATCAGTGGAAATGTAAATGTAAACATATTCTATCTGAGCTACTAACCTTTTCATTTAAATGTAATGTAAAGCTAAAGCTATTCAATTTAAATGTAAAGAAAGTTTTATCCCGAGGTATTAAATGTAATTCTCATTGACGGTAAATTCTGAGATAAATGGGATGGTAGAATAGAAGAGAGGGGCACATAAATATGTGTCGGGAAATGAAATACTGAGGCGAGCGTTTTGTTTCTATTCTTTATCATAGTTATTGGTGATACCAGCAGAAAGTACTATCTCTGGAACAAGAAGGGAACAGTGGTCTAGGCTTTAAGACGAGGGACCAACTTTGTAGACTCTCCTTGACATTTCTGGGAAACGAGCTACACGCTACAATCTTGACCAGCAACGAGCGAGAGTAATGTAAACAGAACCCATCTGCGGGAGCAGAAACTACTATTGGCAGCTAAGTAAAAAATATGCGCTGTCAAAGTGAACTTTTTTTCATCATCTCTATTACCAATCATTGATGAGACTTTTCTTCATAACTATGCAAATTATTTTCAAACAGTTAAAACTTAAGTGATTATTAAATTTTGTTATTTGTAAATTTACAAATTTAACTTCGATTTAATCATTTTAAAGTTACTGCATGTTTGTCTCAGTCAAATTTACTACACATACTCTAAACTGAGCTATACCAGAATAATAAGAATTTCACTGAGTAATCAGGGGTGGGGTCTTAAACGAGCTAACATAACCATTGCTTAATCCTTCACAAAAGTTTTCGTCAGACTCTAGAATAAACGTGCTCAGCCATACTGCAGCATTGTTTTCGCGTATCTGAATAGCTTCTGAAAAATCCTTTGTGGTAGAAGCGTCATTAACCTTCTATCTATATATCTGCCAAGAGTAATCTTGTGCGAAGGTAGACATCTTTGAAGTATATAACGTTAATTTAATCTGGAGTATATAACGTTAATTTAATCTGGAGTATATAACGTTAATTTAATCTGGAGTATATAACGTTAATTTAATCTGGAGTAGACGGGGGTCAGTGTTATTCTTAAAACCAAGTTGTACAATGTGTCCGAAAGGTTACTGTGCACTTGAATATACGGCAGACTAGAGTAGCGGTTTTGATGTGAGAGTTGTCCGTTCTACCCTAGACGTGACCTAGACAACAGACGAGAGCAATATGAAGAAGCGTGTTCAGACATGTCTTGAGGCCTATGGTGGACATTTCCAACATCTGCTGTAGAAGAAACTGCTGCGTGGTACTGCAACGTTGTACGAGGCACTTTACTGCACAGTAACTTTTAGGACACCCTGTATTTTCCAAAGGTTGAATTAAGTACGTCTGTATGTTTTTACAATCTGTATGTTTAGATAAGATCGACACGTCAAAAACAGAAACTATAAAGTTTAGCAGATCGCCCGGTCTACTTAACATACATGTCAACAATATCAGGCTCAAGCAGGTTCTAGAGTTCAAATAACTAGGAAACTTTTTTAATGACAAGGGAATTAGTGACTGAGAAATTGAAACAAGATGTTAAAAAGCCGGGGCAGTGACTTGCCAACTGTCACCACTTAATCAAACATCTGAACATCAATATGGGAAGTAAACAACAACTGTTTTACGGGTTGCCTTCCCTTTCTCTGCAGTGATGGTCCAACAAGGACAAAACCTAGAGTATAAACATTTATTACACATAAGGGAGGGAAACCCGAGGCCTGTAAACAGTAAATTAATATGAAACAAATGCGTAGATGGCAGGGCGGATAGTGTGATTCGCTTGCATGGCTCGGCGGGGTTGTCGCACGGAAGGTCCAGTGTTCAAATCCTGGGTAAGCCACTCATGTCTGTTGTTTTTCTGTTGTCTGGTGTTCTACTTCTTTATTTCCTGCGAGTGCCTGATAACATACCTTTATATTTGTTTCATATTAATTTACAAAACCTACAGTATCTAATATGGGTCTTCAGAGGTGTCTACCTACGCACAAGATTACTCTTAGCAGAGTTGTAGATAGAAGGATAATGTTGCTTCTATCTCAAGGTAATTCATCTGATATTTCCAAAGTCAAAAACAATGCTGCATTGGCAGTGCAATTGTTAACTTATATCGGTCCGCCGCTTTTTATGAAGAATTAAGCAATTATCGATTTCAGCTCGTTCAAGCCCCCACCCTGATTTACTCAGGGGAATTCTTAATATTATGGTATAACTTTGTTTAGAGTGTATTTAGTAAATTGACTGAGACAAACATGCAGTACATGCAAAATGACTAAATCGACGTTAAATTTGTACATGTACAAATTACAGATTTAATAGTCATTTACGTTTCAACCTGATTTTAAAGAAATAAATAATTATTTATAAAAAAAAAGTTTATTATCACTGTTATGAGTAAAATTCATAACATGTGTGTCGATATCATTAGATGGTTCGACAAGGCTTCTCGTTTGTTTATTATATGTAGTCCTTGGTAACACAGGAAGTGACGTCATTGCCTCGAGGTTCAGATCAGCGGACATCAAAGTAGCCATTGGCATACGTGAGAGATCGGCTGCTAGAGACTTCGATGTGTGTAGTTATGTCGAGTGGACGTATGTCTCTGAGCTCATGAAATATATTTATATTGTGCCAAATCTCTATGATGTTCCAACACTATATACATCTCACTGAAGTGAAGTCATTGTCTCGAGGTGCAGATCGGCAGATGTCAAATTTGTCATTGGCATACGTGAGAAATCGGCTGCTAGAGACTTCGATGTGTGTAGTTATGGCGAGTAGACGCATGTCTCTGAGCTCATGAAATATATTTATATTGTGTCACATCCCTATGATGTTCCAGCACTTGATTATCAAAATGCTTCCGTGAGATGTATCTAGTTATATTTTACAAGGGAGAATGGATTCTGTTGAAAAAGTGAGTCTGAATTAAATAAACTTTGAAGTCGATCTAACGACAGTGTTTCGAGCTACGACAGTACACAGACCCTTTTTATGACTGCATAAAGAATGCCATAATATATTGACTGGATGTGTATATGAAAAATGGAGCAGCGTCTCAATTGATATTAAACATTTGTAAACGTGCCACTTCGCCTTTCAACGATTTTACTATGGCAGTTTGATGTTGATTGTGTGCGGTGGTCTTGTTGTAAAACCCTAGAAGTGCCTTGGCCAGAGTAACCAGACGGTTACCACCGATGAGCATAATAAGAATATAAATTTAAAAGACCCCGTGGCGCAACAATCACTATGGGATAGAAATGTGTAAAGGAGGTCACGTGACACACGGTTAAGTGGACTGGGCGATCTGCTAAACTTTATAGTTTCTGTTTTTGATGTGTCGATCAATCTTATCTAAATATACAGATTGTAAAAACATAAAAACGTACTTAATTCAACATGTGGAAAATAATGTTTTAAATATAACACTGACATCGTCTACTCCAGATTAAATAAACGTTATATACTCGACATTATCTTCATTATCTTCATTTGTGATTGTGATGAAATTAACCGTGATACAACGTTAAAATATCTCCAAATGATAAAATGTAGGATAAAAATGATGCGTAAGTTACTCGAGTACATGATCGCCCAGGCCGCGGGTCACCACCCGCCATGGAATCTAACTTGCTAGACGTGAAAGCAAAACGTTACCCTTGGAACGGGAGGAGAACGGAGATGAAAAGAAAAAAATATGACTGAACATGTGCTTGAAACTAGCAAGGCTAAAAAGATGCAATTGGGGGGGGGGGGGAAGGAAAAAAATTCACGTCCCCAAGTTGACACAAGGTAAAGAAATCGACAAAAGGGACCTTAGTTATTATACGCAACAGTCATTTCTTGGACGCTTTTGCGATACTTCGTCCTTTATTTGAATTCAGAATCAAACGCCTTACAGAAGATGCTAGAACATATTTCAGAAAAACAACTAACCTTGAAAAGTAACTTTTTCTTAATAATAATGTTAGGAATATAAAACCTAGCTGGCCGGATGGCCCATCTTGAGCAGTGAAATAATATGCTTTCATTTATACAGACGGATAGATAATAAGAAAGATATTGACAAAAGACTGTGTTGTTCATATCAGCGAGCGACTGCATTGAAACAAACATGTCACTCATTTTCAAAAAAATTGCAGCCTTGAGACGCAAGTGCTAAAATCTAGTTAGAATGAAAGAGAGAGGGTGTTAAGGAGAATTGTGGCTAAAAATAACTTTAAAGGCAAAATTGTGTAGGGGAAGGCAGAGTTGGTTAAAAAAACTAGTGTGTTTTTTGTGAAACGCAAGTAGAGACAGACGGACCAACAGACAATAATACATACTTGACTGAGGTATGACTGAACTGACTTTTTGGAAGGGGGTTTGAATTTGAAAAAGAAAAGGCGGTGATTGGCCACAGATAAACATAATATCGGCGCTCAGACGCGCATCTTTGTCATTCATCATAAGTTGTCCAGTAGTAGACACAGTAATTATTTAGTGGGGTAATTCCCAGAAACTAATTGAAATATTTAGAGGGACGCCATACTATAGCCAGCAGCTCAGCTGAGTTTTGCTGGCATATACTGTGTTCTCTATTCATAATTCTGGTAAGACTGAAAGTATTTCTTTGTACATTTTAATATTTGTTTAATGTTTCGAGTGATTTGATACTGCCATATCATAATCTATCTCTTACAACAAGTAAGGATTCGCTCTAGACTCCCTGTCCTAGTTCAGGGTCTAGAGACAAACAAAATACATAAACGCCAGCAAGGATTATGAAGAGCGGATCAAGTGTTGAGATCAGTGGAACATATCACCTATCCTATTCTATGGTAGGAAGCTAATGAACATATTTCAGAATAGGTGGTCTGGGGGAAGTTATCCTATGTGAAACCAACTTGGTAAGATGTGCTGTATGGTCAGAGATATCTGACCCGTCTATATGGTGTTGTTGTGTGTAGAGTTGTGTGCAGAAATGGTTTAGAGGATGGAATTCTGACACATGACCAATACTTTTATTTCAGAACTGTGAGTTTTCTTTATTTGGCACCAATGTGGTGTCAAATGATGTGTTGATAATACAAAAGTGGACCCGTGCAGTATTATAGTTTGGCAGAGCAGCTTTTATTGCCCCCAAGCATGGAGAGGTGGGGCCACCAGAATCCTTTTATTGCCCCCAAGCACGGTGAGGTGGGGCCACCAGATTCCAGCACCAGATTCCAGCACCAGATTCCAGCACCAGAACTACTCATTCAGATACGTGAGCGTCTGGCCTGCTGGAGAGTCACCAACTTAATTTCTAACACACCAACTACAATCCCATCAATAAATGGACAATGTTAAGTCGCCATAGACAGCGAGTGATGAGGCCACCCCAACAGCACATCCATTAAGGGTTGTCCCGATAATTAAAAATATAAACAGTAGTAATACTAACTAGTCTTGTAAAATACATATGTACACACCGTTCATTGATTATGCCCATTATATTCATGCATTTTATCCAAAATTTCAAAACCTTTTATATGTTCTGACCAAAATAAAACCTTGGTTCAGAACAAATAAACTTAAAGAAAATTTACTATCAAAATTTTAAACAGCTTGGGTTAGTTCAGTGTGTTGTAACATTTTGTTAATATTATTAGACTTATTAAATATCTGTGTGCGTGTATGTAAACTACCACAACACATTACATATCATTACCCTAGATTGTTAACGTAGCCACATTCATTAGTAAAAGAAGATAGGTGTGAGGTCGTAGTGGTAGCAAGAAGGGTCTTCTGTAAATTCACAGCTACATTTATCTCAGGAGCCTTCACAGCTGACCTCATGCATCACACTAGGTAATATCACCATCATACAATACCATCAAAACCACTACATATATTGGGGTCTCTTGTCCTGGGATAATAAGCCTATCAATAATATTAGGATCTCCTGGTGGGAGAATTAAATTAGGGGAACAAATTATAAAAATTAAAAGTGTCCCTTAAAATTGAAAGTGAAAATAAAAGTTGGTGAATCTTCACAGCCAGTGATAATTAATTAGTTAACTGGCTAATTAGAATTACTTTAGACTATAGTAATTAGAATTACTTTAGTGGTTGGAAATTTTATCTTGCTCATTGCTAAATTATGGCGGAACTAGCCAAATTCAGATCAGCTGCTGTGCTAACGGCAAAGGATATGGGAATTGATGGTCAGATTTTAATTCAATATGTAACGGCTGAATGTGATAAGTATATTGAACGGGAAGAAAGGAGATTAGAAAAAGAGGCTGAAAGAAAATTAGAGTCTGAAAGGTTGGCTGAAGAGAAGAGGTTACAAATTGAGGCTGAGACTAAGAGGTTGCAGATTGAGGCTGGCAAAGAGGCTAAATCATTAGAGGCAGAAGAAAAAAGATTGACTGCCGAAAGGGAGGCAGAAGATAGAAAGTTGCAAATGGAGCACGAATTACGACTAAGGGAGCTGGAGCTACAAGGCCAGGCTCCTGAAAATGGTGCCAGCCCTTTTGCCTCAGATGCTACGCCCAGTCTGGGAGCCTCAAACTCAGCTATGGGGTTTCATTTAGACCATTTTGTTGAGAAAGACGATGACATAGAGGGGTACCTCGGACGTTTTGAGTTATTAGCTACTACATATGGGTTAGAGAGAGAGAGAGGTGGAGTTTAAAGCTATCACAGGGACTGAGAGGTACTTCTTATGAAGTCTTCGCAAAAATGAAGAGAAGATCAAGACAATTATGACATGTTAAAGCAGGCTTTGTTATTAAGGTACGAAAAAAATGGTAAATTTTATCGTAAGAAATTTAGAAATGCCAAACTGTTGTCTGGGGAGACATACCACCAATTCTCTGCCAGACTGGAAACCTATTTGGAGAAATGGACGGCTCTGGGGAAGACCCAAGATCTTAAAGAGATGATCATGATTGAGCAATTGAGATAGTCCATGGCTCCAGACATGAGAAAATTTCTCATGGAACAAAGTGCAGAGAAGTTGGGGGAGGTTTTAAATGTCGCTGAGACGTATCAGGCAGCCCAGGCAGAGGTAAGTGGTGCTAAAAAGAAGCACATAGACAATTTTAAAGCTCCACAGCAATTTAATAAATTTGATAATAGAGAACAGGGAAATAAAGGTAGGACAAACTTTGAACAGCCAAGAAATGACTATCGAGACAGAAACTCACAGTTCAATGACCAAAAATTCAATGAAAGAAAACCGTTGAACCAAGGAAAAAGATGGTGTAAATGGTGCAAGAAAGATAACCATAACACCGAATTTTGTAGAAGGAAACCTTCAAACATTGCTGCAATGAAGTCGGGGACTCAAAGATTAAAGGTTAATCATAATGGACAGCAGGAACCTTATCACCCCCCAGTTTGTGAGGATGTTATTTGTAATGGGGTCACCATAAGGTGCCTTTATGATACAGGTTTGGATTATGATTCAGTTGTGAAGTCTAGCCTTGTGGACCCAAGTCAGTATACCACAGAAACAGTGGAAATACAAGGGGCAACTAAGGACATACCACTCATGACACTTCCCATCGCAAGGATAACGGTGAAAACTCGCTATGTGGAAGGAGAAATCAGAGCTGCAGTGATAGATGAACCAATCTACCCTCTGATATTGGGGTGTAGATACGTCTTCTTGGGGAATCCCGAGAGACCTGTGATCATGGCGACAGTGCAGACCAGGTCACAGAAGAAGGAGGAAGAAGGTGAACCTATAAATGCTCATCCAGAGGAGATGACGAAGGCGCAGGCTGAGGATAGGACACTCAAGCCATGTTTTAAAAAATTGCCCAAATGCCACACACCTCCGAGCAAGGGGGAATATTTTATGAAGGACAGATTGCTATATAGGAAGACAGGAACTAGATCCACTGGTCACGGACAGTTGGTTCTTCCCAAGGTATATAGGGCAAATTTAATAAGGAGCTTACATGTTGGAAAAGATGGGGACCATGAAAAAGTCGGTACCATCTGCCAAAAAGTTGCTCGCAAATACTATTGGCCCGACGTAAATGTCGATATTGAAAACTTTGTAGAAGCATGTGGTGTATTTCATGAGGGAACACCCACAAAGGGAAAATATGTGCAGGACCTAGAAACGCCACGGGGCACTCTTAGGCCTGGAAAGAAAAAATTATTATACTCAGGTAGACAAAGTGCAATGGGAGCCCCCTTTTCACACCCAGTCTTCACTTGAATGGATTAACATGGCCACTATGCGACGAGTACAAAGAAGAAATTTAACCCAGAATAAGCTGACAATCCCTCGGTCAGGATTATATAAACTGGATGAAACTAAAAGAGAGCGAAGATCTCTCATAATCAATCTAAAGTGGGGAGATAAACCCAAGAAAAAAATTGGTAGTGGTCGATTTGCGAGTGATGATTCTAGGAAGAAAAGTCCTCACTATGGCGCTTCTAATGGACGGGACCTGACGGGTTCCATGAAAAATACGTATGATAAATTAAAGGTCCAGATGTAGCCCTATTAAGGACCTGGACAGATAAGAAGGCGGAAGAGACTGTTACCTCATCTTATCAATACGTGAACGAACTGACCACTCGTTTGAAAGCTGGATGGAAACTGGCAAATGATAATTTGAAACAAGCCAGGAAGAAACATGCAGCATATTTTAATAGGAAGGCAAAGGACAGAGAACTGGCAGTCGGAGAGAAGGTGCTGCTTCTACTACCCGGAAGCCAGAATAAATTACAAATTGGATGGCAAGGTCCATATACGGTTCTAGAGAAGGTGTCTAGAACAAACTATAAAATTGACAAAAAGGGGAAGGAGAAAGTTCATCATGTAAACCTGTTAAAGAAGTATCTGGACAGACCACTCCAGGAAAGCACCCCCTTACAGACCTTGGCTATCGCAACTCAAATGCAAAAGGAACCACTCACCTCACATGAATACCCATTACATCCTTGTGAAACCGCAGCACAGGTAAAAGTCAGTAAGCACCTGACTAAAAACCAGAGGGAGAGAGTTCAACAGGTTCTGGAGGAACATACAGATGTATTAACAGATAAACCAGGCCATACAAATTTGCTACAGTATGACATGAAACTGGTAGACTCAAACCCAATCTGTATGAGAGCCTATTCTATTCCGTTCGCGAAGGAGAAGGCATTGAAGGAAGAAATATACTATTTGCTGAAGGAGGGGATTATTTCACACAGTGAATCATCTTTTAGTTCCAGTGTAGTTTTGTTGAGAAAACCGTCTGGGGAACACAGACTGTGCATAGATTACAGGAAACTGAATGCTGTCACAGAAAGACAAGTGGATCCATTACCAGACACAAAACAGTTATTTGCCAAATTAAACAAGGCAAAATACTTTTCAAAGGTGGATCTTAGTAAAGGCTATTACCAGATTCCAGTGAAGCCTGAAGTGAGACCTTATTTGGCTTTTAGCACATCGGAAGGACATTATGAATTCAACATGCTACCATTCGGACTGAAAAATGCTCCGAGTGTATTTTCAAGGATGATGCGCAAATTGTTGGATCCCCTGAATAACCCATGTATCACGAATTTCATGGATGATATTCTCGTCGCCACAGAGACATTTGAAGAACACATTGACGCTCTAAAAATGTTATTTAAGAGGCTTAGGGAGGCGAACTTAACTGCAAATGACTTCCAGATAAAATTACTTGGACGGCACAAAGTGAATTAGCGTTCCAAGACTTAAAGGAAAAACTCACTAGCAAGCCTATTCTCAAACTGCCTGATTTGACACAGGACTTTGTCTTAAGAACAGATGCAAGTAATGTAGGACTCGGGGCGGCTTTGTTGCAAAGATCATTTTCACCTGCTGGGGAACTGAACCCAGTCGCTTATGCAAGCCGCAAATTGAATAAGGCGGAACAAGGATACTCCACAAGCGAAAAAGAATGTTTAGCGTTAATCTGGGCAATAAAGAAGTTTCAAATCTATCTGTATGGTAGGACTTTTGTGGTCGAGACGGATCATCAGCCCCTCGTATTCTTATCTCAGGCTAAGCATGAAAACGCAAGATTGCTGAGGTGGTCTTTATTGCTTCAACCTTATCAGTTCAGTATCCGATATATCCCAGGCAAATTGAATGTCGGTGCAGATTTCCTCAGTCGGCACCCCTGTGATCAAAATTAGAGTAGTGGCAGGCGTGAGGAGTAATTTTATCTATGTGTATCACTGGTTTTGGAACTTGCCGTAGGCATGTTTTCAAGTGAGGAGATGTGTGATGAAATTAACCGTGATACAACGTTAAAATATCTCCAAATGATAACATGTAGGATAAAAATGATGCGTAAGTTACTCGAGTACATGATCGCCCAGGCCGCGGGTCACCACCCGCCATGGAATCTAACTTGCTAGACGTGAAAGCAAAACGTTACCCTTGGAACGGGAGGAGAACGGAGATGAAAAGAAAAAAATATGACTGAACATGTGCTTGAAACTAGCAAGGCTAAAAAGATGCAATTGGGGGGGGGGAAGGAAAAAAATTCACGTCCCCAAGTTGACACAAGGTAAAGAAATCGACAAAAGGGACCTTAGTTATTATACGCAACAGTCATTTCTTGGACGCTTTTGCGATACTTCGTCCTTTATTTGAATTCAGCGGCAAAGGCCTTACAGAAGATGCTAGAACATATTTCAGAAAAACAACTAACCTTGAAAAGTAACTTTTTCTTAATAATAATGTTAGGAATATAAAACCTAGCTGGCCGGAAGGCCCATCTTGAGCAGTGAAATAATATGCTTTCATTTATACAGACGGATAGATAATAAGAAAGATATTGACAAAAGACTGTGTTGTTCATATCAGCGAGCGACTGCATTGAAACAAAAAATGTCCCTAATTTTCAAAAACTGCGGCCTTGAGACTCAAGTGCTAAAATCTAGTTGGAATGAAAGAGAGAGGGTGTTAAGGAGAATTGTGGCTAAAAATAACTTTAAAGGCAAAATTGTGTAGGGGAAGGCAGAATTGGTTCAAAAAACAAGTGTTTTTTTTGTGAAACGCAAGTAGAGACAGACGGACCAACAGACAATAATACATACTTGACTGAGGTATGACTGAACTGACTTTTTGGAAGGGGGTTTGAATTTGAAAAAGAAAAGGCGGTGATTGGCCACAGATAAACATAATATCGGCGCTCAGACGCGCATCTTTGTCATTCATCATAAGTTGTCCAGTAGTAGACACAGTAATTATTTAGTGGTGTAATTCCCAGAAACTAATTGAAATATTTAGAGGGACGCCATACTATAGCCAGCAGCTCAGCTGAGTTTTGCTGGCATATACTGTGTTCTCTATTCATAATTCTGGTAAGACTGAAAGTATTTCTTTGTACATTTTAATATTTGTTTAATGTTTCGAGTGATTTGATACTGCCATATCATAATCTATCCCTTACAACAAGTAAGGATTCGCTCTAGACCCCCCGCCCTAGTTCAGGGTCTAGAGACAAACAAAATACATAAACGCCAGCAAGGATTATGAAGAGCGGATCAAGTGTTGAGATCAGTGGAACATATCACCTATCCTATTCTATGGCAGGAAGCTAATGAACATATTTCAGAATAGGTGGTCTGGGGGAACTTATCCTATGTGAAACCAACTTGGTAAGATGTGCTGTATGGTCAGAGAGATCTGACCCGTCTATATGGTGTTGTTGTGTGTAGAGTTGTGTGCAGAAATGGTTTAGAGGATGGAATTCTGACACATGACCAATACTTTTATTTCAGAACTGTGAGTTTTCTTTATTTGCCACCAATGTGGTGTCAAATGATGTGTTGATAATACAAGAGTGGACCCGTGCAGTATTATAGTTTGGCAGAGCAGCTTTTATTGCCCCAAGCACGGAGAGGTGGGGCCACCAGAATCCTTTTATTGCCCCCAAGCACGGTGAGGTGGGGCCACCAGATTCCAGCACCAGATTCCAGCACCAGATTCCAGCACCAGAACTACTCATTCAGATACGTGAGCGTCTGGCCTGCTGGAGAGTCACCAACTTAATTTCTAACACACCAACTACAATCCCATCAATAAATGGACAATGTTAAGTCGCCATAGACAGCGAGTGATGAGGCCACCCCAACAGCACATCCATTAAGGGTTCTCCCGATAATTAAAAATATAAACAGTAGTAATACTAACTAGTCTTGTAAAATACATATGTACACACCGTTCATTGATTATGCCCCTTATATTCATGCATTTTATTCAAAATTTCAAAACCTTTTATATGTTCTGACCAAAATAAAACCTTGGTTCAGAACAAATAAACTTAAAGAAAATTTACTATCAAAATTTTAAACAGCTTGGGTTAGTTCAGTGTGTTGTAACATTTTGTTAATATTATTAGACTTATTAAATATCTGTGTGTGTGTATGTAAACTACCACAACACATTACATATCATTACCCTAGATTGTTAACGTAGCCACATTCATTAGTAAAAGAAGATAGGTGTGAGGTCGTAGTGGTAGCAAGAAGGGTCTTCTGTAAATTCACAGCTACATTTATCTCAGGAGCCTTCACAGCTGACCTCATGCATCACACTAGGTAATATCACCATCATACAATACCATCAAAACCACTACAGTGATCCTTTTGGAGCATGAAGTCACCACTGTAGTTAGTCCAGCAGGAAGCCTGCACGAGGCAGTTACATGCTCTCAAAGCAGCGGTTCATGTAGTAATTTGTTTTACATGAGGAGTTTGCCATCTCCATTTATGACATTGTATTAGGCGCATTGAACGACATGGATGAATGTACAATAGTCCTATTTCTTTCTTGGTCTCTTCAAAAACACCCAGGAACTATACGACATGTGACCTAGATAATTAGACACGTGATTATACAGGGTGACTGAAAAGTTACGTGCTATTTTTACATTTGTATTTCTTCATTTATCCACTTACTTTATACGAAACAAACGTCACAATACAGAGAATTATCTGTTATTTTATTACATCAAATGATGTGTCACATGTTGATGTCTGATCTGATTTTTGATATCTTATTTAATTTTTGATCTATTGTAAATAATATTGTAAAACTACAGCGTAGTGGGGAAATCAGGCATGTGACGTCAAAGCGGACCATAATTTTTAGTCTCTCTTGTTACGTTGACTTTATTAGCCATTTTAGAATTTAGTTTATTTTGTTTTGTTTCTGGTTTAAAAAAAAATTACAACGTATTTGTCAAATGCCAAATTGCCTTAATTGCTCCTTGTTTTGATATATGTCTCATGTTTATTAAGTAAGGCTAAGTGCTGAAAAAAAACATTTGAAAAAAGAAGAGATTCACTTGTCAGTCACTCTGTAGAAATATTATATCTTACACTGATCATCTGATCGTCCTTGACATTTTATGGCGTCAGTCCCGCTTGGGAGGACACAATGCGGTAATCACGTGTTTGTCAAACATTTTGATTACATGTTTTGCCCAGGAGCCTTGTGCTCTTTGGGTCACCTCTACACTTCGTTTTACTGGGGTAGAAGAGGTTCTGATTATGAGATGAGATGAGTCCCGCTTGGTTCATGGCTCTCAAGTGGCTTCATTCTCTTGACTATTCGGCATCCGATTCGAACTGAACCCATTTCTTTAAGGGGCATCAATATCACGTCTATTTCCACCTGATGTTGTAAGAACATCTTTTCGCATAAACTTAGGGAGCAACTCGACATCTCCGTCCTCCCATAATCCTGGACTTTACTCTTCATGTATCTCTTGTACACAGCCAGACCTTGACGCTCGCGACTCAAATCAATTTTCCACCACCATCATATCCCACCCCCCCATACTGTTACGTTAAGAAACAATTATGAGTGTAAAGTAAGGGACGTAATTTTTATTATCACGAGACCCAATGTGTATGGGAAGGAAAGTCAAAACATTCACATCATTAAGTAGTTACTGATTAAAAATATTTCCAAAACCGTTTGTAACAAAGATAGTAAATGGAAAGAATTTCAAATTCCGTAGAGAATATTTTTGGAAATTGTTTTTATTATAGAAACTTGTATTTATATTTCGCAAGGGATAAAAAAATGTACACTAGGCTAAATCGACGTCTGTTAATAAATTTATAACACAAAGTTTCTTTTAATGCTGAAACAGAAGTTACTATCGTGACGTGTATTTTTGACCGGCACATAGTGCTGCCTAAACTAAAGTTGTGATGATGTGTTTGTCAAGTCCCCTTGTGAGCTCAATCATGACCATAACTCCCTACCCACCACCTCCATCACACATTAATATATGATGTAACAAAAGGAGCTTTCATATTGCATAGTGGCATGTATGGACATTACAATACATCGAGTCCAACACAAATATAACAATCTCTCAACTGACACATTTAGTATCATTATATGTCTCTGAAACATAGATAAAAACGAAGATGTTATAATCCGCAGTGGTTCAATCACACGTAACCGTATGTTTCCGTTGATAATCTGTCCAATTCGCTTTTACTGTGTCACGTTACAGGCAAACCATAAATTTTTACGTCGAATTCCTAACCGTTATCACGGTAAATTTTTGTTTACTGTTTAAACAATATCAGTTCTGATAATACTCTTCAGCTTTACAAGGACAGCTTTGAGTCTGTCACGGATTGCCTCCCCTGCTTTGCGGTAGTGGTCCAACAGTGGCCAAAACTCAAGAGTATCTAAATAGGTCGTCAAATGTGTCTACTTTCGCACAAGATTACTCTTGGCAGAGATGTAGACAGAAGAGTAATGACGCTTCTACCATAAGGGGGTTTCACAAAATAATTCAGAAGTCAAGAACAATGCTGCTTAGCGATGAACATTTGTTAAGTTATATCTGTCCGTCGCCTTTTGCGAAGGATTAAGCAATCGTTTTTAGCCTGTTCAAGCCCCCAGCTGAGTTAATTCAGCGAATCCTCATACGTTTGCTTTCATACATGTAATAACTGGATAAAAACTATTGTTTAGTTTTAAAACAACAGGTAACAAATTTAATAGTCAATTAATATTAACAGTTTAAAATAAAGGAAATGCTGGTGAATTTTATATTGGAATCAAATTTTCTCTTCACGGAGATTTAGGCTGAGGATATAGTTCAGAAAATTATCTCCAGTTGCTGATGCCTTTTCTTAAGCACTTAACTGCCGCCGTTTTCCGTCAGTTCTTCGATGGTGAGGGCTCTTCTCTACACAACGTGTCCGATTTAGGCGGTTGGTGTTGATTCCCTGCGTTTCACTCACGACTAGCTTCGTTCCACGAGCTTTTTTTAAGACAAAATAGAAAAACAAATGCCTCTGCTAAGTACACTTGTGGGCTGCCACTTAACAGGTGCATTCTCGCTGTACATCCACCAATGTTAATCTCTCAGAAGAATTAAATTCCTGAGTACACATTGTAGCTCAAGGAAGATGATTAAAAATCACCAATATTCTTCCGGGTATTAAACTGGGGAAAATGTGTCTGGGCTGGGCGAATAATGAGTTGCGTGAGTTACAATTAACAAAGTGCATACTTCTCACAAAATACTTTACTTTTTGAAATCACTTCAAGATCTGACAGACCTGAGAAGTTATCCAGAGGGCCGGCTCTTATAATTAGAAGCCTTAACCTATAACACAACAAGATAACTGAGATGGAGCCACAACTTAACGATATTGTGTGCGATTTGTATAGATCGAAGCTTCAAACAGCCGCAGACTTGAGGGTACCACTGTGTCTTGAGGGTTGTCTATAAGCTTACAAAATAATTTAGTGAATTAATGTACATTTAAAATTAATAATTATTTAAAATTAATGTTATGATTAACATAAATCCTTGTGCCCGAAGAAAGATGGCTTCCATCACTATATAACCTAAATTTTGGACAGCATTGGCACAGCTAGAAGTCCTTGTTAGGACTGACAAACTCTAGTAATAAAAGCTTACAGTTCCTTTTAGAATCTTGCTTTTGGGTGCCGCGCTGAAAGAGTTTGTCATCTCTTGTTCTTTCTTTACTTTTATTTCGGTACATTTTGTCGATGTATTATAAGGAAAACAATTTTGCTAACTTTGGCAAAATGCTAAGCCAAAGGGAAGTAGTCATGGCTCGGTTTAGAAAATGTCTTTAACTGATGTCAAAACTCTTAAATGTATTGAAAGGTTGCACGCCGTACCCCATTTTGACTGTTTTAACCACAGCCTCAAGACGGTGTTGTAGAAATTGATCAACAGTGGCCAGTCAGCATCAGAGGGGCGTCTTGGTTATAAACCACAGATGCCATAACCTGGTCCTATTTTGCAGGTTCAGCTAGTGGTGAAAAACGTGGCACAATTTTGGACATTGTGAACTGTTTAACAGTGGACCAACACTGTTACTGACATAAGCATAGCATCTTCAGTGTCCAGATGTTTTAACGACCGAAGAAAGTCAGATATCAACGTGTCAAGCAAGTTATGTACAACTTATCGTGAAAACACAAACCAAGGCACCCAAGCCAAGAACATGATGAAGATGATTAAACAGTGACAACATACGTTTTGTAAATTGTGTGAAATCTTGTAAGATATTGATATCATCCCATCAAAACCCGTAACCCGTCATGGGTCGTAGGTGTGCCATGGTGGAAACATCAGCAGACAGGGTCCTCCACTGCTCTCTATCCTCAGCAATGCGTACATGTGTGGAAAAACCGTGCTCTGTCCATTCTTTGATGTTATCAGCACAGGATTTTCTTTGCCTTCCTCTTCTCCGTTTACCTTTGACTGTTCCCTGGAGGATCGTTTTCGAAAGGGAGTCATGACGAGTTACATGCCCAAACCAGGCGAGCTTTCGATGTTTCACTACTGACAAAAGTGGTTCTTGGAGGCCTGCATAGGTGTTTATTTTCTCTCTAACATAGACATTTGTTTTGTGTTCTTTATACCAAATGCGCAAAATTCTTCTATAACATTTATACTCGAAAGCCTGAATCCTTCGCTCCGTATCAGCAGTGAGTGTCCAGCCCTCACACACATACAAGAGAATAGATAATACAAGTGATTTGTATAATTTGATCTTCCCAGGAAAACTGATGTTACTTTTCCAGATCACATTCAGACTTGTCATGGCAGCTGAGGCCATTTCAAGTCTTGTCTTGATTTCTTTACTTGATCTTCCATCACTACATATAGTGGATCCCAGATATTTAAAGGTATTAACTTCTTCTAACGTTTGCCCATTTAACGTAATGTTGGTCGGAACATGTTTCTTATGGTATTTACCAATAACTTGCTTTTTTCTATATTAATTTCCATCCCATATGTTCTTGTTACTTTCTCCAGTCTAGAGGTAAGGTCTTGAAGTTATGATTCTGTTCCAGCTATAAGATCGATATCATCAGCAAAACGTAGATTGCAAAGAGGTCGGCCTCCAATCGATATAGTTGTTTTATAATCGTAGAGAGCCTCCTGCATAATATGTTCTAGATATATATTAAAGAGCACTGGGGACAGGATACATCCCTGACGAACTCCTACAGTTGTTCTGAAAAATTATCCAATGTCATTGATTGCAAAAACAGCACTGCTTGCGTCCTTGTATAGTGCTTCAATGATATCTATGATGTTGGTATCAAAATTGAATTTTCTCATTATTTGCCACAAGCCTTCTTGCCAGACTCGATCGAAGGCTTTTGTGAAATCGATGAAGTTATGATATAAATCGGGTTGATGCTGGAGATGTTTATCGATCAGTAATCTAATACTGAAGATTTGTTCTGAGGTACTTCTTTTTGGTCTAAAGCCAGCCTGTTCCTCGGACAAGATTTCTTCTGATTCCTGTTTTATTCTGTTCAAAAGTATCCTAGACATCACTTTACTTGGATGACTAATAAGGTTAATGGTTAAGATATTGATATACCAAGGTGCTAATTTGTTACTATACATTATTAATTAATAAAGTGCATTGATTTGTTTATAACTGCAGGTTTTGAATTATTTAAATTTCCAGTTATAATTTTGTGTGCGGTCAAAGAAATATTAATAATTTAAACTTGGTAGGGAATAAATACGAGCTGTACTCACATTTTTATATAACACCAATGGAGCATAGGATAGGTCTAGCGAGAACTTAACTTACCTATCAGTTCTCTTCTGCAACTATCATCGAGAACTGTGCAGTTAACTACCTGACTCGTCGTGTGCCTTCCCTACCTCTGGTTCACTAGCTTTCTTCTCTCTCTCCCCCCCCCCCCCCCCCCCCCCCCCCCATTGTCGGTTAGCTGGAAAACGGTACCTTACCATCAGCACTGTTTATTAAATGGTTACTTTAACAATTGCCTCCAGCTAACAGCATGGATAAAATCAGGAGGGAAGTTAAAAGTTGCAACCAAGGTGGAGTGGGTTCCATTCGCATCGCCGGCTGGAAAAACAACAGGAGGCATACACTTGGGTGTCATGAGCAGAGTGTAAAGAAGATAAAGGACCGACACCCTTGTCCGAGCGGGACGCTTCTGACGATCAGACTACCTCCTGTTGTAGCGCTGTGTAAAGAGTTCCGTATCTTCGTAATCTAAACTGTATCATATAAAGACGAAGTATGTGCAGTAGCTAACAAAAACGATTAATTCTATATATACATAATTGTGTAATATTAAACAAAAGTCGTAAGGACATACAATGTCTAGCAGCAGCATAAGGCCTGCAAACAGAAAAGATTCTAATAATCAGTACTTTATTTAAGTTAAGTTTGGGTGGCCCCCTCAGAAACTTATTGTCACCCCGTAGAAATATGACACTTACTGTGTCCCCCTACAAATAGGGCATGGTTCACGTTAAGAACCACTGATACACACAACAGTTAACCATACAGCCAATTAGAAATGAGAAAAGAAATTCCATTGTGTTGATTAAGTCATGTTTTATTTCTATGTTTACTTTCCGCTGCACACTTGTGTTGTTTTAGGTCCTTGCACAAACGCTAAGTGCTTGGTACTCGCTGGTGATATTAGGTTGGGGTTCAATCTTCCAGTTTCACTGAAGAAATACAAGTTTGAGAATAAGGTTGGGATACGCTAGATCAGGGGTACTCAACACGGTGCCAGCTTATTTGTATGCCTGTCGTGGAATATTCTAATCCACATATATAAATTATCAAGTAAATATGAAGCCTAACAAATAAAATTAATAAAGAGAAGAGCAATGGAAAAATAACAGTGCTGTCACAAGGAATGTACTCGAAATCCCCCTTGTTTTCTGCTTCGTCTGCAAATTGTAACGCTTTCACGTTGATAGTAAAGCTTACTGTATTATTACCCGCCTTCTTCAATGAAACGTGTGCTGTATTTCTTGGAAAAAACATTGAGAGGCCCTGCGTAATGACCTAAATTAATCCTAACATTAATTATACTGCGTTACCAAAACGAAAGACAGAGGGAAGGGAGAGGCAGAAAGCCGAACACTAAACACGCTTCGCGCGATACACAAATGCTGCCATCACGCGTGTAAGACTACATGCACTACTTTTTTTTCAGACGGACAGTGATAAAATACATTACCCATCCCAGAGTTAGGTTTATAAATCATAAAAAACACTTATTAGGAAAGATAACAATAGATGGGTTTACGGTTGAAAACATAACAGTACCCAGACAGCACATCTTCGAAACAGGAGGTAGAAAATACATATTTTGAACGCAGCCACGTAGCTCTTTTAAATTGGGATATTTGGGTTCCTTAGGGCTTGCTGACAAAGAATATGTAAAACGTTACGCAAATAGTCCAGGAATTAATAAATTATACCCAAAATAAAATAGTGAGGATGCCTGACAGCATGAAATCATTTCTGCTCATAAAATTTTTTTATAACGTGTTTGAAAAAACCTTGCGTTACAGAAATAGCCTACCATGTAAACTCCAAATTGATTGGAGCGCAACAAATGAAAAACTAACCACGATTGGTCGGGCTATAAATACTATCTTTCGTTGTTAGGGGAGACGGGGAAAGGTAACATTTTTTCAAACACTTGTCGAAACGGGGCCTCATTGGCTAGACTCGCTGATATAATCACTTAGGAGCGTTAGTTCGAAACCACTTGTTTAAATAAGCTTGATAAAGCATCAGTGCGTTGAAGCCAGCTCATATTTTGCCAAATAAAAGCCTGGAACATAAGCAGATGGGAATTTGTGCCAGTAATTGTGCCAGAATTCATTGCTAATCAACGTATCTGTGTTTATTTCCATGAAATTGTGGTAAGCTTGAACCATTCAGTATCTTTTAATGAAAATTGAATGTAAATTGTTAATTTATGCCTGTATATATATGTGTAGTTCAGTGGCAAACAGGAGATAAAGCCTATAATGCTCCAGCCTGAACAGAGGGTGTCGGAGGGAAGTAAAACGGCATGGAATGGCCAAATAGTACACTGACACCTGGATGATTGACTAGAAAGAAATAATGCTGGAAGTGCAGAGGCGTGGTAACCATTAAGGAGGTAAATACTGGTATAAAGTATTTCAGATGAAGCTGACAGTTGGCCTAACGCTCTGAACTCAATGTTTGTGTTGTATTGTGATCAGTGTAAAAGAGAGTATAAGTTAGTTATGAAGTAGAAGGTACATCCTTCTTGATTTCAGGGACCGTGGTCTTGATGGTACTGAGCAGCACCTGGTCAGAGCTTTGCTGAATCCAGAGTCGGACAGCATACTCCTTGGTCTTTTTAGCTATCAGTGAGGTGTCTCCAGAGCCCAAGGGAGAATTCGAGCAGAGGAGTCCCTTCCTGCCACCATCACGCAAGATAAGCGGATTTGGCCAGCTGAGCTCAACATTATGTCCCCTCATCTTGAAATAACTTTGTAAAAATAACATTCAGAGGGGAATTTAATTGTCTTAATATCTGGAACTGAGAACATCTCCAATACTAGTCCCAAAAGACAAACTATTGAAGTCATGATGACAAATACCAACAGAGCTTGAACAAAACAAAACCAGTATTACCTCATATTACAACTACAAAACTGACACACATAGGATATTTTTAATAATATATGTCACTACAATATTCATATTGATAAAGTCTGTACATATACTTGTAATTAAAATTGAGTGTGATTCCTGGTTCCTTTGTATTTGAATCAGGACACATATACCTTTATGACAAAAATGAATACATATTGTTATTTGAACAGTTATCAGTGACTCCTTAAGATATTCTCATAGAGTGTTATATGTATGTGAGTGTCACAGTGTTGTCAAGAGTAGTGGATTAAATTAAATTGTTTATCTGTCTGTTGTTGTGACTTACACTTCATCATACACATACCCTAGACACATAACGTAGTCATCACACTATTCCAGAATAATTCTGACTGAGATATATAGATATGTGGTAGCAAGTAAGGTTATCTATAATACACTACTCTTAATAGATATAGATACCTTCACAGCTGATCTCAGTCAGTACCCTAAGTCCCCTATAAATATTTATAACATCCCACTTCACCACAATGCCCGCGGATGATTTGTGAATGAAACAATAAATATATCATTTTTCTTAAATTGTCAGACATTATAGCTTACCCTCAACTAAAATTATTAGGTCTTCGCAATAAAATTTCAAAATCTCTACCAATATACTTGTACATTCCTAACTATGAACAGTTGATCAGTGACATGCAGTGCCACAGATCACACTAATTATACGTTTGACTCAAATATTTTAAAGATTATTTTTTTTTTTTAATCTTGAATATTTCCTATATCATTAAATGTGTTTATTTGGCCTTATGTTTATGTGTTTCGTCAATTTTGTTGTAAAAATGAGTCAATATGTGAATCGCGATATTTGGTGGACACTCAACCATCATCATCATGTCACTTTCCTGCTCCCGATGGAGTATTGAGCAGCCACTGCAGCTTGTCCTGTCACAACAGCCTGCACCAATGTACTCATGCCAACTTGTATCAGCCATTTTCTATTCTAAACGATCTCCCCCCCTCACTATCCCACCCCCCCCACACACACACACACATACACATACAAACGCCTTTGTTTTTGAATGACAACATAACAAGTATGAAGAATCTAACATTTAAAGACACACAACAGGAAGAAAAAAAAACATACACATAAAATTTGGACACTCTCGTTGAGGCTACACTGTTTACGATAATTGGCCTGGAGGGATTATTGTTGTTGTTGTTGTTTAACTAGGGCTGGTGAGCTTCTCGTCTCTTTAGCAGCCGATACCAAGTTGAAGACTCCTTGGTATTATCTACACTGTACATCTAGGCTTATCCTGTGACTTTTCTGCAATTCTGAAACGTGTTGAGTTGAAGACATGAGCTCCAGTTTCTCCAGCTTGGCTGGCATTTAAAGGATCAACACATCTGGTCCCAAGCTAGGCGTAAGAAGGGCGTGGCAAACTTTGGCTTCCCGGCCATCCAAGGCGGTGGGGGGGGGGGGCTGTCCAAGTATGCAGAGCTAAAATACTGTGCTCTGGTTCTGGGGTCTACCAAGGAGTTGTCACGTCCTACACAGAGCCACTTCTCAGCATCCCCTGCCCATCAGGGGCCCACAATGAGATCCTCCTGCATGTAGCCAACCAGGTAAAGGCCAGAGTTTCGTTGGCGCTCAGGTGACTCCTCCACGTTCGGTGTGCAAAACTCGGTTCCCAACATGTTTCACCACAGGGGGAATCCCTGGAAGTGTGTGCATGAATTCAATAGTCTATGAGAGTGTATTTAGCCTCACAGACAGAGGTTCACTTCCACATATGTATATTATAGCATTGTGCTTGGTTAGTGGTCATATAAGGATGACTCCAGTTATGCCTCCTTGCATACTGGGAGGGATAATACCATAAGTGAAATGGTGGCTATTGAACATAGTATAGAAAATTATACACACTATCCCCATATTACGTATTGTCTTCATAAAACATTTGTAAATTAACAATGAAACAATCCCATCTGCTTTTTGAGAAAGTACAGAAACGGTGCTTATAGCTCCGTGAAAGCTAATTTGAACACTTATTTATAGAACACGCATGCTTTACAATCTTTTCATGGTGCACAGAACGTTAAGAGATAAAAAATTCGGAACTGGCTTATGTTAGTGTTAAGATTGGTGTTAGAGATTATTATTTTATTTGAAAAATCTGGAAACACTGGTTGGGTTAAGGTTAAGTTTAGCGTGAAGGTTATTATGTTTTTTTAATTAGTCGAACTGTCACGACAGACATATCAATAACCACGTGGCCAAAATGGCGGTTTGTCTTTGTAATTCTAAAATGCTATCCAATATTCTTTTTAAATGAACATACATTTACCTTCAAATCGCTGGTGTCGCCGTGGCAAATAGCGAAAACGTCTGAACTGGTAAACATCTCCTTGAAAGTGTCTCTGACGTCGGTCTGTGTCCAATCTAGTTGGTTGACCTTGTCAAAGACTGTGGCATTCTTACTGGCGTATTCAACAGGCAACTTGTATACTGGACTGTAAAAAAATTGCGAATGTATTGTTAGAAAAAATATTCACGTGTTTAGCAGAAGAAGCAAATAATACAAATAAACGTGTATGTTGCCGGTTTAAAAAAAAAATATCATCATTAAGCGAAGTACGTTGCAAGTGTGTAGGTCTTTTATCTTCTTTACACTCTGGTATTGACACCCAAGTGTATGTCTCCTGTTGCCTTTCCCGCCGCCGCTGCGAATGGAACCCACTCCACCTTGGTTGCAACTTTTAACTTCACTCCTGATTTTATCCATGCTGTTAGCTGGAGGCAATTGTTAAAGTAACCATTTAATAAACAGTGCTGATGGTAAAGTACCTTTTTTCCAGCTAACAGCGACTACGGGGGGAGTTGGGATTACAAAGGCAAATGAGAGAGGGTGCCATAAGCAAAAATAGGTTGAGAACCCACGGTATATATGTGGCGAAATGGATATTGGATAGAAAATAAGAAAGTATTTTATGGAAGTGGAAAAGAAAGCTAGCGAACCAGAGGTAGAGAAGGCACACGACAAGTCAGGTAGTTAACTTCACAGTTCTTGATGATAGTTGTAGAAGAGAACTGATAGGTAAGTTGCCTTCTCGCTAGGCATATTTTATGCTCCATTGGTGTTATATAAATGTGTGAGTGGAGCTCGTATTTATTCCCTACCAATTTTAAATTATTAATATGTCTTTGACCACACAACAAAATTATAACTGGAAATTTAAATAATTCAAAACCTGCAGTTATAAACAAATGAGTGCACTTTATTGATTAATAATGTACAGTAACAAATTAGCACCTTGGTATATCAATATCTTACAAGATTTCACACAATTTACAAAACGTATATTGTCACTGTTTAACAATTTTCGTCATGTTATTGGCTTAGTACCTTGGTTTATGTTTTTACGATAAGTACTTGCTTGACACGTTGCAGTATCTGACTTTCTTCGGTCGTTAAAACATCTGGACACTGAAGATGCCATGCTTATGTCAGGAACAGTGTACGTCCACAAACAGTTCAAAATGTCAGAAATTGTGTCACGTTTTTCACCACTAGCTGAACCTGCAAAATATGACCAGGTTATGGCATCTGTGGTTTATAACCAAGACGCCCCTCTGATGCTGACTGGCCACTGTTGATCATACTCGTCATTTCTACAACGCTGTCTTGAAGATGTGTTTAAATCAGTCAAAAGGGGTACGGCGTAAAACCGTGCAACACATTTAAGAATTTTGACATCAAAGACATTTTCTAAACCCAGCTATGAATACTTCCCTTAGGCTTAGCGTTTTGCTAAAGTTAGCAACATTTTTTTCCTTATAATACATCGACAAAATGTACCGAAATAAAAGATAAGAAAGAAAAAGAGATGGCGAACTCTTTGAGCACAGCACCCAAAAGCAAGCCCTTAAAAGAACTGTAAGCTTTTATTGCTAGCGTTTGTCAGTCCTAACAAGGACTTCTAGCTGAGCCAATGCTGTCCAAAATTGAGGTTATATAGTGATGGACGCCATCTTTCTTCGGAAGGGTTTATGTTAAGCATAACATTAATTTTAAATATTCATTAATTTTAAATGTATATTTATTCACTAAAATATTTTGTAATCTTAAAAGACATACCGTCAAGACACAGCTATACTTCGAAGTCTGCGTCTGTTGGAAGTTTCGATCAATACAAAATCGCTCACAATAACGTTAAGTTGTGGCTCCTTCTCACTTATCTTGTTGTGTTTTTTGTTAAGGCTTCTAACTTTAACAGTCGGCCCTCTGGATATCTTCTCAGCTCTGTCAGATCGTTAAGTAATTTCAAGAAGTAAGGAACTGTGTCTGAGGCCGGTCTTATATACCTAATCTCATTTCTAACCCTTGCTTTCTCAGAGGCCCGTGACTGAGTTCACTTTTCCTCTGGTAAATCTTCGTAGGATTTCAATGCTTTTGTGCGAACTTACCTACAAAATCGTCCTTTCCTCGTCAAATACCAAAGATAATGATTTCCCACTACTATAATTACATGTATTTGTAGTTGTAGTTCAAATCCCAAAAGAAATATCCTGTTCAGGGCATTAACCATAAATTTATAGCCTAATTTCTGTTGTTCATTCATTCATAACCCTCCACTCCCCAAGGAACATAGGCCTTCAACAAACACATGCCAAGTCCTCCTGTCACGTGCCATTATCTCAAGTTCTTTCCACGTTTTCCTCATCATTTTCACTTTGTTTCCAGCTCTCTTCTCCATGTGCTTCTTGGTCTACCTCTCCCTCTCTTGCCCTGGGGGTTGCAGAACAAGGACTGTCTTGTAATGCTATCAACAGGTTTCCTCAGTGTGTGTCCTATCCATCGCCATCGTCTTCTTCTCATCTCTTGTTACACTGGTACTTGTCTAGTTCCTGTCATCAGTTCCACGTTGGTAACCTTGTCATACCATTTTAATCCTTCTATTCTACGCAAGCACCCATTTATGAAAGTCTGTAGCAGTTTGGTTGTTGTCTTTGTTGTTCTCCATGTCTCAGAGCCATACAATAGGACTGACTTCACATTTGAGTTGAGATTCTTATCTTCGTGTTGCATCCGAATTCTCTTGATCTCCATATATTTCCCAATGCAATGAAAGCTCCTCTTGCTTATTGTATTCTTAGTTTGATATATATCACTATATGTCCCTCCAGAGCCAAATCATCAGTAAAATCCAGATCATCCAACTGCTTAGTCAGAGTTCACTGGATTTCATTTCTGTTGTGTGTTGTCGATTATCTCAAAACCCAGTCTATTGCTAGTAAGAAAAGAAATAGAGATATGAGGCATCCCTGTCGCACTCCTGTTCTTATCCCAAACGGTTCTGTAAGCTGTCCTTCATGAAGAACTCTGCATGTCATGTCTTCATATGTTTTCTTTATTAAATTAATGATCTTCAAGGGAACTCCATAATGCCTTATCAATTTCCAAAGTGATTCTCTGTCTACACTGTCAATTGCCTTTTCGTAGTCCACAAATCCGATGTATAGTGGTGAATTCCATTCCAGACGTTGTTCAACTATTATTATCAAAGTGGCTATCTGGTCTGTACAAGATCTGTTTTGTCGAAAACCTGCTTGTTCATCTCTCCGTTTTTTGTCTATGAACTCTTTTAATCTCTCAAGGATAATCTTGTTTAATACTTTTCCTGGCACTGACAGTAACATTATTCCTCTATAATTTGTGCACTCTTGTAAATTTCCCTTCTTAGGCAACTTAACCAGATATCCTTCCTTCCATTCTGCTGGTATCTCTTCCTTTTCCCAGACTTTACCAAGTAATTTATATAACATCTCTGTAGACGTGTCGATATCTGCTTTGATGGCCTCTGCTGGAATGCCATTAGGTCCAGACGCTTTTCCATCTCTTAGAAGCTTTATGGCTTTCTTTATTTCTTCATTCGTTGGTTTTTCACAGTTAATTTGTAGCTCTTTTTCTGCTGGCTGGATTTTCGGGGGGTTTAGTGGAGCTGGTCTATTGAGAAGGTCTTCAAAATATTCTGTCCACCTCTTCATTTGCTCTTGTATATTGCTGAGCAGTTTTCCATTCTTGTCTTTTATGAGGCAACTTGTTTGCTTGTATTTCCCTGTTAGCTTCTTTGTGCTGTTATACAGTTCTCTCATATTTCCTTTCGCTGCAGCCTCTTCTGCCTCTCTTGCCAACTCCTCAATATACTTCCTCTTGTTTCTTTTGATATTTCTTTTTACTTCTTTGTTTGCTTCTGTGTACACTTCTTGGGCCTTGGCTTTGGAACTTCTGGTTTTGCTTTTGTTTAAATCTGCGTTCTTGTTATTTCTGTCTTTTTTCTTATTGATGGTTTCTGTTGTTATCCATGCTTTTTGTTGTCGTTCAATTTTCCCTAGTATTTCTTCACATGTCTCTTTCCATACAGTTTTGATTTGCCGCCAATAGTCTTCTGTATTCTCTACATCTTCCAGCTGTTGGAGCACTTTGAATTTGTTGGATATTGTGACCGCAAATTTGTCTCTTGTTTCTTGATTTCTTAGATGTCCTTCATTAAATTGTTGTCTATAATTTTGCATCGTTGCATATCTCTTGAGTTTCATTTTTACTTTGGCTATCAGAAGGTGGTGATCTGATGCAACATCTGCTCCTCTATATACCTTTACATCGTGCAGTGATGATCTAAACTTCTTGTTTATGCATATATGGTCAATCTGATTTTCTGTTCTATGGCCTGGTGATGTCCATGTTACCTTGTGTATTCTCTTGTGTGGAAACATGCTTTCTCCTTTAGCCAGTTGATTTGAAGCACAGAAGTTTGAGAACAGTTCCCCATTTTCATTCATTATTCCTAGCCCATGTTTTCCCATGACGTCTTCAAATCCGGTGTTGACTGTACCTATCTTTGCATTCATGTCACCCATCAAAATTGTGATGTCTCTTGTTTTTACATTTTCCATAACTTCCTGTAGTCTCGTATGAAATGCTTCTTTCAAATACTCTTCTTTGCCGTTAGTTGGTGCATAACATTGGATGACATTTACATTTATTTTCTTTTTAGCTGTTTTAAAACTAGCTGTTATTATTCTGGGTCCAACAGCTTCCCATTCAATGAGTGCTTTCTGTGCTTCTTTAGATAACATAAGAGCTACCCCTTCACTGTGGTGTGAACTTTCGTCTTCATGTCCTGAGGACAGCACCAATTCACCTGTGATGAGTTTCTTCTTGTCTACCCCCTTCCACTTTGTTTCACACATTCCCAGAACCTCGATTTTATATTCCCTCATTTCTGCTGCTACTTGTGCCACTTTCCCTTGTTCGTTTAATGTCCGAACATTCCAGGTGCCAAATCTGGAAGTTTTCCTAGAAGAAAGAAGGTTAGTCAGCAAGACAGATTCCTTTTGGCTTTCTCTGTGTTGCATCATACGCCTCCCTGCGAGAGGACCTTCCCCTGTCTTGGGTGGCTGTGTTTTATTTTCCTTAATTGACTTGTCCATATTTGTTTACGTTTTTTGTGGTTTAAATTTTTTACAGGACGGGGTAACCAGCCCTATGCCCAACCCTTCTTAGTCACAGTTTACGACATGCATGGAAGGGAACAGTGTTACCATTCTTTGCTCCCCTTTCGGGCCCCGGTAACACACGGGTGAGAATTTATGTTGTGCAATTCATCATTTATCATAAAGACCCTAGTGGCAATCCCAGAGTACCTTGCCCGTGTTATGACAGTATATCATCGTCATTATGTTCCTTTTTGCTCACAATGGTGCAAAGAGCCAACAATGCAGCTATTCTCCAGGAAACCTGCGCCAAAGGAGCCATGGCCCTTACAGTATTAGTTTATGCAGTAATTGGTTTTACTTGATGAGTTTGCCAGCAATCGTGCATCCTCATCAACATCATTGTTATGATTAAAATTCATAACGATTGTGTCGGTATAATAGGTAGCTCAACAGGGCTCCTTGTTTGTTTATTTTTTACGGAGTCACTTATTAATACAGGAAGTGACGTCATGCCGATATGGTTGTTTGGCAGACGTGAAAATTAAAAAGCAGAAGTTAAGGGATCGTCTGTTGTGTTCTTCGACCATTGTGTGTCATGGCAAGTGGACGTATGTGTTTGAGCTCCTGAATTTTAGTGTATACCCTTGTGTTATTCTATCACTGATAAAGGTGGTATTTAGGCTGACATCAAATTCACCACCCCTATCGACACCAGGTATTAAAGTGTAAGATGTAGGTGTCTTATCTGGTTTAGAATGTTGCTGTGTAGGTTGTAGTAGAATAGTTCCCAGAGTACAACACAGGCAACATGATGTGTAGAGTCATAAAAATGGTAACTTCATTTTTCGTTTTCTACCATTTATTGCACGCCACAAAACAGTCATGATATATATGTCATCACCAACATAGTCCAAGAAATTCAGCATTCAAAATAATATTAGTGCCAGCTGATAGTCATGTCGAATCCAATATTCATAGTGTAAACAAATAGCTTCCACATATTCGATAACATAAAGTTCTGGTTCGTGAAGCTGTATACATAATATATAGCCCAAATCTGGGTACCTAAAGTTCATACATATAAATTCTGCAACAGTGTCAGCTGCATCTCATCAATGTTCATAGATAATAATAAATACTCCCTTCCTGATGCTAGCAGATCAGATGTATACAATAAGTCCATTTATCCTCTGCACGTGAATAGCATACTGGGAATACAGGTCAACCCGACCTTTATAACATTCCTAAGTCTAACCATCTGACTTGGATGTGATCTCTGATATAATGAATCCTGAAACACAGACAATAGCCTTGTTTGGTCTAGAGCGACCCATATATATATATATATATATATATATATATATATATATATATAACTAGTTCAGGTATAAAGATACCGGTGGCGAAACCTAATCAAAAGTACCTCTCCATTTTGAATCACACAAGCGAGCAAAGAGCAGCAAAAAATGTCGAACTTTTAGATGACATCGAAAAGTTCAAATAAAGAGGAATTACCTTTATTCGGAATCAACCACAAAACATATGCCTCCAGGCAGGCTTGAATAACACTGGGAAATAGTCTAGTTAGCTAACTAACTCACAAAGACAATGTATTTCCCTCAGAGAAATCACAAGACGCAGATTTGCGTCCACTCGCTGCTTAAACCATTTTGTCACTCTCCGACCTGGGCGGAAACCACAATCGAACTCTCCAAGTCTAGACATGCGCAGAACCCATCTACGTGAGTATCAATTCACACAAGACGATTCTAAGAACATACGAGATAAGAGACATTCACTATCGCTCCCTTTATGGTCATGAATCGAAAACCTTAAGACAGGTTTCAGACATCTACAACACTTGACTGATACTACCAAATAAGGAGATATGGTCACGCTTCGTTTAAGAAATTATAGACCGAACGAGTCTCAAACCAAGAGGAGGTAAACTCATAAAAAATAGTAGTCTCAAAATCTCGAGTTATGTCACTTTGACTGTAAAATAATATCGTACACATTTCAGTCAAGAAAATGATCATACAAAGATTTTTTTACGAAAAAAAATGATTATACAAAGACTTTGGACAACAAATGATCTGTGCGTAACAATCACTTATACATCAGGATCTTCTGTGAGGTGTATCTAGTTATCTTCATTTACAGGGAGTATAGCTTCTCAGTGTCGAGTGTGAATATATATTAAAAATGTCGAGAATGAAAAGGACAGCTTTCCAGACATGAACGCGCTGCCTAACGTTATATCGACGACTGCCCATTAGGCCTGAACTGTATTGAATTTGGAGCAGCATTGAAGTATTAATAAAAATGTATACCGTCCACTTCGTCCGTTGTGGCTCAAATGAGTATGACTGATGTTGGCCTGTTTCGGTGTCTGATATGTCTACTACCCTAAAAGTGATCTTGGCCACAGGAACAATCCTGTCATTACATATTAATATTAACAATATAAAAAAAACACGTATCAATCATGTTCCCGTTCGCTCCCGATGGAGCATTGTGTGTGGCTGTTCAGTTATGAGGAAGCACAAAGTTAAAGGGAGACCCAAAAATCTTACGGAGAAGAGAACTGGAGACATATATGAAATGAATAAAGAAGAAATGAAATGACCTTGAACAGATGTCACTGGACAAGAAGGCTTGGCATAAATTTTCTGAACGCCTATGCACCTTGGGGAGCTAATAGGGAGAGATGATATTGATTCTTCTTTATTTGGCGTACAGGTATGCTGATTTTCAGTCCTCGTTGGACACAAAGGAAGACATTAGACAACAGAAAAGAAAATATAAGTGACAGGCTTACCGGGAATCGAACCTAGGACCAACCAAACGGCGCCATCGCCTTGCTGTGACAGTACATCGTGAAAGGACGCTCTGCTAATTTTGGGAGTGCCTCTAGTTTTTGAGACTCTGTATATAATTGGTTTTTTTTAGCGTAGTATTTTTTTTTTGAGTCTGTCTCTGTATTTTGTTTTTCATAAAACTAAGTACTTTGTAATATTATTAACTTGTTTCCACGGCTCAAGTCTCTCAAGTCACTCACTGTCCTTGTAAAGCTGAAGAGTATTATCAGAACTGATATTTTTTAAACAGTAACCAAAATTTACCGTGATGACGGTTAGGGATTCCGTGTAAGAATGTATGGTTTGGATATAACGTGACACAGTGAAAGCGAAACGGACGGCTTATCAATGGAAACTTACGGTCACGTGTGATTCAACCACTGCGGATTTTAAAACCTTTGTTATTGTTTTTTTTTTTAAATAAAGTTGTGCCTCGTTTTGGCGAGGCGCGTCCTGTTCAACCTAGTCGATTGTATTAATGCGCATGTCCAAATATAAAAGACCCTTTGTTGTTATTTATGTCTCAGAGCCATACAATGAGACTAAATGTGTGAGTTGAGAGATTGTTATATTTGAGTTGGACTCGATGTATTGTAATGTCCATACATGCCACTATGCAATATGAAAGCTCCTTTTGTTACATCATATATTAATGTGTGGTGGAGGCGGTGAATAGGGAGTTATAGTCGTGATTCAGCTCACAAGGGGCCTTGTCAAACACATCATCACAACTTTAGTTTAGGCAGCACTATGTCTTCTTCTTCTTCTTTGATCCTTAGCCGCCGACCGTCAAAGCAGTCAGTTGCCATCACGCCTAGTGGCGTCTTGTAGGGCAACAACAAATTGATGCCACTTTGCTCGGTCGGTGGCCATCCTTCGTACGGTGTCTTAACTCTGGTTCATTCTTTGCATCTCAGCCTTCACAGTCCTCTGCCAGGTTGTTTTTGGTCGGCCTCTCTTTGGTTTTCCTTCAGGGGTCCAAAGCATAGCTGTTCTTGTGATGGCATCGGGGTCTCTTCCGAAGACATGGTCAACTGTTACCAACAGATTACTGGTGGCAATGTATGTAGTTATTTTAATATTTATTTGTCTGAGGGAAAGTATTTGTTTTTAGAATCTGGATGCTTTCCTGGCCAAAGATATATCACCCATGATTGATTGATACTTTTGTTATATGGGTTATCTCCCCTGGATATCGAACTTGGCGTATGAATCCGGATTTTGTTCGTCTGATCCTTGTTGGGCCAGAAACAGATTGTTCTTGCTTAGGTTTATGCAGGAATGTTTATGGTCCGAGTCTATGTTTACTCCTTGTCTATTTAAGACTATTCGGTCTTATATCGTGATATCTTTGTGTGATAGGGTGGGCGAGATGATGATGATGATTATGTTGTGATGTGTGATCACTCTCTTGTCACACTCGCACCGACCCGAACAACAATAAAACTCTTGATTCTAGAGGCAGGGGCTACATTTATTTTTGCAACCCATTCAGTGACTAAGAGCACACTGAAGCAAACATTAAACAAACCAAACACTAAACAAACAAAACAAAACTAAACAAAACACCCAACAGTGCCCGATGCTAATCTGAAGAAGCAAACAAAGCACAGAATGGTTAAAATCATAATATAATACTGAATGAGAAACACCACGCTCTCACCTGTCAAACTGTCCTACGCCGCCACCTGACACACTCAACTATCACACACACACACACTCATGTGTGTCGTCCAATGCGACTAGTATGGTGTTGTGCATGAGGCTGGCAACCTCACCATGTAACACAGATTGCTACCAAAACCACTACTGCCCGAGCATCTGAATGCTTAATATGAAGGCAAACCACACTGTTGGCCCCATGCTCCCTCAGGAGCGGAGAAGAGAAATATATATCTTGAAGTGAGCCCACGTGCTCTCACAACCATTCCTCACATAACCATAATTAAATAATCATAAAATGGACATAAAATAATATTCAACTATATGTACAACAAATACTCTCAGTAATGAGAATAAGCTACTACCTCGTAACCGATCCACATCAGTATTCGTTACTGCATTCTGAAGCATGTCGTATGTGACGACTGGTGCGCCTGGCAACAAGCGTGTCGTATATGACCACTGGTGCGACTGGGAATCTCATCACATGAAACACATTGTTACCGAAACAACCACTGCAATAGCATAAAAATGCTTCTTGTCGGCTTGTGATAGACACCAACCACATTGGTGTTTCCATGCTCCGCCGGGAGCAACCAGAGAAACACATGTCTCAACAAAGGAGTGGCCTCGCGCTCTCCAGACATCTAAATACATATTCTCACCTCACAGTAACCCATTAAATATATACGGTAGAATTATGATAAGTAGGCTATCGTGAAATACACTCAATTACTTTTACATTAAAGAAATAAAATAATTACTCTTGACTTTAACAAAACTGGCATTAACACGAAATCTATCTCTTTCCTTTACTGGGAAAAATTATCTTAATCTGCTTCCCCCCCACGTGTCAATTCACACAATATAAAACTGGCGTCTTCTTTATACAATCACACATGGTGACGCGCCGCCTTTCATGACCACGTGGTTGCCATCCTGATAACAGTCAATATCATGTAAATTAAAGTAAAAAATCGCTTCTCTGTCCAGTTTCATGTTTGAAATAGCTCTATACTAAATTTGCCTTTCTTGCCCGGTCTGATGACTGACATAATTGCTCTTAAACTCTCACATCTGTGATTTGGGCTTTGCGTGCCTAATAAAACCTATCAAACATTATTTTCACTCATCTATCACTTCGAGACTAAATCATAATGTCCTAAAAAGACATTTCCTTTGGAAACACATCTATCTATATCACTCAACATTAAAATAGCCACATCGATATTATTTACGAATTATATAAAACTAATTCTAATTTAAATTAACTCACGTGTCATGTCTTTGTGTTCTTCTGTGTGGGTACACAGAGCGCCTGGTTTCGTCCTCTCTTGTCTGGACTGATACTTTAAGAAGGGCCGCTGGTAGTTCGCTATCTCTTTTTATAGGCACTAGGCTAATCACTCACTTTACTGCGCGCTAGGCGTATTAATCTTGGCTACTTAAATATCACACGCGATTATCGCTTTAGGAATAGCGAAAACACAAATAAAACCTACAGCTATTTAATATAACACACGAGTATCAAATATGATTCACAACTATACACCACAATTAATTTCTCAGGCTTTATTATGGCCTCATTACACATCTTCATGAAAACTTTTCACATCCCAGAATGCTTCGCGCACATCGAAAATAATCTGCCTAGAAACAGGTAGGGGACGGGCGTCTCCTTTTCGGCCCCATCACATATCTCCCTCCTGATTTTGTTGTCGTCCCGACAACATCACTACCTCAGGCACTTCTGTCGAAATCTCTTAGATCGTTGGTGCTGCGTTTGATTATTTCTCAGCGGCGATGTTTTGGGCTCAGATTCTGTATTCGGTACAACTCGGCTGGAGACACCCTTGGTCGTCATGTCTCCAGTTGTCCGTTGCCGGGCTGTCAGCCGCTGTGGTCTTGAAGACTCGCTCACCGGTGCCGCGTCGCTGTCTGCCCGTGACATCTGCCTGTCAGTGCTTGTAGCTGTCGAATCTGTAGGGGGATTGCTTCTGACGTGCTTGACATGCGAGATGATGATGATGATTATATTGTGATGTGTGATCACTCTCTTGTAGCTCTCGCACCGACCCGAAAAACAATAAAACTCTTGATTCTAGAGGCAGGGGCTATATTTATTTTTACAACCCATTCAGTGACAAAGCAAACATTAAACAAATAAACTAGCGAACATAACAAAACAAAACAAAACAAAACAAAACACCCAACAGTGCCCGATGCTAATGTGTCATGTCTTTGTGTTCTTCTGTGTGGGTACACAGCGCGCCTCGTTTCGTCCTCTCTTGTCTGGACTGATACTTTAAGAAGGGCCGCTGGTAGTTCGCTATCTCTTTTTATAGGCACTAGGCTAATCACTCACTTTACTGCGCGCTAGGCGTATTAATCTTGGCTACTTAAATATCACACGCGATTATCGCTTTAGGAATAGCGAAAACACAAATAAAACCTACCGCTATTATCAAATAACACAATTCTACACCACAACTTAATTTCAATGGATTATTACGGCCTTATTACATATCTTCTACTTCAGATTTTTCACAACCCAGGCTCGCGCCATCACGTGAGCTGGCAGTCACGTGGGCCGACCGAAAATATATGGGCGACAAACATGCCTTGAACTGAAGTGGGGGTGGGGCCTCAGGGGGTTTTCCCGGCCCCATCACATATCTCCCTCCTGATTTTGTTGTCGTCCCGACAACATCACTACCTCATCACTACTCTTGTCGAAAAATCTCTCGGATCGTTGGTGCTGCGCTTGATTATTTCTCAGCGGCGATGTTTTGGGCTCAGATTCTGTATTCGGTACAACTCGGCTGGGGACCCTCTTGGTCGTTATGTCCCCAGTTGTACGTTGTCGGGCTGGCAGTTGCTGTGGTCTAGAAGACTCGCACACCTGTGCCGCATCGCTGCCTGCCCGTGACGTCTGCCTGTCAGTGCTTGTAGCTGTCGAATCTGTAGGGGGATTGCTCCTGACGTGCTTGACACTCGTTTTGCGTGGACGGTGGCCAACATTCCCCACTATCTGCTTTTGATGTGTCTCCTCCTCTGAACCTTGACTTGCACTCCCTCCTCTCTGCTTAAGACGAGTTTCCTCCCCTAACCGACTACCAATCTTCTCGGCGCCCTTAGGGTGACAGTTGTCACGGTCATCTCTTGGCTTGCACCCGGAAGGAAACCTGGTTGTGGTAGCACGTCTCGGGAAAGAGCTCTTTGAGGGACAGGCGGCTATCAAATGCTCTGGGGATTTGCATCCAAAACATCTCTTCGGAAGCGGGCCTTGAGGGCACTTGGCTGCCATGTGGTCTGACAGGTCTCCACAATTGTAGCATCTTATCTTTCTGGGCTTCCTCTGTGCCATGGGTCGCTTCCTGCTGCCTTTGCATTCTTGACCGCCAATGCCGCACACATAGATTGCTTCCATGCCCTGGACAGATGGTTTGCTGTCAAATTCCACTCGTTCATTCCTCGCCAGACTCCGGAATCCCTTTCTGAAGATTTTGGTTTGATGTACGAATACATCAATACCTCCATCATCTGGCGTGATGAACCCCCATCCCCGGTGGACACTATACCACTTGCATATCCCTTTTCGCCTTGTCGGTGCCACTGCGTTTATCGGTGCTGTCAGCTCACAGCTTCCCTTGACGACAGCCTGACTCTCACATACAAGAAGGGCTAGTTGCGGTTCCTGCGGACACACCTCCTCGTCTTGCGTTGGCTGTTCCCGCGGCTGGCATGGTGCTCTCTTTCTCTGCACCTCCTTTTGTGCTGGCGAACTGGACTCTGACATCTGTGCTATCTGGGACTTTAGGAAGGATAATTCCGCTCTAAGTGCCTCCTTCTCCTTCTGAACTTCTGCACTTGCTATCTGGACCAGTGTCTCAGGCTTTTTACTTCCACCATAAACAGCAAATTCCCAAAGGAATATCTTGGTCATCTCACTGACTGGTTGTTGCTCGCTGTAGGCTCTTTTGACAATTTCCAGTAACTTCTCAGGGCTGGCCTTGGCTCCACCATGTATCCGTAATTCTCTAGATACCCATGGTGTAACGTTGTTCCATATCATGTCTAACTTGTCTTCTGCACAAAAAGGCGCCACCTTCCACGCGGCTTCCACATCTCCCACAAACTCTTGCCAAGTGGGGCTCCCCTCTCCACTAAATAACCTTATCTCTGGCTCCTTCACGTACAATATCTTCATATGCGCATTAGCCATCTTGCTGCAGGAATGCACTGCTGGGTGTTTACAATATTTGTTCGTTTGCTGTTTGCTCAGTGTCACTGTCTGCCTTATCCTGTCGACGACGCCAATTGTGGTAGGGTGGGCGAGATGATGATGATGATTATATTGTGATGTGTGATCACTCTCTTGTAGCACTCGCACCGACCCGAAAAACAATAAAACTCTTGATTCTAGAGGCAGGGGCTATATTTATTTTTACAACCCATTCAGTGACAAAGCAAACATTAAACAAATAAACTAGCGAACATAACAAAACAAAACTAAACAAAACAAAACACCCAACAGTGCCCGATGCTAATGTGTCATGTCTTTGTGTTCTTCTGTGTGGGTACACAGCGCGCCTCGTTTCGTCCTCTCTTGTCTGGACTGATACTTTAAGAAGGGCCGCTGGTAGTTCGCTATCTCTTTTTATAGGCACTAGGCTAATCACTCACTTTACTGCGCGCTAGGCGTATTAATCTTGGCTACTTAAATATCACACGCGATTATCGCTTTAGGAATAGCGAAAACACAAATAAAACCTACCGCTATTATCAAATAACACAATTCTACACCACAACTTAATTTCAATGGATTATTACGGCCTTATTACATATCTTCTACTTCAGATTTTTCACAACCCAGGCTCGCGCCATCACGTGAGCTGGCAGTCACGTGGGCCGACCGAAAATATATGGGCGACAAACATGCCTTGAACTGAAGTGGGGGTGGGGCCTCAGGGGTGTCTTCCCGGCCCCATCACATTTGTATGTCTAAGTGGGACTATTTTTCCTTGTACTGAACTTTGGGGTCAGGCAGTTTCTGCGCATGCCGATACGAAAGGGGGTCTTCCGTGATGATGGAGCCTGGTGAAGGCCATGTCGGAGACGAGTCCTCAGTTTGTTGATCACTGTGATTTGTTATGGGGAAGAAGATAATTTCTGATATGATTATTATGTCCGTGAGTTCCCCAGTGTTTATTCTATAACGCCAGGAGAGGGCGTATGTGTTCTGCTAGTGTATTTCTAATGCCCAGGTAGAAGAACTTTTGTGCTGAACTTTTCCTTGCTAAGCTTAGATGGGCAGACGTCTACATGATGATTATCTACATCAATATGTCGGGATGACAAGTTACCTAGCAGCACTGAATATGATTGTATGCAGCAGTTATGATGAAAGAATATGCTGATTCCTGTAGAAACATTTGTGTTCATGAACAAAGCCTTTATTGAAGCTTTGCTATGCATCTGTATAGTGAGGAATGCTCATTGGAACCAGAAGCCATTTTGGATTCTATTTTTTGTCGATCATCGATCAGAGAACAGGGATGCCGCTTATTATCAGGTGATGATTAAGAGATCACAGTTATAAAGAAAACCCATTACTGGTGGGTTAACATTGTCTTCAGAAATATTTGCTGAACTTTACCTAAAGGAATCTTCGCTAGAAAAGAGGTTCTGTCTAGGAGTCATGCTTGAATATTATTTATTAACTGACATGATCGGTCAGTAAGGCCTGATGATTATATTTATAAACAGTAGAAATCTAAGTGCTTGTCTACGGACGTTCCATTGTAATGTTCTTCAACATGAATGCCAACTTAAGGGGAGGTTTAACCCCCAAAAATGAAGAATTTCATTGAAAATATCAAATTTTAGACACATATTGCACTGGAAAGTACATTCATTTGCCCACATTTCTGTATGTTTATTTTCACTAAAACCTTTGTGGATGATTTTATATAAATTTTTAAAGTATGTCAGGTAAATGTATTTTTACCTAATTATATATGTAAAATATACAAATTGGTATATTTGTGATGCTATATTGCTTCTAATGCACGGATTTTAATTTTCGGTACCATATTCATTTCCCTGAAGCAAACAGAATTGAAGTTTTTCAAACATAGTTTCATGTGTAAAAATAATTTTGACTGGCTAATTTTTATTAACCATGGGGTCCTTTGATAGGTCATCGAAATAATAACGTGGCTGGAGGTATTCCGGTAGAGTGGTAGGGTACCTCCTTATACGCAAATAAAGCTGCAGGTAAGAACGAATCACAGGATTCTGGTTTCTCCTGTGCGAGCTTACATAAATTTGTAAGTAGAGTCCCGTTATATCTTTCCACTTGTCCAATCGATTGTGGATGATAAAATGTGCGGACGAGAATATTTTGAAAAATCCTAAAAACTTCCTCCATCAGTTTCCCTCTGAATTGTGAACCATTGTCAGTTAATATCTGATAAGGGTATCCTAATCTTGTGAATATTGAGAGCAAAGCCTCTCCTACATGTACTGAGTCTGCTGAGGGTAGAGCAATCGCTTTCCCCCACATAGTACATGTCTACCAGAGAAAGGATGTATTTTTTCGGAAACTGACGAAAAGCGCATACAGTCTGCTGAAATGAAGAATTTAATGAAAAGTAAGCTGCAAAGTATGACACAGAACATGGAATCAATAAAGGAAAATACCAGAGATGATTCCTACATAGCAGGGGGATACTGAGGTGATTAAATTTTGTGTAAAAGTGTAATTCCTCCCTTTTTTCTTAATTTTCTCAAAACCTCATTTTTCACACAAATGTGGGCAGGTTGCCCATAATTTTTCAAAAACTATTAGTGATACAGCAGTAAATTTAGGCCACATGCTGTATACATAGTGCTCATTAAAATAAACTAAAATAAAGGATATATGTTAACAAACTACAAAACTGTTGAGAAATAGCTAAGATACCCCCTTTAAAAATTTCAACTTTTTTTCGATTGGTATGTTAAAATCCAAAAAAACTCAGATATCAAAGCAATCAAAATTATTTTAGTATACAATCATTATCATATATTAACAAATGAAACAGCCAAATTTCATAACTGAAGTTGTACTCACATTTGAGATATCTTCGGCAACAAAATACCCCAAAAAGCTAAATTTTGCCTTTTTTCACTGTTTTTCCGCCATAGATTGCAAGTTTTTAGTATATACCTCAATGTTTTGTATTTTTTCAGTCATTTTGCTAGTATAAATGACCAGATATAGATATTAACTTATAATTCTGTGTTTTTCATTTTGGGGGTTTAACCTCCCCTTAAGATTGTAGACCATTGATCAACTGTATGATGATATATGTCGACCTGTTTTCCTGTAACTATACCCGTACTGTCCAAGTGTGTGCGTCCAATTAAACAGTATGAAACGACCACAGTAGTCTGCATCATTAACTTCTAACTACGTGTGAGTGAGTGTTTGATCTTCTAGTCAACTCTTCAGAACAATCCATGCATTCGCGTATTGACACTCACATGAACACTCATAGTCAACATTACATCCTTGTCGGGGCCTCATTACGTTTTTGGACAAGGTGACCTGTATGCCCAACACTGTGCCGGTTTTGAGTTGACCATCTACACCAAATACCAGCTTTATTAACGTGGTGACTGGACGAGCGATATATTACAAAATAAGCGTTTATCACCAACCCAGCTCCAGCGTCTGCCAGCTATGATGGTGTGCATGTCCTCTTGCTTGCTCCGAGTAAGCAGATCTTGGTTGGTGATGATATTCGGCCAAAAGATTCGGTGAATTTTTCTTAGGCATGTTGTGTGAAAAGAGGACAATTTCGACATTTCCTTCTCTGTAACTCTCCAGCATTCAGCACCATAGAGAAGCACAGAAAACACACAGCTCTGATATAATCTTACTTTTGTGCTTGTGCTGTATTGAGAGGACTTCCAGATGTTTTTAGGCTAAAAAAGGCTGTTCTTGCCTTATTCATTCTGATGTTAATGTCGTTGCCTGCCCCGCCGTCTGGTGTTACTATGCATCCTAGGTATGTGAAGGTGTCTGTCTGTACCAGTTGCTGATTCCTTACTGATATGGGCTTAAGGTTGCTGACATTGAGCGTCATTACCTCTGACTTCTTTAAATTGATGTTCAAACCCACCTGCTGGCTAAAATTATTAAGTCTATCCGTTTTTTTCCTGGATGTGTTGATGTGAATGTGCTAGTAGTGCAATGACATCTGCATATTCCAGATCTTCCAATGTAGAAAATGTAGTCCATCTTATTCCTCTTGGACTGCCCTCTGTTGTCTGGCGCATCACCCAGTCAATGACTGTTAAAAATAGAGTGGTTGATAAGGGGCATCCCTGTCGTACTCCTGTCTTCGCCTCAAAGGTTAGGTTGATCTGCCCAACACTACACGTAAAGTTGGCTTAGAGGCTTTTTATGATTGACACTATGCAGCTTGGGATTCCATAAGCCCTCAGTATTTTCCATAAACTGTCCCTATGTATGCTGTCAAAAGCCTTTTCAAAATCAACGAAATTAATGTACAACTGTCTTTGCCATTCTGAGCACTGCTCTATAATGTTCGTGAGAGTGAATATATGATCTACACATCTTCTGTTCTTTCTAAATCCTGTTTGTTCTTTCCTCAGTTGTGGTCTACGGCTTTTGAAATTCTCTGTATAATTATCCTGCCTAGTATTTTGCTGGGAACTGAGAGAAGAGTGATTCCTCTCCAATTATCGCAGTCTGCAAGATCTCCCTTCTTGGGCAATTTGACAATTATTCCTTTGTTCCACTCTGATGGTGTTGTCCCCGTTTTCCAGACTTGTGTAAATAGTGGTTCTAATAGTTCTGCTGCTAGCTCAGGGTCTGTCTTAAATAGCTCTGCATTTAAGTTATCATGGCCAGGAGCTTTTCCGTTCTTCAACCCTTTGATTGCTGTGATGATTTCTTCTTTTCGTGGAATGTCTGTATTTACATCTAGATCGTTTTCAGCCTCAGGAACATTCAATTGTGGTCAGAAACTTCTCTGGTGGTTCCTCTGTCAGAGCATTCGCTGACAGGTACTTGTATGTATAAGATATATCGTTTATTCCTTTTGTTAGCCTATGCGGGCGCATGCTGATAATTGATAGAGTGGATGTAACAGGAGGGCGACTCATATGGATAACGACAGCCCGAGACTATCATAGCAATGATTAAAATAATTATACATCCCATAGTGGGGCATAACTGTTTATTATAACGTTATTGTAATTTTATTGTTTGCTTGATATAAAGGGTGTTTGTTTTGGGTCTCAGTTTCAGGGCACCCCATTGCTACTGCAGGATTCCAGTCAGGTGACAAACGTATCTTCTCATCGATCTCAAGGTTCCTAAAAGCAATTAGCACCACGAGTTGTCACCCATACCTGAATTACAACCCTTTTTCAACGCCCATCCCTCTAATGGGAAATAAGCTCATGCAGTGTTTAACGAGACAAAGCAAATCTGAAATTGAATTTGGCAGCATTGGTTTCCTACTCGCCTCTTGATCACCAGTCAGAGCATTGTGGCTTCCTTTACGCAAGATAATTTCATAAAACGAAGTACTTTGTAATACTATTAACTTGTTTCCAGGGCTCAAGTCTCTCAAGTCACTCGCTGTCCTTGTAAAGCTGAAGAGTATTATCAGAACTGATATTTTTTAAACAGTAAACAAAAATTTAACGTGATAACTGTTAGGGATTCGACGTAAGAATTTATGATTTGGCTATAACGTGACACAGTGACATCAATGGAAACGTACGGTTACGTGTGATTCAACTACTGTGGATTTTAAAGTCTCTGTTGTTATTTATGTCTCAGAGCCATACAATGAGACTAAATGTGTGAGTTGAGAGATTGTTATATTTGTGTTGGACTCGATGTATGGTAATGCCCATACATGCCACTATGCAAAATGAAATCTCCTTTTGTTACATCATACATTAATGTGTGGTGGAGGCGGTGGGTAGGGAGTAATGGTCGTGATTGAGCTAACAAGGGGACTTGACAAACACATCATCACAACTTTAGTTTAGGCAGCACTATGTGCCGGTCAAAAATATTCAAAATGGTTAGGGAATGCAACTGCATTAATAGAAACTTTGTGCTATACATATTTACAGACGCGGATTTGAGCCTAGTGTACATTTATTTATCCCTTGAAATATATAAATGCAAACTTCTATAATAATAACATTTGCCAGAAATATTCTCTGCGGAATTTAAAATCTCATGTCATTTCCAACTTTGTTGCAAACGATTTTGGAATTATTTTGAATAAGTAACTACTTAATGTTTTAAATGTTATGATTTTCTTTTCTATACATATTGCGTCCCTTGATAATAAAAATTACGTCCCTTACATTGCACTCATAATTGTTTCTTAACGAAACAGTATGAGGCGGAAAATGTGATGGTGGTGGAAAATTGATATGAGTTCCCAGCGTCAAGGTCTGGCTGTCTATGGAATACAGAAAGTTAGATAAAAGTCAGTGACCTTACCTGCTTGTTGTACACGAGTTGTAAGAAAGTGCTAAATATCACTCATCAGGATTACATTTAATGTTGATCCCAAGACTGCGCCCTTGCCAAAACAAAAAGGCAACCCCAGCTGAAGTTTGAAGATATGCGCAAGAGTAAAGTCCAGGATTATGGGAGGACGGAGATGTCGAGTTGTTCCCTAAGTTTATGATAAAAGATGTTCTTACAACATCAGGTGGAAATAGTCATGATATTGATGCCCCCTAACGAAATGGGTTTAGTTCGAATCGGAGGCCTAATAATCAAGAGAAGGATACCACTTGAGAGCCATGACCCAAGCGGGACTGCTGCCATAAAATGTCAAGGATGATCAGATGATCAGTATAAGATATAATATTTCTACAGAGTGACTGACAAGTGAATCTCTTCTTTTCCAAACGTTATTGTCAGCACTTAAACTTACTTAATAAAGATGAGACATATATCAAAACAAGGAGCAATTAAGGCAATTTGACATTTGACAAATACGTTGAAATTTTTTTTTTACCAGACACAAAACAAAGTAAACTAAATTCTAAAATGGCTAGTAAAGTCAACGTAACAAGGGAGACTACAAATTATTGCCCGCTATGACGTCACGTGCGTGATCTCCCCCCTACCCCCCCACCCCCACCCCATTGCGCTATAGTTTTACAATATTATTTACACTAAATCAAAAATTAAATAAGATATCAAAAAACAGATCAGACTTCAACATGTGACACATCATTTGATATAATAAAATAACAGATAATTCTCTGTATTGTGATGTTTGTTTCGTATAAAGTACGTAAGTGAATAAATGAAGAAATACAAATTTCAAAACAGCATGTGACTTTTCAGTCACCCTGTATAATCACGTGTCTAATTATCTAGGTCACATGTCGTATAGTTCCTGGGGGTCTTTGACGAGACCAAGAAAGAAATAAGACGACTGTACATTCAGCCATGTCGTTCATTGCGCCTAATACAAGGTAATGAATGGAGATGGCAAAATCCTCATATAAAACAACTTACTACATAAACTGCTGCTATGAGAGCATGTAACTGCCTCGTGTAGGCTTTCAGTGGGACTAACTACAGTGGTAACTTGGTGCAGGCTTCCTGCAAGGCTAACTACAGTGGTGACTTGTTGCAGGCTTCCTGCAGGACTAAATACAGTGGTGACTTGGTGTAGGCTTCCTGCGGGACTAACTACAATGGTAACATGGTGTAGGCTTCCTGTGGTACTAACTACAGTGGAGACTTGGTGTAGGCTTCCTGTGGGACTAACTACCGTAGTGACTTGGTGTAGGCTTCCTGTGGAACTAACTACAGTGTGACTTGATGTAGGCGTCCTGTGGGACTAACTACAGTGGTGACTTGGTGTAGGCTTCCTGCAGCACTAAGTACAGTGGTGACTTGGTGCAGGCTTTCTTCGGGACTAACTACAGTGGTGATTTGGTGTAGGCTTGCTGCGGGACTACCAAAAAAGTGGTGACTTGGTGCACGCTTCCTGCAAAACTAACTACATTGGTATCTTGATGTAGGCTTCCTGCGGGACTAACTACAGTGGTGACTTGGTGAGGCTTCCTTGGGGACTAACTACAGTGGTGATTTTATGTAGGCTTTCTGCCGGAATAACTGCAGTGGTGACTTGGTGTAGGCTTTCTATAGGACTAACTACAGTGTTGACTTGTGTTGAAGTTGTTGAGTTTGTCCTTGCATATTAACGTCCAACTTAGTATTAATAAAGGATATTCACAACCTCTGGCCATGTCTTGAATTTTTCTTGGTTCTCATTCATTAATTGAATTTCGTGCCTCCATTGTATATTACGCGAATGCTGGGTAGAAGTGATTAACAATTGAATGATATAGACTTGAGAAGTCCAAGGTATTGTGAGTCCACAACATACAATTTATTACGGAAACAACATGTGACGATATCATGAGCATTGTTCATAGTAAAACATACATTAAATTTGATTTCACTCGAATACGTGTTATGATCAGTCCGTGTCCTAACGAATTAATGTCAACAGAAACATCATGGCTATATACTCGCGCTGCTGTGATTCAGACAGCCGGTAGTGAGCGCATGTCTTGACGAATATATATCAAACAACTGATCAACAATCCTTCCATCATTCAGGTTATCCACTAACCTTATAGTTTCATCCCTTATAATATAAATCTGGACCGACCCTGCGTCCTTATATAATTTTAAATAATACGGCCATTACCAAGCCTAACATTGGAAGGATGTAGGACACGTCTTCACGGTTTGACGGACAACGTAAAAATGGTCCGGTATCTAAGTCACGAAGCGTGACCTTATCAACACTAACACGTAATAATTTGACCGTGTACTTTGCGTTCACTAATCCGTGAAGTATCCACATCAATCTATATTAATTCTATTAACCTAAAATTGCGCACTGCCAACTATAGCAGACGACATCAATAAAAACACCGTAACAATTCCCTGCAGGGGGGGGGGGGAGGAATCTATTAGATAGATGGTTTTGAACTATCTTAATCAAACCTCTCAAAAACCTTAACAAAAACCCGACATATGGTCTACGATGTTCTGTCTAGAACAGTATCGCGGTCATGTCGATAATATATCAGTCATGTAATATCCAAATTATTATATTAACTAAAAGAGATGTCAATTGTCAAAGGAAAAAAAAATTAATTGTCTAATTAATTAACGTATGTGTTAACTAAGTAATCATGTGTGGTGTCATGAAATTATTCTAACTAATTAAAATTAAACTAATTAATCATAGTATGTGTGTAGGGTATGACTCCATTTAAAATTTAATCAAACAAATTGAAAAATAGTATCATAATAACAGAATGGAGAAGTAAAGATAAGTAAAGTGAAGGAAAAGATAAAGTATAAATTAATTTAGTTAGGTGTGTTTAAAATTAATCATGTGTATCGAGTAATTACTAACTAATTAACTTAATGAGTTACTAAAAGAATACGAATATTCATATCTTTTATGTAAACATCTTAACTAATTTCATATAATATCTATCACATTCATAAATAACATATTTAGAGTATTCAGTTGTGTGATATTATTTTGTTTTCATTTTTTCTTTCTTTGAAACATTTCATTTTTTTTTATTATCACACTTCAACTTTATTTTATTCTTTATTAATTTAATAAATATGAAACTTAATAATGTTGGACATGAAGATCCAGCCGTCGTTATTTCCTTTGCGAATTTACGGGAAGTTCCATTGGAGAGAAAGATTATAATGTTCAACTATGTTTCGTTCCTCAATGAATGTAAACTTTCATAGCGTTGAATTAGTCATTTCAATTTCTGTAGCATAACGGTAATTGTCCAGCCTGGATTCAGATACTCTTCCCGACTATATCGTAACGAGTTGTAGAACGAATGGACACTAACCAAAGTCCAAACGTTAAAAAAGAACCATCGAAATAAGTCTCTTGCTATAACCAATTTCTTTCGGAGAATGTACATATTGGTTGATTCACTGCACAGTATTCGAAGTGTCATTCGTATGTAGGTAGTTCATATCATTTTCATCGTTGAAATACATCATAGTTCCAAAGTCATTCTTGTTCAGTATTACTTTTTGAAATTGTGGACAATTATTATTCGACTTCAGTAGGGTGTCTCGAAAGTACATTTTTAGTTCCAGATATGGATTCGATGACGCAGTCGAACGTAATCTGGATCAGTTAAACTTCATGATATACTGGAGTGTTTAACGTCAGTAGCATCTGTTGATGTCGCTCGAAATACGAGATATGATATCATCTCCAACACACCGAATCGTAAAGTTGCGAAGCACAGCTCGCTGTAGTCCGTAATTGCTGACATCTGTACGGAGTATAAACTTTTTAGAAGCATCTGGTAACCTCAAAATTGGTGGATTTGAAAAGATTGTCAATATCCTGCGAAAAGTTTTGTCGCATTCGTCAGTCCATGTTATCTTCAACGGCATGTTTTTTTTTTCTTAAGACAATAGACGATATACGAAACTTATGCTGCTTTGGCTGAGCATAGTTAGAATAATCAACACAGTTACTGTATAACTTAGGCATGGTAAAATTACAAATACAAAAGAACACAGTGTTATCGTAGATAAAACAACACAAGTGTCCACCTATTCGAAGAAGCGTCACCATAATCTAAGCCGTCTAAGAATTAATAATGGACCTAATAAAGAAAAGAAATGATTTGACGGACTTTGCTGACATTGAGATTTGTTACATGAAAAAAAATATCGACTAATATCACTCTTGGTGAATGTTGCTCTTTGTGTTTATACTCGTCTGTTGTTTATTCTTGTTTCCTACTACTAGAGTTACTTGCCCTGTATGGCTAACTCTTCTGATTTCCCTTCTTACACTATGTTCCTGCTTCTAAAGAATGATGCCGATTAAATATATCCGGTATGTTTTCCAGTGCGTTTGGCCTTCGTTTCTTGACATTTTGGACAACTGTACTGCTAATCTGTCGAATCTCAGCTGGTCTGCCGATCCAAAACAGACAACTTCTGGCCGGCGCATCATGCTGTCAAATGCAAGATGAGCAGCGTGTAGCTTCTGCTTGATGCTTCAGGCCTCAGTGCTTTTGGGATAAGAATAACGTCTCATCCTTTAAGTATGTATGGGCCTTGTTTTGTTGTCAGAGTGTCACGAATGTCCAAAATAAATTAGGGGGGCATAAGCTCGAGCTGGTACATCAGACTTTCTTTTAGGCCACCCATCCAAAATGGGTCGACTTCAACTCTGGAGCACGCTGTCTTTGAGAGTTTCAGCTTTAAATCTTTTCCATACCATCACATCATTTATGTATTTCAGGTTAATATTAACAGGTGCATCAGGCTCCTGCCATTGCTCTCTCTATCATCTAAGGAATCCAATGTGACATTATGAATACAAAATCTCTGGACAGTGTGTCGGCTATAAGAAGATCGGAACCCTTGTACCCATTGGAAATTCAAAGTCATATCGATGGCTGCGCATCAGTAAATTCTGCAGTCTTCGAGGAATTTGACTCAGAGGTTTTCTTAACGATGGCTGCCAAAGGTTTATGGTCGTTAACGACTGTAACTTTCCTTCCATAGTGTACATGTCAAAGCGTTTCCAAAACAATATAAACAGCTAAGAGTTCCTTTTCAATTTGAGCCAGCGTTGTTCAGTTTCAGTTAGAGCTCTTGAAGCAAACTCTATTGAATGACCATTTTGTAGAGGACAGCCCCGATAGTCCATAGCTGCTACTATCAACTTGAATACACAAAGATTCATCAGGATCATCGTATGCGAGTACTTGGAGTAGAAGTAATCAGTTTTCTTGACTTTCTTGAAAGCGTTTGTTCACATTCAGCAGGACCAGATAAAAGGGAGTATCCTTACGGGTAAGTTCTCTTATTGGATGAAGAACTTCTGAAAGATTGTTGAGAAACTTTGCTAGATACCTGTTTCAGCCGCAAAATCTGCGAAAAAACTCATGAGAGTCCTTAGGAACGGGCATGTTTAGTATTGTCTCAACCTTTTTCTTGTCTGGTTCAACACCTCGAGCAGTAATAAGGTGACCCATGAAGGTAATTTCTTCTTTCTTCTCTTGAGCTTTAGCTTCATTCAGTTTAATGTCTTTCTCTTTACACTTATGTTTCAGTGCTTTAAGCTTCAGATCATGGTCCTTAATTGCTTGCTGTCTGTTTGATCCACAACCTGCAATAACTAAGTCATCAGCAACATTGATGCAACCATGAAGACCCTCCAGAGCTTGTGCTAGATGCCTCTGGAAAATGTCACTGCTTACATTCAATCCAAATGGTAATCTAGACCATCTGAACCTACCTAAAGGTGTAATCATTGTTGTAAGTTTACTAGACTTCTCATCAAGTTTGATATGCCAGAATGCTTCCTTGATATCCAGCTTTGTGAAAATCTTGACATTATTGAGTTCAGGCAATACATCATCCAAAGTTGGTAATCTGTAATGCTCTCTCTGCAAAGCCTCATTCAGGGGTCTAGGATCAATGCATATTCTTAAAGAACCATCAGACTTTTCAACAACAGCCATTTGGTTAACCCATTCAGTCGGTTCCTCTACTGGTATTAATTTACCTCTGTTCATTAGATTTTGAAGCTCTGATTTTACCTTGCTCTTAAGTGAAAATGGTATTTTTCTGCACGGCAGTGCCTTTGGACGAATATTAGGATCAATATGCAACACAGCTTCACCCAGGACACCTAGATGGTTATCAGAGTTATGATCATTATCTGAACTGTCAGTAGCCACCTTAGCAATAAATTTGTTTGTGTTGACTGTCACAAACTGTAGATCCTTCAGTGTGTTGTTGCCCAGCAAACATGTGAATCTATTTTTCACAACAGTAAACCTTATATTGTGTTTTGTCCAAGTCTTAGGATTCTCAGCAGTTAATATAACTTCTCCCGGTGGAGTCATCTTAGTACCATTCCACATAACAAGCCTCTGTTTAGTGGGTAACAGTTGTTCTTGAATCACAAAGTGTTGACAGATTGCATTCACATCAGCTGCTGTGTCTAGCTGAAAATTTACCATTTTTCCATTGACAATGAGTTGTGCAGATGTACAAGCTTTGCTAGACTTCACGCAAATAAGAAAAACTTCAGAATCTTCCACTGACTCTGTGTGAACAGTGTGAACTTTCTTGCATTTAACTTTGAAATGGTTTCCTCCCCCACAGTTTGAGCAAAACTTCCCCCATGCAGGACACTTTTTCTTAATTAATAGATGTTTCTGTCCGCAGTAATGACACTCCTTTCTAGGTTCAAAGTACCCACTGTCAGTGTTACTTTGACAGGCTTTACCAGCAGCATGCCCAGTGTCTCTCTTGGGAGGTTTATGGTTGAGTGATTTTTTCTGTACCTTTTCTACCCTTGCTTCAGAAGGTTGTACTGTATTACTCATCTCTCTTATGTCGTTTCCAGTTTGCTCGAAGACTTTGCATATGTGAATGGCTTTCTTTAGATCGAGGTCAGCTTCCCTCAAGAGCTTCTCTTGTAACCTTTTGTTAACAGTAAAGACAATTTTGTTTCTTATCATACGATCCTTGTCGTTAAAGTTGCACAAATCTGCCTTAGTTCTCAGCTCAGTTACGAAGGAATTAAAAGGATCTTGAAGAGGTGTGTTCCAGAATCTGAACGTATGTAATACTTCATTGCTTCGTGAGCTGCAATGGTTCTGGAGCAAATCGAGAATTTTAGTAGGATTAGAGTGGTCTCCTTCCTCTGCAAGTTGATCAAAAACTTCAACAGCTTGATGTCTAGCACAGTGAAGAATGATGGCCGCCCGAACAGAATCATGTTTCGAAGCCACCTCTGCTGCATGCATGTATAGTTCTAACTGTCGTCTCCATTTACGAAATGTGTCTGCTTCGACGTTATTTATCTCTAGGTAGGGTGGTAACCGAAACATGGGCCGTTCTGCCATGACGAAATGTCTAATTATGGTATGCAAGCAATAACCTACCAACAGAAGAGTTAAACATGGTTTTACCAGTTGATCGTACCCTCACCTCAAGTCTATGACGTCAGCACACGTGTCAGCAGAATAGTTCGAATTCTGTAGAAATAAACACCACTGCCACCATGTTGATATTTACCGTCGTGTGTAGTAAACATTGATAGAAGTAATGAGACGTGGCTGGCTGTCATACATTCTCACGTTATGAAGTTTAATCACGAAGGCAAACGCACTGGATACATACGATATATTTATTCGGCCTGATTGACTACTTCTCCAACTTCATTGAAGTAGAATTTCTACCTACAATGACAGCACAGTTAGTCATCAGGAAATTGAAGTCTCATTTTGCTCGTTATGGTGTTCCTAAAGTTATTGTATCTGACCAAGGTACTCAGTTTACGTCTGCACAGTTCAGATCATTTACTGCTAGATGGGGAATACTTCATGTTAAATCATCACCAGGTCACAATAAAGCCAATGGATTAGCTGAATCTGCTGTGAAACTCATCAAGGGTATGATGAGAAAGACTGTTCAAAATAATACAGATGCATATAAGGCACTACTTGAACTTCGTAATACGCCGAGACAAGGGTTTGATCAAAGTCCAGCAGAAATACTGTTCAACAGGAAACTGCGTACACTGATACCTTCTGCAGTGAAACCCGTTGCATCTCACAGTAGAGTTATTGAAAGTAGAGGCAAGAGAAACAGATCAGTGAAGAAGTATTATGATAAAACTGCTCATGATCTGCCCAAGTTGTCTCACCAGCCAGTCTACTATCAAGACCCTGAACAACCAAACTGGCAACCTGGAAGGAGTGATAAGAGGCTCTCTGAAAGATCTTATCTCGTTGAAGGGGAGAATGGAGGTCAATATGTCAGAAACAGAATTCATCTAAGACCTAAAACAACACCTTTCACACCTGATCCCGAGGACCTGGAAATTGATGTCTCCTCTCCAGTTCTACCCGAGCAACAGATTGTTTTGCCAGACATGGAGAACCCTAGTGAAGTGAACATTTCCAATGCTCCAGAAGTTGATCCTTCAACCCCAGCTACTTCTAGTCCTGGGAAGGCTGGCAAAGAACAGAAACATTCTCTCCTACCATCTTGCCCTAAGAGACCTCAAAGAGATCGCAAGAAACCCTCTTGGATGAATGACTTTGTTCACTCATAAAGAAGGGGGGATGTTGATGTGCTCTTTGTGTATATATCGTCTCGATGTTTATCTTGTTTCCTACTAGAGTTACTTGCCCTTATGCTAACTCTTCTGTTTCCCTTCTTACTACTTCCTGCTTCTAAGATTGCCGATTAAATATATCGTATGTATCCAGTGCGTTTGTCTTCGTGATTAAACTTCATAATGTGAGAATGTATGACAGCCAGCCACGTCTCATTACTTCTATCAATATTTACTACACACGACGGTAAATATCAACAAATCTATATTAAGATAGATGAATATGAAAGACAAGCAATGATGACTGACCATGCTGAGTCATCAATAATGTGACAAACAGTGTTAATGTAACCTGTTATCTGCGTGATGCCGAATCAGGTACTAGTTGTAACTTTAGCGAGTGGTGATGAAACCATACACCATTGTCACGCTCTATAACCAAACGAGCGTCTCTGTTGTTACGGAAGGTAACCAACGCCTCTCTATTCTGACCATTGAAGTATGGCAGAAGACAAACAAACTTAATCGTTGCTGTATAATTAAAGAAAGTACTAAGTGCCTGCCGTAAAGTCTCTTGTGGCAGATTACGCACTAGAACCGTGCGGGAGTATGCACTTTTACCAATATAGATATTATCGCTGTCACTAATGTGTGAACGAGAGTAATGTGTCTGTTTAGTTATATGAGGAACATTTAATTTTTTTCTTCTCATATATGTATCATCTGTATTCAGTGGTGTATCATACTGATGGATCATGGTACGATCCCCATCAGTATTCAAATCAGTAGGTTTAAAGCATGTCATTGTTCGCTGTTTGCTCGGCAAAGTGAAAGCTTTGCTGACTAACCCCTTGTTTTTAATTTTATTATCTGAGTTAGACCTAACTCTGATGCTATCAGTCTTATTATGAAGCACCATGTCACTTGTGACAACATCAATAGGTGCTTTACAATCAGTATGTTTCTGATAATGTCGCCAACATTTATTTTCAGAACTGGCAGTATTGTGCTGTCGAGGGAAGGTATATCTCCCTCGGAATGATATTTTTATTTTGTTGGGTTGTGCTGAGCTTGTCTTAGCACATGGAGCACTCTTGGTATGTCGTACAATAGATTTATCATGCCTGCTGTTAGACAATATCTTCTTGTCCAATGCGACATCCAGCATCCAATTTACTCTTTTTCTTGCCTTCGTACCCACTAAATTTAGGAGTGTAATCTCCTGTCTCTGCTTCTTATTTATTTTCTCCAAATTAGTAGTTTTCTTCCTCTTATTATTAATTAAAGACTCAACTCCATTCAGCTTATTTGAAAGTTCATTATTCTGCTGTTGCATTCTCTTTTCTAGTTCAGAATATTTATTATTCTCCTTAAGGAGCAATGTATCGAGGTTAGCAAAATTGTCATTAGTCAACTTTTGATATTGACTTAGAAGATGTATAACTTCATGATTCTCAAGTTCAATTTTTTTCATTTTATTCTCCAACACAATGTAAGAACTCTTCATATCCTGAATTACCACTTCTCGTGTATCAACCTTTAATCTCAATAATGAAACCTCAGATTTCAGCTCCTGAATCTGAGCCATATGTATACCATCTGCAATTAAAGCAGTATCCACCTGATCTAATTCAACATAAAAATTCTTCTTGTCAAAATTCTCCACATCTCGTATCTTCTTATTTACATTCACTCACTTCTGTTGCATTTTCTTATCCTCCAATGCAAATATACTTTTACTTTCTTCTAAATCCTCAATACGCCTTACTTCTGCTTCAAATTCTTCATCACTATACATCAAATTATTCCTAGCCAACTCTATTCTGGCAACTAATTTTAACATGTCACCTTCTAAACCATGTTTCCGTCCAATCGCCATAAGTTCCTCTAAAGTAAACATGGTAAATATATATCTATGACTCCTTTAGTCAATCAAACAATAATCAAATTCCTTTACGACTAGTTGTCAATTCAACAATTATTTTTACTCAACAATTTATATCATTATTATCTACTCATGCATCTAATATCATCATTTAATAATTATGGGTACCATCCCTCCATAATTATGTTATTCAATTATATATATATATATATATATATATATATATATATATATATATATATATATATATATATATATATATATATATATATATATATTTGTGTGTGTGTGTGTGCCCATTAGACAATGTAGTACTAGGTTTAAGAAAAATGTACTTATTTATCTCCAATATGCCTATTAAACTCAAGGCAAACTATAATTTTATAATTATTTATCAATATATTATCTCCTCATGCCTTAGTCATAATGAATAAAGAATAGTGTCTTGGGCCACTAGTGCAAATTGATGACATCACCAAAGTCCTCAAATAATTTAATAAAATTTAATCAAATTAATTTACTATCTTATTAATGTGATAGGGTGGGCGAGATGATGATGATGACGTTGTGATATTTGATCACTTTCTTTTCACACTCGCACCGACCCGAACAACAATAAAAACTCTTGATTCTGAGGCAGGGGCTGTATTTATTTCTACAACCCTGTCAGTGACTACAAGTACACAAAGCAAACATTAAACAAATAAACCAGCAAACAAAACCAAACAAACAAAACACCCAGCTAGTGCTCAGTTGCTAATCCTGAAGAAGCAAACAAAGCAACGACTGGTTAAAATCATAATAGTTAAATAATCATACTCTCACCTGCCAAACAGTCCTTCCACGCCACCTGACACCCTCAACTATCACACACGCACACACTCATGCGTGTCGTCCAATGCGACTAGTAAGGTGTTGTGCATGAGGCTGGCAATCTCACCGTGTAACATCGGTTGCTACCGAAACCACTACTGCAAGAGCACACACTCAGCTATCACACACACACACTCATGCATGTCGTCCAATGAGACTAGTATGGTGTTGTGCATGAGGCTGGCAATCTCACCATGTAACACAGATTGCTACCAAAACCACTACTGCCCGAGCATATGAATACTTCATGCGGAGGCAAACCACACTGGTGGCCCCATGCTCCCTCAGGAGCGGAGAAGAGAAATATATATCTCCAAGTGAGCCCACGTGCTCTCACAAACCATTCTACACATAACCATAATTAAATAATAATAACATGGACATAAAATAATATTCAACTATATGTACAACAAATACTTTCAATAATGAGAATAAACCACCACCTCGCAATTGATCCATCTCAATATTCGTTCTGCACTCTGAAGCATGTCGTATGTGACGACTGGTGCGCCTGGCAACAAGCGTGTCGTATACGACAATTGATGAGACTTGGAATCTCATCACATGAAACACATCGTTACCGAAACAACCACTGCAATAGCATAAAAATGCTTCTTGTGGGCTTGTGATGGACACCAGCCGCATTGGTGTTTCCATGCTCCACAAGGAGCAACCAGAGAAACACCTGACTCAACGTGCCTTACGCACAAAAGAGTGGTATTGCGCTCACCAGAAATCTAAATGAATATTCTCACCTCACTCAAAGTAACACACTAAAGATATACAGTAGAAATATCAATAATCGTGAAATACACTCAATTACTTTTACATTAAAGAAATAAAATATAATTACTCTTGACTTAACAACTAGAACTAAAGTCATCACCACGTGGCCGCCATCTTGATATCTAAATTCCCGTGAAATAGCTTCATACCGTATTTGCCTTTCTTGCCCGGTCTGATGAATCAATAATTGCTACTAAACTTTCACATCTATCTACCTATTTCATTAAACATTAGAACTGACACGCTCAATATAATTTCAGAATTATAGAACTTACTTACTTACTTAGTCGTTCCCCTTCTACCGTGAGGTGTAGAGGTTAAATTATAGAACACGAATGCTAAATTAAATTAACTCACGTGCTCAAGGCATCTACACTCTGGTGTCTAACTTCGTTTCTCTCTCGTCTAGCCGGCTTTTGCAAAATAGGCCCGTTCGCCGCCTAGGCACTTCTTATATAGACACTAGGCTAATCACTCACTTACTGCGCGCTACACGTATTAATTTGGCCGCATAAATAACACTCGCTATATTTGCTTTATTAGTCACGAAAACACAGATAAAACCTACCGCTATTAAATATAACACACGACTATCAAATATACAACACCACAACTAATTATTAGGCTTTATTATGGCGTAAATTAATATATCTTCTTGAAGACATTTCACATCCCAGAGTGCTGCGCGCACATCGAAAATATATGGGCGATAAATATGCCAAGAAACAGGAAGGGGGCGGGCGTCTTTTCGGCCCCATCACATATCTCCCTCCTGATTTTGTTGTCGTCCCGACAACATCACTACCTCTGGCGCTTCAATTGTAACCTCTCAGATCGTTGATGCTGCGCAGGACTCTTTCTGAGCGGCGATGCTTTGGGCTGAGCTTCTGCAATAGGTACAGCCCGGCTGGGGACCCTCTTGGTCGTCATGTCCCTACGTTGTCGGACTGGCAGTTGCTGTGGTCTAGAAGAATCGCTCCCCTGTGCCGCGTCGCTGTCTGCCCGTGACATCTGCCTGTCAGTGCATCCTGCTGTCGACTTTGTAGGGGGATCGCTCTTGACGTGTTTTACACTCATTTTGTGTGGACGGTGACTTACGTTCCTCACAATCTGGTTTTGATGAGTCTCCTCTGCTAAACCTTGATTTGCACTCCCTCCTATCTGCTTAGGACGGGTTTCCTCCCCTAGACAACGGCCAATTTTCTCGGCGCCCTTAGTGTGACAGTTGACGTGGCCATCTCTTGGCTTGCGCCCTAAAGGCAACCTGGTAGTGGCAGTACGTCTCGGGAAAGAGCTCCTTGAGAGACAGGCGGCTATCAAATGTTCAGTTGACTTGCATCTAAAACATAGTTTGGGAAGAGGGCCTTGAGGGCACGTGGCTGCCATGTGGTCTGACTGGTCTCCACAATTGTAGCATCTTATCTTTCTGGGCTTCCTCTGTGCCATGGGTCGCCCCCTGCTGCCCTTACACTCTTGACCGCCAATGCCGCATACATAAATTGCTTCCATGCCCTGGACCGATGGTTTGTTGTCAAACTCTACTCGTTCATTCCTCGCCAGACTCCGGAATCCCTTTTTGAAGATCTCGGTTTGATGTACGAATACATCAATACCTCCATCATCTGGCGTGATGAACACCCATCCCCTGTGGACACTATACCACTTGCAAACCCCTTTTCGCCTTGTCGGTGCAGCTGCGTTTGTTGGTGCTGTCAGCTCACAGCTTTCCTTGACAACAGCCTGACTCTCACACACAAGAAGGTCTAGTTGAGGTTCCTGCGGACACACTCCTCGTCTTGCGTTGGCTGTTCCTGCGGCTGGCATGGTGCTCTCTTTCTCTGCATCTCCTCTTGTGCTGGCGAACTGGCCTGTGACATCTGTGCTAACTGGAACTTTAGAAGAGATAATTCTGCTTTGAGTGCCTCCTTTTCATTCTGATCTTCTGCACTTGCTATCTGCGCCAGTGTCTTTGGCTTCTTGACTTCACAGAAAACAGTACATTCCCTAGGCCCCTGACTCACGGCCTGGAAATTCCTGGTCATCTCACTGACTAGTGGTCGGTCACCGTAAACTTCCTCCACTATTTCCAGTAACTTCTCACTGCTGGCCTTGGCTCCACCACATATCCGTAATTCTCTAGATACCCATGGTGTAACGTTTTTCCAGATCATGTCTAACTTGTCTTCTGCCCCAAAAGGCGCCACCTTCCACACGGCCTCTACATCTTCCACAAACTCTTGCCAAGTGGGACTCCCCTCTCCACTAAATAACCTTATTTCTGGCCCCTTTACGTACACTACCTTCACAGGCGCATTGATCGAAGCCATCTTGATGCAAGACCGCACTGCTGGGTGTTTACAATATTTGTTTGCTGTTTGCTCAGTGTCACTGTCTGCCTTCTCCTGCCGACGACGCCAATAGTGGTAGGGTGGGCGAGATGATGATGATGATGTTGTGATATGTGATCACTCTCTTTTCATTCGCACCGACCCGAACAACAATACAACTCTTGATTCTGAGGCAGAGGCTGTATTTATTTTTACAACCCATTCAGTGACTAAGAGCACACTGAAACAAACATTAAACGAAACACCAAACCAACAAACACCCAACAGTGCTCGACTGCTAATGTGTCATGTCTTCGTTCCTCTTCTACCGACACAGGGCTAGCCTAACTTCGTTTCTTCTTGGCGACTCTTGCAAAATAGCCCGTTCGCCGCCTAGGCACTTCTTATATAGACACTAGGCTAATCACTCACTTACTGCGCGCTACGCGTATTAATTTGGCCGCATAAATAACACTCGCGATATTTGCTTTATTAGGCACGAAAACACAGATAAAACCTACCGCTATTAAATATAACACACGACTATCAAATATACAACACCACAACTAATTATTAGGCTTTATTATGGCCTAAATTAATATATCTTCTTGAAGACTTTTCACATCCCAGAGTGCTGCGCGCACATCGAAAATATATGGGCGATAAATATGCCAAGAAACAGGAAGGGGGCGGGCGTCTTTTCGGCCCCATCACATTAAGAATCATTTTATAATAATATAATTACATTATTAATTTATGAAATGAATAACTACAATACCCACAATAACCAAAGCTTTACAAAACAGAAGCACGATACAAAAGTGACAATTTCACAGATATAAATGATTTTATGAACTAAGCAGAAAAATCGGAAGTACCGAAGGGTCAAGGAAAAAACTAAGTCGAGATTGACCTACATACACGTAATTTGATGACGTAGACATGGACTCATATAACGGTTAATATCTATGAAATAAATGATAGAAAGAATGAGAATGGACGTGATAGATTACAAACGTGTAACGAAAATAAATAAAATGAAACTTAATACAGCCAAATACAACAGTAATATTACAAAACTTCACAACTAACACTTAAGGTCAAATACTTTCAAATGCAGACAAAGGTATCCATCGGCAGAATCTTCAATGGGGTTCTCTGCAAAATGAAAATATTTAACTGCCCTACAGATCGATCAAAACCGATTCGGTCGTCCTAAGAGACATAAAATCAGTTTTGATTCGCCTCGCCAACCACCCGCTTAAACCAATAAAAAACAGACGGTTGAAAACAAGTAAAACATGTACAACTGATATTAATTAGACATGCCTGTATAAGGGCGAAATGGACTAATGTATGATTAGTTAACCGACAAAGGTTACAATGAAACTTATCTTTTTTGTGCTCAGTTATCTACTCCGGTCAATGTCAGTATGCATCAACGGCATAGACAAGTGTCGTGAGTTGCCAATTCATTGCTTTAGAAAGTGTTTCTTTTCTTGTTTAATTCCGTTTGTCCATCTTGATTTAGTATTTTCGTTGAAGAGGACTGTGTTAACGGCTGCCAACTTGACTTTCAGCTTATACGCAAAGATTGATGACGTAGGTTTGACCTCTAGTCGTTATGCGTATTGGGTCATTCTTTCGCACATCACGTGAGCATTTTGTAATTGTAAACAGTTCTTGGAATATGAATGAGAAGTCGGTAACTTTGTTGAAGAAAAAATGTTCGAACCCCACACAATGGGCACCAGTTGTTGAAGTTGTTGAGTTTGTCCTTGCATATTAACGTCCAACTTAGTATTAATAAAAGATATTCACAACCTCTGGCCATGTCTTGAATTTTTCTTGGTTCTCATTCATTAATTGAATTTCGTGCCTCCATTGTATATTACGCGAATGCTGGGTAGAGCTGATTAATAATTGAATGATATCGACTTGAGAAGTCCAAGGTATTGTGAGTCCACAAGATACAATTTATTACGGAAACAACATGTGACGATATCATGAGCATTGTTCATAGTAAAACATACATTAAATTTGATTTCACTTGAATACATGTTATGATCAGTCCGTGTCCTAACGAATTAATGTCAACAGAAACATCATGGCTATATACTCGCACTGCTGGGATTCAGACAGCCGGTAGTGAGCGCATATGTCTTGACGAATATATATCAAACAACTGATCAACAATCCTTCCATCATTCAGGTTATCCACTAACCTTATAGTTTCATCTCTTATAATATAAATCTGGACCGACCCTGCGTCCTTATATAATTTTAAATAATACGGCCATTACCAAGTCTAACATTGGAAGGATGTAGGACACGTCTTCACGGTTTGACGGACAACGGAAAATGGGTCCGGAATCTAAGTCAAGAAGCGTGACCTTATCAACGCTAACACGTAATAATTTGACCGTGTACTTTGCGTTCACTAATCCGTGAAGTATCCACATCAATCTATATTAATTCTATTAACCTAAAATTGCGCACTGCCAACTATGGCAGAATACAACAATAAAAACACCGTAACAACTTGGTGTAGGTTTCCTGTGGGAGTAACTACAGTGGTGACTTGGTGAAGGTTTCCTGTGGGACTTACTACAGTGTGACTTAATGTAGGCTTCCTGTTTGACTAAGTACAATGGTGACTTCGTGCAAGCTTCCTACGGACTAAATACAGTGGTGACTTGATGCTGGCTTCCTGCGGGACTAACTACAGTGGTGACTTGGTGTACGCTTCCTGCGGGACTACCTACAGCATTGACTCCATACTTGTCACAAAATGGATTGAGGCGAACCCTTCTTCTTCCTAATCTCTGTTTTACTTCGGCAATAATCGGTACATTTGTGGTTGTAACGACTGTTGTTTGTTTCTGTTTGTAGTGGGTCTACTAATTTGAGTACATCATACTGACAACACGAATGCATAAGGGCATGAAACAAGACATGAAAACTGGCAGAAGAACATAAGTCGCCTGATAATGGGTCCACGATGCACGTGGTACAATTTTTGTTTAGTTCTTCACAAATTTTAAGCAAAGTAAAATGGAGAATCTTGAACATCTATCTCCTCAAATAAAATGCATGGTCAGTCCATAAGTATGTAAGCATGCATATTGATATATCATGAATATATTCGTCTCATCTATTTAGTTCTGGCCGTTGTACTAGTAGGTGTGTATCAACCACGGACACCCAAGTAATGCAAACCCGAAACGTGAATTTATATTTTCTTGAATAAAATACTTCTATATAAGGTGCGGAACTTCTTCATAAGCTCGGGATCATATTAACGATCGTAGAAAAAAAACAAGTGGCGGTCTTCGAAAAAATGTTAATGTCACATAAAGGTACCAAATTCCTCCACAACTCCGGGAGCTCGAAAAATACGTCTAGCTTAGATGAATGAAGTATACGAAAGGCCCAGAATATTAGCCGTTAGAATAAATTAGTGGTACCATTGACAACCGGTGACGTATCAAAGTATAAGGCCTTCAATACAAGTTAAAGATCGTGCAAAACATGCATTACCACAAATAGACATATCTCCTCAAATAACAATGGCTATATGCCTGCGTGTGGCAATATACCATGAATTATTAACTTTATTCCTTAACAGTGGTACAGATTTTATTGCGTGCTTTGAATTGTAGCACTTTCTTTCTTTCTCTGCTAAGTAGCAGATATTTTGTATCTACATTCTTTCGCTACGTTCAGTATATTGTGTCTTGTCTGTTTATCTGACACTCCTTGTGGATGACAATACTAAACATTAGCAGGTGCGACTGAGAGAACATTATCGACAACCAAGCTGGTTACTCGCAGGGGCGGCAGATATCAGTACACAGATTAACACGTACATCGAACCAGCGCAATCTGTTTAATCACTGATAAGGCACGGGTGCGTCTCCGCCAAAATTATTAAGAGGCGGATTTTGTATATGCTCAAGCAAGACATAAGGCATTACTTAAGCGAAAATAATAAGTGTTACATCTGACACTCGTTGTAAAATGAGGTTAACGACATGTTCGCGAGTCTGTACGCAAGGCATCGTATGTCTTATTGCCATATATGGTAATACGTGACCTTTTGCTTTACGCACCTTATTTCACGTGGAATATTTTGAAAGTACTACACCCTAACCCGCCTGTTTGAAAACGATTGATGATTTTGGTTTGACGCCATAACAAACATATGCGTGGGAAGGCAGTGAATATAACCTGACGCTTTAGTCAGTCAAAACTAATGTGTAGATCACTTGCCAAGACATCAAACCTTGCTAGAGTGAAGCCTAGAATTCAGAATTCCATTTTATCAGACCGGACACCTTTTATTTGAGTATTTATCCGGACCTACAAAAATAGCCCACGAAATCTATCATTTTTAATAAAGAAAGGCGCTGTCTGAGGAAACTGAAGGAAATACACAAAGTCAGCGGAAACTTATTAAATTAACGACACCCCAGACGCGTGTAAGAGGCCGATTCAAGTCTCTTTTATTCATCTGAGCAAAAAGTCTGTGAGGCAGGATTGGCGTAAGTTGTGATTTTACATTCTATATTTCTCATTCCTAACATGTGAACTAACATATATACGTATATTGCCATGTGAATTTTAATATTTGAAAATCGCTAGTGGATGTCCCAGTCAGTTGAGGTTGGCAACCTCAGCGTATAGAATAATGATTCATGAAGCAACACTGCACGGGCTGGTGATTGCTTTATTGTTAGTTTCTTAAAGAGAACTAAAAGCAAAAGGAAATCTCAGGTTCCATACGGAGCAGGGATGGAAAAATGAAGAAATGATGTACATTCTAATTATAACACTTACAGTTTCAAATCAGTGTAAATGTCGGTGTCAACATATGCACTTTAAAATTAATGGAAGTTTCAAACTTTTTCAATCAATGTAAACATAAATGAAAACATATTCAATTTATATCGTGAACACTTTTCAATCAGTGGAAATGTAAATGTAAACATATTCTATCTGAGCTATTAACCTTTTCATTTAAATGTAATATAAAGCTTAAGCTATTCAATTTAAATGTAAAGAAAGTTTTATCCCGAGGTATTAAATTTAATTCTCATCGAGGGTAAATTCTGATATAAATGGGATGATAGAATAGAAGAGGGGGACACATAAATATGTGTCGGGAAACGAAATACTGGGGAGACCGTTTCGTTTCTATTCTTTATCATAGTTATTGGTGGTACCAGCAGAAAGTACTATCTCTGGAACAAGAAGGGAACAGTGGTCTAAGCTTTAAGACGAGGGACCAACTTTGTAGACTCTCCTTGACATTTCCGGGAAACGAGCTACTCGCTACAATCTTGACCAGCAACGAGCGAGAGCAGTGTAAACAGAACCCATCTGCGGGAGCAGAAACTACTATTGGCAGCTAAGTGAAAAATATACGCTGCCGAAGTGAACTTTTTTCATCATCTCTATTACCAATCAATAATGAGACTTTTCTTCATAACTATTCAAATTATTTTCAAACAGTTAAAACTTAAGTGATTATTAAATTGTGTTATTTCTAAATTTACAAATTTAACTACGATTTAATCATTTTAAAGCTATTGCATGTTTGTCTCAGTCAAATTTACTCATCATCATCATCAGTTGCCATCTCCACAACGAAGGTTGGCTGTAATGGATCTCCAACGTCTTCTGTCTCTTGTCTTGATGGTGTACTCTGATAGACTCTTTCCTGTCCATCTCTTGATGTTGTCTTCCCACTTATAGCGCTGTCTTCCCCTTGCACGTTTGCCTTCAACTCTCCCTTCTGTTATGGTCTTCTGTAAGGTGTTATGCCTTTTTATGTGGCCAAAGTATTTTAGCTGCCGAACTTTGACCTCCCTCATTAGTTCTCTTTTCATACCTAGATTTTCTAGGACCTCCTTATTTGTTTTCATCTCTTTCCATGAGATACGCCCCATTCTTCTATATATCCACATTTCAAGAGCCTCAATTCTTTCTTCCAACTGCTTATTCATCGTCCATGTTTCTGCACCATACAGAAATGCAGAATATATATAACACTTTATGATTCTCAGTTTTAATTTGTGAGATAACTGTTTGGATGTCAGTATATGTTTCATGTTGTTGAATGTAGCTTTGGCCATTCCTATTCTCTTCTTGATTTCTGTTTCACATCTGCCTTCTTCTGTTATTATATGACCGAGATATACGTAGCTCTTGACGTGTTCCAGGATTTCCCCATTTACGCTTATCTTTAATGTGGGTTTATCGTCTGTTTTGCTAATTATCATAGTTTTTGTTTTCTCAATATTAATGTCGAGTCCATATTCATGACTTATACAGTTCACTTGCTTCACTAGTTCTTGTAACTCCTGTTCGCTTTCAACTAACAACACGGTATCATCTGCATATCTAAGGTTGTTTATTGACCTTCCACTGATGTTCAGTTCTGGTATTTCCTGTATCTGTTTGAAAATTTTTTCGGTGTATAAATTAAATAGGCAGGGGGACAGCACACAACCTTGTATGACACCTCTTTTTATGTCTATGTATGGTGAATAATTCCTTCCAGATCTTACTGTGGCAGTTTGCTCCCAATAAAGGTTACTGAGTATTCTTATATCTTTTCCATCAATACCTATGTCTTTGAGGCATTCAATTATTTTCTCATGATGGACTCTGTCAAAAGCCTTCTTATAGTCAATGAAGCACATATACATACTTTTTTTGGACCTCTGTATATTTTTCTGCTAATATTCTTAGGCAAAATATTGCCTCTCTTGTTCCACTGTTCCGTCTAAAACCAAACTGTTCTTCCTGGATTTCGCTGTCTACTTTACTTTTTATTCTTTCCTGTATGATTTTGAGCAGTATCTTAATTGCATGACTCATCAGGCTGATTGTTCTGAAGTCTGAACATTCTGTTGCATTTGGTTTTTTGGGCAATGTTATAAAAACTGATGTCTTCATGTCGTGTGGTATATATCCTGTATTGTATACATCGTTGCATATTTCTGTGATTGTATCTATACCAAAGCTCTCCAGAGCTTCTATCATTTCAATTTTTATGTTATCCATGCCTGCTGATTTTCCTTTTTGTATCATATGAATGGCATTCTCTACTTCTGATCTGAGAATGTTTGGGCCTTCATTAGAATCTGGTGATGGTTTTTTACCTCTGTTGTCCTCGAATAATTCTTTTACGTATTCTGCCCATCTGTTTGATATGTCTTTCTCATCAAGTAATATTACACCATTTTTGTTCTTGATACAGCTTCCTCCTTGTGCAAACCGTGACCGATTTAATAATTTCTTTATTTCTTCATGCATATCTTGTCCAGTGCTTTGCTTCCAAGTCTTCTATTTCCTTGCATTTTGTTTCTATCCACCGTTCTTTTGCTTCTCTACACATAGTACGTATGTCATTGTCTATTGTTTTATATTCTGGAGTGTTTTTTGCTTTCTTTCTTTCCGCCATTTTATTCAAGATGTCATCTGTCATCCAAATTTGATTTTTCTTAGACTCCTTTTTAGGTAAATTTGCATTTGCTGATTGTATGCTTGTTTTTAAGCATTCCCATTTTGCGGTTGCTTTTTCTTCTGGGTTTTCTCTTCTATACTGCTCCATGCTTTCTGTCAATAACTGTTGATATTTATTTTTGACGTCGATTAAATATTTATGTTTTATATCTGGTTGTTTCAGCGCTGATATTTCTATCTGGGGTTCCTCCTGTCTTCTGTTTCCTGCTCTTTTCAGCTTTGTATTTACTTTGATGACGACTGGATTGTGATCTGAATTTATTTCGGCGCCAGGATGTGTCTTTGCACTTGTGACACTGTTCTTAAATCTATGTTTTATCATGATATAGTCGATTTGATTTCGTGTTATATCTCCTGGGCTTTTCCATGTGTATAATTTCCTTGGGTGGTGTTCAAAAAAGGTGTTACATATGATCAGCTGGTTTTCTTCACAGAACTGGATAAGTCTGTCTCCTCTATCATTTCTTGTCCCTAATCCATACTGTCCTACTATTTTCTTGTATTTTCCTTTTCCTACTTTTGCATTCATATCACCCATTACTATCAACACATCTGTTGATTTGACTGGTTTAAGTGTGTGTTGTAGCTCTTCATAGTATTCTTCTATTTCTTCCTCGCTGTGATCTTTAGTTGGTGCATAAGTTTGTAAGATTGATATGTCGAATGGCTTTGCTCTCATTTTTAGTAACATCATTCTGTCATTGTGTGTCCAGTATCCACATACGTATTTTTCTAACTCCTTCTTTATCAACATTCCTACCCCTCTTTCATGTTTTTCTCCGCCTGAGTGTATAAGATTGTACTGGTCACTTTTTATGTAGCCTATATCCAAAAGTCTTGCCTCTGCAACTCCCAGTATATCGAGTTTCATGTCTGTTGCTTCTAATATAAGATTGACAAGCTTTCCTTCTCCGTTCAGAGTTCTAATATTCCATGTTCCTATTTTTAGGCTTCTCCTACTAGTTTGTAGGTGGTCTTTCTCAGAATGCTCCCTTTCAACAGAATTTAAGGAACACTCGTCATTATGTACTATTTACTACACATACTCTAAACTGAGCTATACCAGAATAATATGAATTCCACTGAATAATAAGGGGTGGGGGCTTAAACGAGCTAACATAACCATTGCTTAATCCTTCACAAGAGTTTTCGTCCGATTCTAGAATAAACGTGATCAGCCATATTGCAGCATTGTTTTTGCGTATCTGAATAGTTTGTGAAAAATTCTTTTTGGTAGAAGCGTCCTTAACCTTCTATCTACATATCTGCCAAGAGTAATCTTGTGCGAAGGTAGACATCTTTGAAGCCCATATTAGATACTCTTGAGTTTTGGCCACTGTTGGACCACTACTGCAAAGCAGGGGAGGCAATACCGTCACAATGCTTTATAAGGAACACAAATAAAAATAACGATAATAATGTCGAGTATATAACGTTAATTTAATCTGGAGTTTATAACGTTAATTTAATCTGGAGTATATAACGTTAGTTTAATCTGGAGTATATAACGTTAGTTTAATCTGCAGTATATAACGTTAATTTAATCTGGAGTATATAACGTTAATTTAATCTAGAATAGACGTGGGTCAGTGTTATTCTTAAAACCAAGTTGTACGTGGTGTCCGAAAAGTTACTGTGCACTTGACTATACGGCAGACTAGAGTAGCGGTTTTGATGTGAGAGTTGTCCGTTCTACCCTAGACGTGACCTAGACAACAGACGAGAGCAATATGAAGAAGCGTGTTCAGACAGGTCTTGAGGCCCATGGTGGACATTTCCAACATCTGCTGTAGAAGAAACTGCTGCGCGGTACTGCAACGTTGTACGATGTACTTTACTGCACAGTAACTTTTAGGACACCCTGTATTTTCCAAAGGTTGAATTAAGTACGTCTGTATGTTTTTACAATCTGTATGTTTAGATAAGATCGACACGTCAAAAACAGAAAGTATAAAGTTTAGCAGATCGCCCGGTCTACTTAACATACATGTCATCAATATCAGGATCAAGCAGGTTCCAAAGTTCAAATAACTAGGAAGCTTTTTTAATGACAAGGGAATGAGTGACTGAGAAATTGACACAAGATGTTAAAAAGCCGGGGCAGTGATTTGCCAACTATCACCACTTAATCAAACATCTGAACATAAATATGGGAAGTAAACGACAACTGTTTCACGGGTTGCCTCCCGTTGCTCTGCAGTGTTGGTCCAATAAGGGACAAAACCTAGAGTATCTAATGTGGGTCTTCAAAGGTGTCTACCTTCGCACAAGATTACTCTTGGCAGAGTCGTAGATAGAAGAATAATAATGCTTCTATCTCAAGGGATTAGTCACAAGATATTTCCGAAGTCAAGAACAATGCTGCATTGGCAGGGCAATTGTTAACTTATATCGGTCCGCCGCCTTTTATGAAGAATTAAGCAGTTATTAATTTCGGCTCGTTCAAGCCCCCACGCTGATTTACTCAGGAGAATTATTATTATGGTATAGCTTTGTTTAGAGTGTATTTAGTAGAGGTGGGCAAATCGACACACTCAGCTGTTTCGAGACATTCGAAACAGTGATTTAAACTGTGTCGACACACTGTTTCGCCACAACGGCACAGCGGCACTTTTGCCCGTATCGGGGAGAAAGAAGTCTCTTATAGACAGTATACATGAACTGTGTGAGACAATCTCTGTTTTTTCTTGCGTAACTACTGGCTTGTGTGAAAGTCTATGGCCACAATTCAATATTTTTACACAAGTCTTCATTATGATGAAATAAAACGGAGATATGATGATAGCTGCAGTATAAGTAAAAATAATAAAAAAAAAACAACAATAATAATAACAGTAATAATAACACATGATATCAAACTATAGTAAGCTAGTTTTGGTAGATAATGATTCAAATCCACACCGAGTACACAGATATCAGCAGAGCTAATAAATAATTACATTTATACGAACACACGGACACTTTCAACTTTAACATAGTGCCTAAAACATTGACAACTGCAGCACTGACACAATTTCCAGTGTCTATAACTTCTCAGCAAAATAATATCACTTGTAAAATCAAGTCATCATAACACATCCCTGAAAAATACGACATGTTTGACATTCCATACTAATGTCCCGGACGGATGACTCAAATTTTACATAGGCCTACGGAAGGTGAGACAGTGAGACAGTGTGCCTCTTTGCAAAACAGCGAGGCAGACTGGAACTGAAACTGCTTCGAAACAAGAAGCAGGCTATATGTCGAATCTGTCGGACTCAGCGCTGTTTCGAAGCATTGTTTCGACACACACACACGGTAGCCATCTCTAGTATTTAGTCAATTGACTGAGACAAACATGCAGTACATTCAAAATGACTTAATGGACGTTAAATTTGTATATTTACAAATTACAGATTTAATAGTCATTTAGGTTTCAAACTGATTTTAAAGAAATAAATAATTATTTATTTTAAAAAAGTTTATTATCACTATAGGATAGAAATGTGTAAAGGAGGTCACTTGACACACGGTTAAGTGGACTGGGCGATCTGCTAAACTTTATAGTTTCTGTTTTTGACGTGTCAATCTTATCTAAAAATACAGATTGTAAAAACATACAGACGTACTTAATTCAACCTGTGGAAAATACAACTTGGTTTTAATAAAAACACTGTCCCCGTCTACTCCAGATTAAATAAACGTTACATACTCGACATTATCTTCATTATTTTTATTTGTACTCCTTATGGAGCATGAATTCACCACTGTAGTTAGTCCCGTAGGAAGCCGGCACCAAGTCACCACTGTAGTTAGTCCCCCACGAAGCCAGCACCAAGTGTGACAAAACGTCATTGTGCATGTACTTTTGTGCCACTCTCTCTCATCCATTCATCCCCTCCGGCAGTATTACTTCTTCATTTTCTTCACCGTCCTATTATTTGGCAAATTTTTGCCCTACATCATGCTTGCTGTGACCACTCCCAGACGTATTTACGTTCCGCCAGGTGAACGGTGGTACAATCGCAGTTAATTACACCGGTCAGCGGTATTACGTTTATCTCTTTGAGTCGGTCTTTCTACCTTTGACTGAGTGGATTTCTATTAACGCAAGCTGGTCGTGAACGATCGATTCAATAGAATACCATATTGTCTCTCTGGATAAGCTGTCTGAGATGGGCGAGGGCCCAGGCGATATGAAGTAATAGCTTCCGGGACCATCCCTGTATCAAGATAATTACAGATCTATCTGCGGGAGGCAATATTGGAAGGTAGCATCCGGACATCAAATAAGTTCACAGATTTGTTTGTGAATTGGCGGAAGCATTACGAAATATTGACAGAGGTCACGCGATGGAATTTTAAAATGTAATATTTTAAATAGCGGGGGGGGGAGGGGGGGGGGAGAGAGAATTAAATTAAACTCTCCTAACCATATTGTCCAGAGCTTTCGAATGGAGTGATTTGAGAAACGGGATAAACAATGGATTTCATTGGAAATTTGTTGGAAGCACAATCTAGGATGTGAACAGAGGAAGGGAAATAAAATAAAACTGCATCGCCAAGTCAAGCCAACAAATCCTTAGAGTCAGAGAGAGAAAGATCGGACTAAGAATTCCTATATTAAAAGTGACAGATCGAAAGTATTCGGGCACCTTTAAACTTACAAGTAAACCCATATATTTTAAATACAAAGACTGGGAACTTAAGAGGACCCAGACAAAAAGTATTTGGGCACATTTAGAAACAAAAAGCGAACCTACATTTTAAATACGAAGTCTGGATACATAAGAAATCTGATCACATGTCATAACAGGGATACAAAATATTTCCAGACCAAGTGATTCGCAGAACACCCGCCATAAGAAGATTACTATAATTTCCTAGTGATTCGAAGCATCTACTAAAGTGAGGTGTCCATTCTAAACTGTGCGAGGAGATTGTGTTCCCAAAAGTTACTTTGTGGGAAGGGGAAACATTTATTTTACAAATATGAATTTGACATGCTTTTCTTGCTAAGTGGTTATATATGATACTGGCAACCTCAGCATATGAAAATAGTATATTTATAAACCACTACAGCGAGCACTGACGATTGTTTATTTTTTGCTAGAGTACAGAAAACCGACAGCAGAGGTGACCCAGTCTCCGACTGAAGTAGTGATGAGTGATGATTACATCAAGTATGCATCAAGTATATCATATCATTTTGTGACATATATGTACCTTGTTAATTGTAACCCAGGCAAATCATTATTTGCGCTGTCCAAGCACATATTTTCCTAGTTTAATACACAGAAAAATATTGGTGATTTTTAATCATCTTCCCTGAGCTACGCTGTGTACTCAGGAATTTGATTCTTCTGAGAGATTAACATTGGTGGGTGGACAGCGAGACAATGCGACTGTTAAATTGCAGCCTACAAATGTAAATAGCAGAGGCATTTATGTTTATTTTGTCTAAAGGATCGTGGTACTAAGCTATCAGACCGTTCGATGAACGAAGCTATCAGACTGTGAAGTGTCATCATCACAAACAATTTCGACAAAATCCAAGGCTGCAGGACTCGCTCATACAAGCTAAGTGCTAACTAACAGGCACCAGAAAACGGATATTAAAATTAAATTTTTAATTTAAATCCTCAAACCAATTCTCGATGAAGAGAAATTTTATTTTCATCTAAAATTCACCATCCTTCCACTACTATTTTAACTTGCTAAAACTAATTGATTATTAAATTTGTTACATGTTATTTTAAAACATATCAATCATAGTTGATTCAGTTATTATAAGTGTGAAAGCAACGTATGAGCAAGACTCTTCTAATATATTTATGTATACATTTAGAGATTTTTACATCAATAGAGCTTCTTCTTGTAAAAAGGAATTTCGCTGGATTTACACCAGCTGGAGGCTTGAACGAACTAAAACCAAAAGGCGACGGACAGATATAAGTTAACAATTGCTCGTATCTATGCAGCATTGTTCTTGACTTTTGAATTTTCTTGTGAAGACTCCCTAGTTAGTCCCACAGGAAGCCTGCACCAAGTCACCACTGTAGTTATTTCCGCAGGAAGCCTGCACCAAGTGTGACAAAACGTAATTTTACATGTACTTTTGTGCCCCTCTCTCTCATCCATTTATTCCCTCCGGCAGTATAACTTCCTTCCTCCATTGTCTTCATCGTCCTTGTTGTACGGAAGGTTAATTGTTTTATTTGACCCGTCTGAGTATAGAGTGGATGTCGACAGATACGCGAGAAGGTATAGAAAAATATATTCACAAGTGGTAGAATTGAGGAAAAGATCTGTCTCTGGATTGATTAGGTAATCTCTTCCAGCCTATCTCTACGACTGTACTTTATTGCAAGACAGCTTTTATCTCCCTATCAAGAATAGATACGTTTTACTCTACACTCACACATCCATGTGACAACAAGACACACAAATGTGAAGAACTAAGGATAAATGGGTGTGGGTCTGACAAACTACGGTAAGTTTCTTTGTATTTTATTACCATTAAACTCGACAACATCAAAATATCAAAGAAAAGATTAAAGAGTCACTTACATGCATATGAAATAAAGTAGGAAAAGTGCACCCTGCCACGAAATGGAGAA
>JAMPIV010001669.1:87500-124020 GCA_024509875.1 Oreohelix idahoensis
GATGACTTTGGTCTTACCATCAAGACGAAGAAATCTGAAGTAAAGTTGCAACCTGCTCCTGGGAAACCTTACTGTGAACCAAATATCACAGTAAAGAACCAACGTCTCCAAATGGTGGACAGCTTCACTTATTTAGGAAGTACCCTTACCAAAGATGCGAATATCGACGCCGAGGTCAACAACAGAATTGCAAAGGCAAGTGCAGCTTTTGGAAGACTAAGAGTAAATGTCTGGGATCGACAAGGAATTAGTGCCGCCACCAAGATAAAAGTATATCATGCAATAGTGCTCACTACCCTCCTGTATGCCTGTGAAACATGGACAGTGTACAGCAGACACGCCAAGAAGCTTAATCATTTCCACATGAGCTGTCTTCGCAGGATACTCAGGATCAAGTGGCATGATAGAGTATCTAATTCTGAGGTCCTCAACAGAGCACATATCTCAAGCATCTACACATTGCTGCAGAGGGCCCAAACTAGATGGGCCGAATATGTTGTGGTTGTTCGCATGCCCGAAAAACGCCTCCCAAAGCAGTTGATGTACAGCGAACTCTCTATGGGTAAGCGAACAGTAGGGGGACAAAAGAAACGCTTCAAAGACACACTGAAAGCATCGTTAAGCAGCTTCAAAATTGATGTCTCCTCCTGGGAGACTATCGCACATGATCGCTCTGCCTGGCCGACAAACATTACTCAAGGCGCTTGCATTGCAGAACAGAATTTAGCTGATAAAGCAGAAGGCAAACGTGCTGCAAGAAAAGTCAGAATGCGCAGCAACACTACTATCGACTCTAACCATGTGTGCCCCGTATGTAGCGTGGCCTGAAGGACCAAAATAGGACTAATTAGCCACATGAGATCACGGCACTGATGTCTCACAATTCAAGTCTGAAGCTGTCGCCATCTTCGCTTGCGATGGGCAACTATTATTATTATTATACACACACACACACACACACACACATATATATATATATATATATATATATAGTATATTATTATATATATTTTATATATCTATATATTTATATATATAGATAAATATATATAGTATAGATATATTACGAGGGACTTTTCAAAAAGTAATGCCTCGTAATTTTTAATTTTATTCAATAGACAAAGAAAACTAGATTAAAATTCACATTGAAATTGGTAGCCCCCAAGTCCTGAACTTCAAAAATTTTATTTCTCAATGTTGTCTCCGTTATTTGTTACAGTTTTTGTCCATCTTCTCACAAGGGCATGTATCCCAGCACGGTAAAAATGTTTGTCCTTTTTCCTTAACCAGTGGCGTACGGTGCGTTTAAGGGTCTCGGTGTCCTCATAGTGATGTCCGCGAAGATCTTCTTTCAGTGGTCCAAACAGATGACCTCAAAGTTTCTTCAAAGTTCCAATGTAACGATCTGCATTCACCGTGTTTCCCTGTTCCAAGAAGTCGAGAAGAATCACACCCTTCTCATCCCAAAACACGGAGGCCATAACTTTCCCTACAGATGGTGAACTTTTGAACTTCTTTCTTGTCGGCGATGTTGTGTGATGCCATTCCATTGACTGCCTCTTGGATTCTGGTTCAAAAAAATGAACCCAAGTCTCATCACCTGTCACAATAGGTAAAAAAAAAACTCTTCTCCTTCAGTTTCGTAACGGTGCAGGAGGTTGATGGCTATGGTTTTCCTTGTTTCTTTATGTCTGTCTGTCAGCATTCTGGGTACCCACCGTGCACACACTTTTGAATAAACCAGGTCTTTAATGATGTTCTGGACACTGCCTTTACTAATGGACAACACGGAAGAAAGTTCATCCAGTGTTACCCGACGGTCACCACGAATGATGCCATCAACTCGATGAATGTTGTGTGGAGTCACTGCGGTAGACGAATGGCCAGTCCGATTTGCATAAGCCATTGAGGATTGACCTACTTCAGCTTCGTCACAACGATGTACCCAACGTCGGACAGTGCTAACATCTCCCTAAACATTCTTCAAACGTTCGTGGATGCGAATTGGGGTCTCGCCTTCAGCATTTCTATGACATAACGTTGTTTTAACCGAACGTCTTTGGCAGCCATTTTTAAACTGTTACAGTGGTGCCACCTGTTACTGAAACAGGTTCGTAATGCTATACAGTGCAGAAGAGTGTTTGAGGAATCCTGCTAAATTTACAAATTGAACACTGATGCAGTATTTACATATATAAAAAATAGGAGGCATTACTTGTTTACCTTCCCTCGTATATATATATATATATATATATATATATATATATATATATATATATATATATATATATATATATATATATATATATATATATATATGGATAGTTTTTCCCCCAAACAGGAAAATACTCGCACACTCTTTCAAACAGTGGCCACTCTCACACTCTTACCTAATTGCCTGGTATGGTAGGTCTGTAATATCCCTTGGTAATAGAAATAGTATATGAATTTATTATCTATTTTCACTGAATATTCTGTCACCCCAATTGTCGCAGATCCACATTGGCCCAAGTCCATCCCCAGAAATTAGTTAATGAGTGAACGCCTAATGTGATTCTTCTCCTAGAAGTGTTATTACAAATAGTCAAAACTGTGAGAGTTCTTGAGGTTCACTCTTTAATGGGAAAAATACTTCCAGTATTGGGAACTTCTGGTTGCTAAAGTTTTGTTCATATGCTGATGAGGGTTCTTCTATCGGCCAACTCTGTGTTGAAGCGCCGATTTTTCTCAGTGTAAGTAGCTAGAGAGATCTTCCTCTCACTGTGGCTGGTAAAATTATATATATATAATCTGGGTTTGGTAAGTCCAGTATTAAAAAATCTATTGTCCTCCAATACTCTGTGGCAAGTGTCCGTTCACAAATGAAATTGGTGACGCACAAGCCAAGCAAAGGAGAAAATTAAAAATCGGATAAAGTGATCAAGTCTGCGAAGAATACAAGGAAACATTGATGAAAACAAATGCTACTACTATATCTGCACACAGACGGGGACAAGACGATTTCTTCTCCACTCCGTCAGTCCTGGTTAAATTTAAAAGGCACACGGGTTTTCCTTACTCCTATACTTTAGCAGATGCCGCTGGCAGCTGAGTTCGGTCGGCTTGAGTTATTTTAACTCGCTCCCCACCTCCCTGCTCGCGCCGGCGTTCAGCGTATAATGTAAATTATTATTTAATCTCTCCATCCGCGCTACCTAAACAATTATCGCCTGTAATTAAACAACAATTAAATTTTCGGCGCCTGTTGGCTTTGTGGTATGTTATAAAAATGATGTACACTATAACAAATATACACAATGAAATATAACGATGTATTCTCTCCTTCACTATCAGTCACTTTATAGCCTATACGTGCCAGTCAACTAAACCGTCAGATTTATCTCTCTCCTGTAGATTAAGTGTCGCGTTTGCATATCTTGTTAACATTATTACGGTCTATGGTATGCGGGTGGCGTGATTTAACATTTTAATAGAATATTTGGTATAAAATCGCTACGCGTTACTTTATTTCACTCGTTTTACTAGCGAGAAAAATCAAAGTGAAGAATAAATGTTATAAGCTATCACTTCTTAAAACATTAGCACTATTATCCTTTTACTAGAAAATTCAGAAATTAGAATCTCCACAAAAAGCTAATATCAAATCCAAACAAGGAAATAGTTCAAGGCTGCGCGCTAGAATACTTCTAAATTCTGACTGACAACTGACAATTGGGTTAAGAAAACGACAGTATATATATACGACTAGCTTCTAAATTTTGGGTCTCACCGGGACGCGAAATTAACAACATTAGAGATCAGAGAAATCCAATGATATATATGTATATATATGTATATATATGTATATATACTTCACATACCTAGGGTCTACCATCAATGACAAACTCTCACTGGATACAGAAATCGACAGCCGCATTGGCAAAGCTGCAGCTACCTTTGCCCGCCTCACATCGCGTGTTTGGGGAAACTCTAAACTCACAATGAAGACCAAAGCTGCGGTATATAATGCCTGCGTCACCCAGCACACTCCTATATGGCAGCGAGACCTGGACGACCTATGCTAAGCAAGAAAGAAGGCTCAATACCTTCCATTTGCGGTGTCTACGCCGCATCCTCGGCATCTCGTGGAAAGATAAAGTGACAAATGTCGAGGTGTTGTCACGTGCTGGCCTTCAAAGTATGTATACGCTTCTTAGACAGCTCAGACTTCGCTGGCTTGGCCATGTTCGCCGCATAGAAGATGGTCGCATCCCAAAAGATATCTTCTACGGACAATTGGCAGATGGCAAGAGAACAGTTGGGCGACCACAGCTGAGGTTCAACGATGTGTGCAAGAGAGATATTAGGGTATTGGACATGGATCCAGCAACATGGGAGGATGAAGCTGCCGATCGCACTAAGTGGCGATGCTATTTACGGCGCCACCTCAGATTGGGCGAAGAGAGGTTCACACAAGAATTTATTACAAATAAGGGAGGGAAACCTGAGGCCTGTAAACAGTAAATTAATATGAAACAAATATAAAGGTATGTTATCAGGCACTCGCAGGAAATAAAGAAGTAGAACACCAGACAACAGAAAAACAACAGACATGAGTGGCTTACCCAGGATTTGAACACTGGACCTTGTTCTAGTCTACTATCATTTACTGGACACAGTATTAAGGTCCTAAGGGTCTTGTTGGATTCGGCCTATACTGCTTGATAGAAATACAACAGAAGTGATTGCGTCATTAATAGGCTGAACTGCCCATGGAGGACTTCTGGTGTCGTGTATTGTGGGGTTCGCACTATTGACCTGCCATTGAAACATCATTTTTTGATGATGCGTAGATGGCAGAGCGGATAGTGTGATTCGCTTGCATGGCTAGGCGGGGTTGTCGCACGGAAGGTCCAGTGTTCAAATCCTGGGTAAGCCACTCATGTCTGTTGTTTTTCTGTTGTCTGGTGTTCTACTTCTTTATTTCCTGCGAGTGCCTGATAACATACCTTTATATTTGTTTCATATTAATTCACACAAGAAGCAGAGGTGAGGAGAAAACGTCGAAAGGAGCACCAGGAAAATAAGCAGCTGAGGGCTGTCACCTCAGGGGCGCATTCCCATAGTCAGTTATGACTGAAGGGGCTATTATTATATTATTATTATTTTATATATATATAATATATATTATATATTATATATATAAATATATATAAATATATATATATATATATATATATATATATATATCATTGGATTTCTCTGATCTCTAATGTTGTTAATTTCTCGTCCCGGTGAGACCCAAAACTCAGAAGCTAGTCGTATCAAGATAAAAGAATTACGCCCGGTCTATCGAGGTTTCCCGTCGAGAGTTTTCGACCGGCATCAAAAGACTTTCTATTCGTCTAGCGGGTTTCTTTTTAAGAATGCCCGCTTCTGAAGATCAAAGAGCCCAGGGGTTTCTAACTTCCCCTGAGTACGAAACTTCAAAACGGTCTGTGTTTTTGTCTCTCCCTCGTGCTTGCCTGTCTGAGAACTATTATGATTGACAGATGCTCGCGTGAGGTAACGAGGTAAACACAGCCTGATTTGCTTCCCTGTTGTGACTGACAGGTCAAGCAGTTTGTAAACATTACGTTAACTCGTGTTAAAAGAAAAGAAGGCGGGACAAAATAGAACGTTACAGAAATAGACAGTTGGTATATATGCCTGTTTAGCTAGCAAATCAGAGAGCAGCTATTAGGTTGCAAAAAGCTGTCAGATTATACTGTAGACTCTTTTTCCTTTACACGTCACAGTCTTATTATTTGGAATATTTTTGCAATACATTATTTTTGATGTGACCACTCCCAGACGTATTTACGTTCCGCCAATTGAACTGTGATATTATCGAGGTTAATTACCGGTCAGCCGTAATACGTTTATCTCTTTGAGTCGGTCTTGCTACCTTTGACAGAATCGATTTCTATTAACACAAGGTGTTTGTGCACGATCGATTCAATAGAATACCATATTGTCTTCTGAGGAAGCTGTCTGAGATGGGCGAGGGTCCAAACGATATGAGGTAATAGTTTCAGGGACTATCCCTGTATCAAGATTATTACAGATAATCTGTCTGGGTTATGCAATAATGGAAGGTAGCATCTGGACATCAAACAAGTTCACAGACTTGTTTGTGAGCTGGCGGAAGCATTACCACATATTGAAAGAGGTCACGCGATGGAATTTTAAAATGTAATATTTTAAATCCCGCGGGGGCGGGGGGAGGGGAGAATTAAATTAAACACCGCTACCCATATAATCTAGAGCTTTCGATTGGAGTGATCTGAGAGACGGGATAAAGCATAGATTTCATTGGAAATTCGTTGGAAGCACAATCTGGGATGTGAACAGAGGAAGGGAAAAATAATAAAGCGAAATCGGGGCCTCAGATCAGACTGCATCGCCACGTCAAGCCAGCAAATCCCTAGAGCCAGAAAGAGAAAGATCGGACTAAGAATTTCTAAATTAAAAGTGACAAATCGGAAGTATTTGGGCAACTTTAAACTTACAAGTAAACTCACATATTTTAAATACAAAGACTGGAGACTTGAAAGGACCCAGACAAAAGTATTTGGGCAACAAAAAAAGTAAAACCTGCATTTTAAATACGAAGTCTGGATAGCTAAGGAATCAGATCACCCGTCATAAGAGAAATACAAAATATTTCCAGACCAAGTGATTCGCAGAACACCCGTCATAAGAGGAATACTAAAGTTTCCCAGGCCTAGTGATTCACGGAAAACCAGACATTAGAGGACTACTAACATTTCCCAGAAAAAGTGATTTGCAGAACACACGTCATAAGAGGATTACTACAATTTCCAAGACCACGTGATTCGAAGCATTTAATAAATTGCTGTGTCCATTCTAAACTGTGCGAGGAGATTGTGTTCACAAAAGTTACTCTAAGTGTAAACATTTATTTTACAAATATGAATTTGGCATGTTTTTCTTGCTAAGTTGCTATATGAGGCTGGCAACATCAACATATGAAAATAGTATATTCATAAACCACTACAGCGCATTTTTGCCATTCATCATAAATTGTCCAGTAGTAGACAGTAATTCTTCAGTGGTGTAATTCCCAGAAGCTAATTGCAATATTTAGAGGGACGCCATACTAGAGCCAGCAGCTCAGCTGAGTTTTGCTAGCATATAACTGTGTTCTCTATTCATAATTCTGGTAAGACTGAAAGCATTTCTTTGTATATTTTAATATTGTTTAATGTTTCGAGTGATTTGATACTGCCATATCAAAATCTATCCCTTACAACAAGTAAGGATTCGCTCTAGATCCCCAGCCCCAGTTCAGGGTCTAAAGACAAATAAAATACATAAACGCCAGCAAGGATTATGAAGGGCGGATCAAGTGTTGAGATCAGTGGAACATATCACCTATCCTATTCAATGGCAGGAAGCTAATGAACATATTTCAGAATATGTAGTCTTGGGGAACTTATACTATGTGAAACCAACTTGGTAAGATGTGCTGTATGGTCAGAGAGATCTGACCCCGTCTATGTGGTGTTGTTGTGTAGTGTTGAGTGTAGAAGTGGCTCAGGAGGTAGAGTTCTGACACATGACCCAATACTTTTATTTCAGAACTGTGAGTTTTTTATTTGGCACCAAAGTGGTGTCAAATGCTGTGTTGTAAAATACAAGTGTGGACCCGTGCAGTATAGTTTTTTGGCAGAGCAGCCTTATATTGCCCACAAGCACGGAGAGGTGGGGCCACCAGATTCCAGCACCAGAACTACTCAGTCAAGATACGTGAGCGTCTGGCCTGCTGGACATTCACCAACTTATTTTCTAACTAACACCCCAATTATATTCCCATCAACTAGAACATACCATGTTGGGAAATAAACTTGTATTTTTCCCATCAGTAAATGGACAATGTTTGGTAGTCATAGACTGGGAGTGATGAAGCCTCCCCAACAGCACATCCATTAATCGTTCTCCCAGATAAATTACAAATATAAACAGTAGTAATATTAACTAGTCTTGTAAAATTCATATGTACACACCTTTCATTTATTATGCCATATATTCATGCATTTCATTCATAATTTCAAAACCTTTCATATGTTCTGACCAAAATAAAACCTTGGTTCAGAACAAATAAACTTAAAGAAAATTTAATATCAAAATTTTAAACAGCTTGAGTTAGTTCAGTGTGTTATAAATTTTATTAATATTATTAGACTTATTAAATATCAGTGTGTGTGTTTGTATATACTAATACAACACCTTACATTTCAGTACCCTAGATTTTTAACGTAGCCACATTCATTATTAAAAAAAGATATGTGTGAGGTCGTAAGTGGTAGCAAGAAGGGCCTTCTGTAAATTCACAGCTACATTTATCTCAGGAGCCTTCACAGCTGACCTCATGCATCACACTAGGTAATATCACAACCATACAGTACCATCAAATCCACTACAACGGGTGAATTTGCGAAACACTTTTTCTGGGAAAGTTTCTCTTATGACGCGTGATCCAATTCCTTAGGTATCCAGTCCTAATATTTAAAGTCCCGGTACCTTAAGTCTTTAGAGTTCGTATTTCAACCTGCAGGTTTACTCTTAACTTTTCAGAGTTATCCAAATACTCGATCTGTCACTTATAATTATGGAATTCTAGGTCCGATCCTTCTTTCTCTGGCTTTTGGGAGTTGCTAGTTTGAAGTTGCGAATCGGTATGTGTTCTGTGTTTCTGATTTCGCTAGATTATTTCTCTCATTCTCAGTTCAAATCCCAGATTGTACTTCCCGACTAATTGTCGGTTTCCTCAGACAATACAGACCGCAACCCGGATGTTACTCGCCTGATTGTCGCTGGCCTCAGAAATGAATTACGTTAAAGTCGATATCTCTCATCACGTTTGCCGTCTGTATTAAAAGGTGGAAGCCGGCTTTTCATTATAAAAATATCACTCGTTGACCGGTTCAATAAACGTAGTATTACTATTGGGTCATCTGGCGTAAAGTAAACAGTCTGTAAGATGTCACAGAAAGAATGTAAGGGCAATAAATATGCCAAATAATAGGATGATGAATGAGAGAAATGTAGAAATGAAGAGATACTGCCGGAGTGAATGAAAGTTATAAAAATTGCACTACTGATTTCGTCACAGAGTCCTGGAAACAAGCCAATAGTATTACAAAGTACTTCGTTTTATGAAATTATCTTGCGTAAAGGAAATAGTGGCAGACCAACACACACACACAAATAGAGACAGACCCAAAAAAAAAATAGAGAAAGACAAAAAAAAAAAAAAAAAAAAAAAATAGAGATAGACCCCCCCAAAAAAATTGAGACAGACTCAAAAAAAAAAAAAAAGAAGCAGACCAAAAAAATAGAGATAAGCTATTCAAAAATAAAATTCGAGACTGTGTCTCAAAAACTAGAGGCGCGCCCAAAATTAGCTGAGCGTCCTTTCCCGATGTTCTGTCACAGCAAGGCGATGGCGCCGTTTGGTTGGTCCTAGTTTCGATTCCCGGTAAGCCTATCACTTATATTTTCTTTTCTGTTATCTAATGTCATCCTTTATGTCCAACGAGGACTGAAAATAAGAATACCGGTAAGCCAAGTCAAAAAGAATCAATATCATCTTTACCTACTAGATCCCCAAGGAGCATAGGCGTTCAGCAAATTTATACCAAGCCTTCTTGTCCAGTGACATCCGTTCAAGGTCATTTCATTTCTTCTTTATTCATTTCATATATGTCTCCAGTTCTCTTCTCCGTAAGATTTTTGGGTCTCCCTTTAAGTTTGTGCTTCCTCATAAGTGAACAGCTGCACTCAGTGATCCATCGGGAGCGAACGGGAACATGATGTTGTTGAGGATACACGATTAATTGCAAACTCATCAAGTAAAACCAATTACTGCATAAACTAATACTGTAAGGGCCATGGCTCCTTTTGCGCAGTTTTCCTGTGGAATAGCTGCAGGTGTTGGCTCTATGCACCATTGTGAGCAAAAAGGGACATAATGACCATGATATACTGTCATAACACGGGCAAGGCACTCTGGGATTGCCACGTAAACTAGTGTCTTTATGATAAATTATGAATTGCACAACAGAAATTCTGCTATAAATTTATGGTTAATGCCCTGAACAGGATATTTCTTTTGGGGTTTGAACTACAACTACAAATACATGTAATTATAGTAGTGGGAAATCATTATCTTTGGTATTTGACGAGGAAAGGACGATTTTGTCGGTATATTCGCACAACAGCATAGAAATCCCACAACAGTTTACCAGAGGAAAAGTGAACCCAGGCACGGACCTCTGAGAAAGCAAGGGTTATACCTGAGATTAGGTATTAATGCCGGTCTTAGACACAGTTCCTTACTTCTTGAAATCATTTCGAGATCTGACAGAGCTGAGAAGTTATCCAAAGGGCCGACTCTTATAGTTAGAAGCTTTAACCTATAACACAACAAGATAACTGAGAAGGAGACACAACTTAACGTTATGGTAAGCGATTTGTATAGATCGGAGCTTCAAACAGCCGCAGACTTGAGGGTTTTACTGTGTCTTGAGGGTTGTCTATAAGCTTCCAAAATAATTTAGTGAATTAATGTACATTTTAAATTAATGAATATTTAAAATTAATGTTATGCTTAACATAAATCCTCATGTCTTTATCTTGCCTTGTGCCCGAAGAAAGATGGCTTCCATAACTATATAACTTAAATTTTGGACAGCATTGGCCCAGTTAGAAGTCCATGTTAGGGCTGACAAACGCTAGCAATAAAAGCTTACAGTTCCTTTTAGGGTCTTGCTTTTGGGTGCCGTGCTCAAAGAGTTCGTCATCTCTTTTTCTTTCTTAACTTTTATTTCGGTACATTTTGTCGATGTATTATAAGGAAAACAATTTTGCTAACTTTGGCAAAATGCTAAGCGAAAGGGAAGTAGTCATGGCTGGGTTTAGAAAATGTCTTTAACTGTTGTCAAAACTCTTAAATGTATTGAAAGGTTGTACGCCGTTTCCCCTTTTGACTGATTTAACCACAGCCTCAAGACGGTGTTGTAGAAATTGATAAGATACTGCAACGTGTCAAGCAAGTTATGTACAACTTATCGTGAAAACACAAACCAAGGCACCCAAGCCAAGAACATGATGAAAATGATTAAACAGTGACAATATACGTTTTGTAAATTGTGTGAAATCTTGTAAGATATTGATATCATCTCATCAAAACCCGTAACCCGTCATGGGTCGTAGGTGTGCCATGGTGGAAGCATCAGCAGACAGGGTCCTCCACTGCTCTCTATCCTCAGCAATGCGTACAAGTGTGGAAAAACTGTGCCCTGCACATTCTTTGATGTTATCAGCCCTGGGTTTTCTTTGCCTTCCTCTTCTCTGTTTACCTTCGACTGTTCCAAAGAGGATCGTTTTCGAAAGACAGTTATGACGAGTTACATGCCCAAACCAGGCGAGCTTTCGATGTTTCACTACTGACAAAAGTGGTTCTTGGAGGCCTGCATAGGTGTTTACTTTCTCTCTAACATAGACATTTGTTTTGTGTTCTTTATAGCAAATGCGCAAAATTCTTCTATAACATTTATACTCGAAAGCCTGAATCCTTCGCTCTATATCTGCAGTGAGTGTCCAGCCCTCACACCCATACAAGAGAATAGATAATACAAGTGATTTGAATAATTTGATCTTCCCAGGAAAACTGATATTACTTTTCCAGATCACATTCAGACTTGTCATGGCAGCTGACGCCATCTCAAGTCTTGTCTTGATTTCTTTACTTGATCTTCCATCACTACATATAGTGGACCCCAGATATTTAAAGGTATTAACTTCTTCTAACTGTAGTGGGTTTGATGGTATTATATGATGGTGATAGTACTACGTGTGATGCATGAGGTCAGCTGTGCAGGCTTCTGAGATAAAATGTAACTGAGAGTTGTCAGAAGGCCCTTCTCGCTACCACTACGACCTCACACTTATCTTTTTTTTTTCTAATGAATGTGGCTACGTTAAATGTCTAGGGTAATGATATGTAATGTGGTGTGATAGTTTATAGACACACACACAGATATTTAATAAGTCTAATAATATTAACAAATGTTATAATACACTGAACTAACTCAAGTGTGTAAAAATTTTGATAGAAATTTTCTTACATTTATTTCGTTCTGGACCAAGTTTTATTTTGACCAGAACTTATGAAAGATTTAGAAATTATGAAAGAAATGCATGGAATATTACATAATAAATGCAAGGGTGTACATATGTATGTTACTAGATTATTTAGTTTTATTAATGTTTATAGCAGTCATCTAATTGGGAGGATAGTTAATGGTTGTGCTGTTGGGGTGGCCTCATCACTCCCGATCTATAGTGACTACACATTGTCCAGTAATGGCAGGAATTTTATGGGATTGCTAGTAACTAAATGGAGTTGGTGAATTTCCAGCAGACCAGAGGCTCACTCAACTTTGAATATGTAGCTCTGGTGCTGAGATCTGGTGGCCCCACCTCTCCGTGCTTGGGGGCAATAAGAAAATGCTCTGACACAACGTTACTGCACGGATCCACTCGTGTAAAATCACCAACTCATTCGACACCGCTTGGGTGCCAACTGAAACTCACAGCTCTGCAATCAAAGTATTATTTATGTGTCAAATTCCATTCTCTAACCATGACTGGACACACACTACACAACAACAACATATGGACGGGTCAGATCTCTCTGACCATACAGCACATTTTACCATGTTGGTTTTACATCGGATAAGTCCTCCCAGACTACAGATTCTGAAATAGGTTCATTAGTTTCCTGCCCTAAAATAGGATAGGTAATATGTTTCATTGTTCTCAACACTTGATCTGTCCTTCCTAACCCTTGCTGGAGTTTATGTATTTTATTTGTCTCTAGACCCTGAACTGGGGCGGGGGGTCTAGAGCGAACCCTTACTTGTTGTAAGGAACAGATTATGCTATTGCAGTATCAAATCACTCGAACCTTAAACAAATATTAAATGTACAAAGAAATAAGTTTAGTCTTACCAGAAATATGAATATGGTACACAGTTAATACTAGCAAAACTCAGCTGAGCTGCTGGCTATAGTATGGTGTCCCACTGAATATTATGTATTATTTCTGGGAAATCACCACTACAATTAATGACTATGTTACTGGACAGACTTATGTCGAATGGCAAAAATGTGCGTCTCTATCCCGCTAATATAAAATGCGTTGGCCAATCAAATCAGAAGACTAAGCTTTTCAATTCAAAATTTGAAAATAAAGTCAAAATTACATCTTATTTTCTCAAATGTACGTCAGTCACATTTTATCTGTTCCCAAAAAAGTTAAAAGTACATCTCAATTTTTAAAATGTACGTCGGTCACAATTTATCTTTTTCCCACAATTTCACTTGGTTTTTTTTTGGACTAACACATGTAAAACAGCACGAACCTGCTTCCTAAGTTATTTTTAGCCACCATTCTCCCCAACACCCTCTCTCTTCCATACTAACTAGATTTGAACACTTGAGTCTCAAGGTCGTGATTTTTGTGCAAATAGTGACATGTTTGATTCAATGCAGTCTTTCGCTGATGTGAACAACACCGTCTTTTGTCATTATCTTTCTTATTATCTGTCCGTCTGTATAAATGAAAGCATATTATTTCACTGCTCAGAATGGGCCATCCGGCCAGCTAATTTTTATATTCCTAACGTTAATATTAAGAAAAAGTTACTTTTTTAAATTTTGTAATATTTCAAGCATCTGCGTTTAGCCGCTGAATTCAAATAAAAGGCTTGGTATCGCAAAAGGGTCCAATAAATGACTGTGGCGTATCATATCCAAGGTCCCTTCTGTCGATTTCCTTACTTTATGTCAACTTGGGGGGGGGGGGGAACGTGACTTTTCCTCCTTGCCCCACCAATTTGCGTCCATTAACCTCGCTAGTTCAAGTACGCGTTCAGTCAGATTCTTGTCTTTTGATCCTCGTTCCGTTTTGCCTTCAAGTCTAACAATTTCATTTCCATGGCGGGCGATCATGTATTCTAGCAGCTTACGCATTGGTTTTTATCCCTACGTTGTATCATTGGAGATATTTTGACGTTGTATCACTTGTTAATTTTACGACACATCTCCCCACCTGAAAACATGCCTACGGCAAGTTCTAAAACCAGTGATACACATAGACAAAATCTCTCCTTACGCTTGCCATTACTCTAATTTTGATCACAGGGGTGCCGACTGAGGAAATCTGCACCGACATTCAATTTACCTGGGATATATTGGATACTGAACTGATAAGGTTGAAGCAATAAAGACCACCTCAGCAATCTTGCGTTTTCATGCTTAGCCTGAGATAAGAATACAAGAGGCTGATGATCCGTCTCGACCACAAAAGTCCTACCATACAGATAGATTTGAAACTTCTTTATTGCCCAGACCAACGCTAAACATTCTTTTTCGCTTGTGGAGTATCCTTGTTCCGCCTTATTCAATTTGCGGCTTGCATAAGCGACTGGTTTCAGTTCCCCATCTGGTGAAGATGATCTTTGCAACAAAGCCGCCCCGAGTCCTACATTACTGGCATCGGTTCGCAAGACAAAGTCCTGTGTCAAATCAGGTAGTTTGAGAATAGGCTTACTAGTGAGTTTTTTCCTTTAAATATTGGAACGCTAATTCACTTTGCGCAGTCCAATTAATTTTATCTGGAAGTCCCTTGCGAGTCAGATCAGTCAGAGGAGCACAAATAGAGTTAAAATCTTTGATATATTTTTGATAAAATCCGCATAACGACACGAATGATCGCACGTCCTTTTTTGTTTGTGGTCTAGGTGCTCTCTGCAGTTTTTCCAAGTTCTTAGGATCAGGGGTCATGCTACCCTGATATACCGTGTGTCCCAAGAATTCCAACTCTTTGCATCCAATGCAACATTTTGTTGGCCTAGCAGTTAAGTTCGCCTCCCTAAGCCTATTAAATAACATTTCTAGAGCTTCAATGTGTTCTTCAAATGTCTCTGTGGCGACGAGAATATCATCCATGAAATTCGTGATACATGGGTTATTCAGGGGATCCAACAATTTGCGCATCATCCTTGAAAATACACTCGGAGCATTTTTCAGTCCGAATGGTAGCATGTTGAATTCATAATGTCCATCTGAAGTGCTAAAAGCCAAATAAGGTCTCACTTCAGGCTTCACTGGGATCTGGTAATAGCCTTTACTAAGATCCACCTTTGAAAAGTATTTTGCCTTGTTCAGTCTGGCAAATAACTGTTTTTTGTCTGGTAATGGATCCACTTGCCCTTCTGTGACAGCATTCAGTTTCCTGTAATCTATGCACAGTCTGTGTTCCCCAGACGGTTTTCTCAGCAATACGACACTAGAGCTAAAAGATGATTCACTGTGTGAAATGATCCCTTCCTTCAACAAATAATCTATTTCTTCCTTCAATGCCTTCTCCTTCGCGAACGGAATAGAATAGGCTCTCATACAGATTGGGTTTGAGTCTACCAGTTTCATGTCATACTGTAGCAAATTTGTATGTCCTGGTTTATCTGTTAATACATCTGTATGTTCCTCCAGAACCTGTTGAACTCTCTCCCTCTGGTTTTTAGTCAGGTGCTTACTGACTTTTACCTGTGCTGCTGTTTCACAAGGATGTAATGGGTATTCATGTGAGGTGAGTGGTTCCTTTTGCATTTGAGTTGCGATAGCTAAGGTCAGTAAGGGGGTGCTTTCCTGGAGTGGTCTGTCCAGATACTTCTTTAACAGGTTTACATGATAAACTTTCTCCTTCCCCTTTTTGTCAATTTTATAGTTTGTTCTAGACACCTTCTCTAGAACCGTATATGGACCTTGCCAACCAATTTGTAATTTATTCTGGCTTCCGGGTAGTAGAGGCAGCACCTTCTCTCCGACTGCCAGTTCCCTGTCCTTTGCCTTCCTATTAAAATATGCTGCATGTTTCTTCCTGGCTTGTTTCAAATTATCATTTGCCAGTTTCCATCCAGCTTTCAAACGAGTGGTCAGTTCGTTCACGTATTGATAAGATGAGGTAACAGTCTCTTCCGCCTTCTCATCTGTCCAGGTCCTTAATAGGGCTACATCTGGATTTTTAATTTATCATACGTATTTTTCATGGAACCCGTCTGGTCCCGTCCCTTAGAAGCCCTATAGTGAGGACTTTTCTTCCTAGAATCATCACTCACAAATCGACCACTGCCAATTTTCTTCTTGGGTTTGTCTCCCCACTTTAGATTGCTTATGAGAGATTTTCGCTCTCTTTTCTGTTCTTCCAGTTTATATAAGTCTGACCGAGGGATTGTCATCTTATCCTGGGTAAAATTTCTTTTTGTACTATTCGCATAGTGGCCATGTTAATCCATTCAAGTGAAGACTGGGTGTGAAAAAGGGGGCTCCCATTCCACTTTGTCTACCCGAGTATAATTAGTTTTCCTTTCAGGCCTAAAGTTGCCCCGTGGCGTTTCTAGGTCCTGCACATATTTTCCCTTTGTGGGTGTTCCCTCATGAAATATGCCACATGCTTCTACAAAGTTCTCAATATCGACATTTACGTCGGGCCAATAGTATTTTCGAGCAATTTTTTGGCAGATGGTACCGACTTTTTCATGGTCACCATCTTTTCCAACATGTAAGCTCCTTATCAAATTTGCCCTATATATCTTGGGAAGAACTAACTGTCCGTGACCAGTGGATCTAGTTCCTGTCTTCCTGTATAAGAGTTTGTTCTTCATGAAATATTCCCCCTTGCTCGGAGGTGTGTGGCATTTGGGCAATTTTTTAAAACATGGCTTGAGTGTCCTATCCTCAGCCTGCGCCGTCCTCATCTCCTCTGGATGAGCATTTATAGGTTCACCTTCTTCCTCCTTCTTCTGTGACCTGGTCTGCACTGTCGCCATGATCACAGGTTTCTCGGGATTCCCCAAGAAGACGTATCTACACCCCAATATCAGAGGGTAGATTGGTTCATCTATCACTGCTGCTCTGATTTCTCCTTCCACAGAGCGAGTTTTCACCGTTATCCTTGCAAGTGTCATGAAGTGTGTATGTCTCTTAGTTTGCGCCCTTGTATTCAGATGTTTCTGTGTATACCTGACATTTGTACCTCGCAACATCTTTTGTATTCAATATCTCACATAGCAAGTTTTCACCGTTATCCTTATGGGAAAGTGCAAGGCAACATTTTCCACTGCTGTGGTATACTGACATGGGTGTTTGCGTGAAATTTGGTACAATATCTATTTTATAACGCAAGGGCAACAACTGCTTGAAATTTATAGTTACTTTTCTCGGTAAGCATTTGTCTTCTCGCGTTGGTATTGATGCAGTTGAGTTTTTGAGCTGTGGTCATTTTTCGCGCCGGACTGCGCATGACTGGTCTTGCTTTTTGGTCGATCGGTTTCCGCCCACCACTAGTGGAGTGAGCGATTTGAATGGCGAAAGAGATGCCTCGTTGAAGAGGGGATCTCCGCTATTTTTTTGTTCTGTCAGGAATGTGAGAGTCCTCTTATGGATATTTCGTTTATTCGAGATAATACCTCTAGTGTTTCCCACATGTCGGGAGGCGTGATATTTCTGTGTATTTCATGAAGGCAAGGTAAATTAACATTTTCATTAACTCTATCGATTTTTGGGTCGTGAGCGATTTCGATTCATAGCCTGTCTTCGAAAGTCGTCGTCACGAGATGTTTTCCTAGCTCACATGTCGCTGTATTGTGTTGCATCGGTTGATGCAGGTCCCAAGGACTATTACTTGCTACTTGGTTACCTGAACTAGGTTTGAAAAACCTTTGTTATCTAGAGGATATTTTTGAGGACATTATTTATACTTCGGCAGACGTGTCTGTCTTGCTGAAGTCAGATTAAGGAGAGTGAACTGATCTCATACATCTGGTTATCTCCTGGCTGTTATAGAAAAGGATGGAGTTTTTTTTCACCTGACTACATTTACAGCACTATGAAATATAACATGCATCTGACTCATCATTGTAATGCTGTCTACCGTCTATTGCTGTATTGAATGTTGCTGTGATAATGACTGTTTGATGTGTCTACATATTCGCGTAACCATTTTGTCACTGTGGCGTCCACAATAAATAATGAAGAAAAACGTCAACGGCTGTTTCAAGAATCATTGACTTTATACGTCGTGAGTTTACTGACGTCCTATGTGGATTGCCCTGTTATTTTTGTATGAACATTGTTTTGACTGAACACATCTGCACACTACACAAAACCAGACATGCGGATACCATCCATCATCATATGGCATCACGCATCATTTGGTGGCCATAAGCTGGTTTGATTCTGGTACCAGCAAACACGGGGTCCCTTACCCACTTCATTTTCAACAAGAATTCATCAGCATCCTTCAAGAAATTAACATTCTTCAATACAGTCAACATCTTCACCATTTTCAAAGTACTCGGCGTTGCCCGGTAAAAGTCAAAATTTCAATTTTTTGACGGAAACAAGAATTTGACAGTACCCGGCGTTGTTACATGTTGCCGGATAACTCGGACTGCTGTTATCTTTTACGCAAGTCAAGCAAGTTGCTGCTGTCAAGGTTCCAGTGCTGTCGTTTTTGTGAAGGTCAAGTGCCGGTTGAAACGGGTTGTTTTCTGAAGAAGGCCAAGTACCGATTTCCATCAACTTACTTTTGGATTAGAAGGTCAAGTGCCGAAACAACTCAACACACAGTATGTCAGAAGCTCAAGTACCATCGTGTTAGCAGTGGAAGCAGTTCAGATGTGCCATCATCGTTGGAGCTTCGCTCTTTAGGACGTTGATTGACATCCGTTTTTCTGCTGTTCTACGATTGGAAGCCTATAAGTTAAGTGGCCTGTTTTTATGTAAACTGTGCCCTTATACTTCTGCTGAGTCTTCTGTGTATCATCTCATTCTATATGTTATATGTCTATATGTTATTTGTATATTTATATGTTTATATTTCAGCGGGTTCTCGGTTGGGTGGTGTCTCCGTTAGATTATGCCACGTCATAGAGGTCGTCTATTGTGAGCGTTTTCTGTAGGGTTTGCAAATTTCCGATACTGGAATTTGCTAAGCGACTTCTGTTGCTATTTATGTTAGCTGTGATGACATGTTTTAATATTGTTTTCGTTATTATTTCGCATTCTTTAGTTTTGTTTTGATTTGTTTGTATTTGTTAGCCTACTCTTGTCTATAATTTAGTTTCATACAACATTTTTGTTTATACACTGTGGTGTCATGTATTTTGTTTAATTCTATCGTAGATATCGTCACATTTTTTGTGATATTTCATTAATTTCTGCTTTATTTTTAGTTGATTTCTGCGAACGTTTTTGTATTGTTGCTGATCTTTGTTATTGTTTACATTGTTATTGTTTACATTGTTTGCATTGTTTACATTTTCAATGTTTACATTCTGCATGTGTTTACATAGTCATTGTTTACAGTTATAGTAATTAGTTAATGGGCTATGCTAATGCACTGTTACTACTACACTGATGATAAATGAATGATGAATAGTGTCGTGCATTATTGAATGAGAAGTGCACTTATGATCAAGAATTGATTGGTGATATTTCATATACAAGTTCTTTGATTGGAGACTTGTTTCCCACAGAGACTGGGATAATATAAGGTGATGTGAATATACAAGTGCTTAATTAAGACTTGTTACACTTAGGTTTGAAATAAATTAGTTAATTATTTCAGGTTTTGGACTCATATGTTAGACAACATGTCTACATTTGAGCACTTTATTGAGCAGGGTAAATTGCTTGGGAAGACTGGTGATAAGTTAGAAGAATTTGCAACTGCTCGATATGATAAAGCAATGGAAGCTGAACAAAAGAAACTGCATATGGAAGCTGAACAAAAGAAACTGCAGATGCAGGTGGATGAAAAAAGATTCCAAATGGAAATGGAAAAAACAAAAAAGGGAATCAGAAGCTGAGGAAAGAAAACTCCAGCTAGAGGCTGAAAATAAAAGACTTGAAAAAGAGGCTAAGAATAAAAGACTTGAAAAAGAGGCTGAAAATAAAAGACTTGAAAAAGAGGCTGAAAATAAAAGACTTGAAAAAGAAGCTGAAAGACTTCAAATAGAGGCTCAGGCTGAGGAGAGAAGATTACAGAGAGAATCTGATGAGAGGAAAGAGAAAGCAAAAATGGAACATGAAGAAAAGGTCTTAGCTTTAGAGTTGGAAAAATTGAAATTGATGAACATGAGTAATGGTAATGATTCAAACAAGGGTTCATCTTCTGGTAAGGCTAATAATGATACTTTTAAGATTAAGTTGCCAACTTTTAGTCCTTCCAGTGATGACATAATGTTCTATCTGGACAGATTTGAACAAGCATGTACAGCTCATAACATAGACAAAGCAAAATATGTTTATCAGTTATCAGGGATACTGACAGGTAAAGCTCTAAGTATATTAAATATGGTGGATGAACCTGACAAGAACAATTATGAGGTTGTCAGGGCCGCTCTGTTAAAGAAATATCAGCTTAACGAAGACGGCTATCGTCTACAATTTAAAAACATGTTACCTGAAAATGGAGTTGAATTCTCCGAGTTTATTGCAAGAATACGCATTACTTTCTCACGATGGGTTGAACTATCTAAGACGGAAAAAACTTATGAAGGACTTATGGACTTAATACTTAGAGACAAAGTCATGTCGTCTGTCAATGAGTCTTTCCTTGCTTTCCTTCATGAACGTAAACCTAAAACAATAAAAGAAATGGAAGATTTCTGTTGCCAATACGTAACTGCACACCCACACATAACCATGGGTAACTCTAAGGTGAAAGAAGGTTTACCAGTTGCTCGGCAGCTCCGTATGGTCAAAACTTTGCTCGTAGATTCCAACAAAATTTTGATAGAAAGAGCAGCGGTAATTTCTGTCAAAATCATGGAAACCAATTTCATGGTGATTCTTCTTCGAAGAATTGGAGACAACCTGATAGTGGTCGTTACTATCACCCTAATAATTATAGGCATTTCAAAAGAGGATATGGTAATAGAGGTTATTCCTGCCGAAGACCTCAGAACCAAACAAATAGATGTTCGCATCAATGTGAACATGATAGTAATCGTGGAAACTGGAATTCGAACCAGGATAACAATTACAATAGAGACAATAATAACTGCAGAGATAATAATAACTCTGATAACTTCAGAGGTAATAATAGTCGGGGTAGATCTCAACACAAAAAAAAGAGATATCAGCAGGCTAATGCTGTACAACAGGAAACTGAGGGAGCCTGTAATCATGTTGTTGATAATAAAAACTTTGACGCTGTCACTGGTTCTGCTTTTGACTTTGAGAGAGCAAACAAATGCCCCCAATGCAGTACTTTATTCGAACCGGGTACCATAACTACTTTGAGTTGTGGTCACCCACTTCCCGCTCTTCCTGCTGCTGTTGCGCATGACGGGAGGGGCTCTTTAATTCTACATAAGGGTCTTGTTAATGATACTCCGGTCTCACTACTTTTCGATTCCGGATGCACCACTATTGGTGTTAGACAATCGCTTGTAGATCCATCTTGTGCTACAGGAAGGGTTATTAAATGTGTCACATTTGGCGGCACTCTAGAAAAATATCCTACTGCTGTAATTCGCATTGCCACTCCTTTCTTTACTGGAGATGTGCATGCTTGTCTCTTACCTAATCCTATTGCGGACCTTATTATTGGTCGTATTCACGCAGTTAGGGAGTGTACCCCACAGCAGATTGCTGCTTGGGAAGATAATAACATGCAAGCTACAAATGCAGTAGTTACAAGAGCACAAGCTCTACAAACACCCGAAACATCACTGAATAGTGATAATGAAGTTGATAGCCAAGATAGTCACTTAGTAATCACTCGTGACTCTTTCATAAAATTGCAAGAAGAAGATCCTTCTTTAAAAAAAATTCTTCGTTCTTGCGAAGAAAGGTGATCCGAATCAGGATACAAATAGAAAATCTTGGATTGCAATGAGAAATGGCGTACTTGTACGTATGGTACAAGATTCGACTACGTCGGCACATTCGCAAATTCTTGTTCCCAAGAGCATGAGAGTGCAAATATTACAACATGCTCATGACTCGCAATGTGCTGGACATATGGGTTTTTCCCGTACGAAGTCGAGAGTCCTTGCGGCTTTCTTTTGGCCTTTTGTCAATAAGGACATTCGTATTTACTGCCGATCATGCAAGGTATGTCAGGAGGTCAAATCTAGAGGACCACGACATGCTGCGCCTATCCAGGCTGCTGACATTCCTATTCGGCCGTTTCAGAAAATGGCCATAGATATTATTGGCCCTTTTAAGGTCAAGTCGGCCAGAGGACATCAGTTTATCCTTACATGTGTCGATATGTGCACACGTTGGCCAGAGGCTATTCCTCTTAAGAGCATATCTACTACAGATATCGCAGATGCTCTTTGGTTGATATTTTCTCGCTTGGGGTTCCCCAGAGAAATATTGTCAGACCATGGCACTCAACTCATACCTGACACTATGTCACAGGTAATGTCTACCTTACATATTGAACGATCTCTCAGTAGTATCTACCATCCTATGTCTAATGGGTTAGTTGAGCGTCTGAATAGAACGCTCAAGACTTTGCTTGGTAAGATAACTAAAGATCATCCTCAAGATTGGGACAGGGTTTTACCCGCGGCTCTCTTTGCCTATAGAGAAGTCCCTAATGAACACACAGGATTTTCTCCCTTCGAACTTGTCTTTGGCGCGCGTCCACGCGGCCCTATGTCTTTATTACACGATCTCATCACTGCCGATGATATTAGCGATGAAACTCAATCCTCATATGAGTATGTCATTGCTCTTAGACAAAAGATCATTGAGGCATGTAAGCTAGCAACTGCTTCATCAGAAATTGCTAAAGAGAAGGCAAGACAGTTTGCTAACAAGAATAGATGTCTACGACAACTTTGTCCAGGTGACAAAGCATTCGTCCTACTCCCCAGTAGGGAAAATAGACTTCTTATTGCATGGAAAGGTCCGTATGCAATAGTCTCTCGGATTTCCGATGTTGACTATGTGGTCGATATGGATGGAAAGCATAAAACTTTCCACATAAACATGCTTTCGGAATTTCACGAACGTCCGGACTATTTGCTGCCTATTTTCCAGGCAACGGATGATGCTCCTGCACCTCACGGTCATTATTCATCCCTGTCTGTCATACAGGATGAGGAAGCTACCTTCTCTGATGTCAACCTTCCCCTTCCAGTGGTTCCATTACATTCTACGGAATCTTGGAAAAACGTTTCTGTTTCTCCTAATCTTTCTGGTGACGAACATCGACAAGTCTCGTCGATGTTACAAACATTTCAGGATGTTCTCACTGACATTCCTGGACACACAGATGTCATAGAACATGACATAATTCTTACCGACAATAATCCAATTAGGGTTAGGCCGTATCCTATTCCTATACACTTTCAGTCGCAGTGGAAAAGGAATTGGATGAAATGATTCAATTAAATATAATTGAACCATCGACTTCACCATATTCTTCTTCCATGGTTATTGTCCGGAAGAAGGATAAGAACATACGAATTTGTGTTGATTATCGCAAATTGAATCAGGTCACAAAGTTCGATGCTGAACCGATGCCTTTGTTAGAAGATCTACTGATTAGACTTTCTAATTCTAGATTCTTCACTAAACTTGACTTGTCTAAAGGTTATTGGCAAGTGCCTTTAGCAGAGCATGCCAAACCTCTTACTGCTTTTTCTACACCTAGGGGTCTATTTCAATGGAATGTTATGCCTTTTGGTCTCATGAACGCCCCTGCCACTTTCGTTCGCATGATGCGTCGAATTCTGTCACATCGTTCGGATGTCATCGCATACTTAGATGACATCTGTCTCTTCAGTGATACCTGGGAAGATCACTATTTAGGGTTATATGACTTACTGTCCACTCTACGTGAGAATAATTTGACAGCGAAACCTTCTAAAGCTTTTGTTGGTTTTGGTGAAATCTCTTTCCTGGGTCATCGTGTTGGTCATGGTCTCTTGAAGACAGAAGACCACAATACTTCAAAAATACTGAACATCTCTGTTCCTAAAACGAAGAAACAAGTTAGGAGTCTCTTAGGTTTAATTCAATTTTATGGGAGATTTATTCCAAATTTATCTTCGATCATGGCACCTCTCTCAACATTGTTGAAGAAAGGTTCGCCTAATCTGGTCCGTTGGTCTGAAGAATGCCAATCTTCATTAGACCAAATCAAGAATATATTTTCTTCTCCTCCCATCTTAAGATTACCTACTCTTGATAGGACTTTTGTTCTTCGATGTGATGCTTCATCCACTGGGATTGGAGCAGCACTGATGCAAGAATATGCAAATACTCTGCATCCTGTTATGTACATTTCTAGAAAGCTAAATGCGGCAGAGAGGAACTACTCGGTTTTAGACCGTGAGTTGTTAGCGATGGTTTGGTCAATTCTAAAGCTACAAAGATTCCTCCTGGGCGCACATTTCATTCTAGAGACTGATCAGAAAGCTCTTACAGCTATTCAGACTAAGAATTTGAAGAGTTCGAGATCCACTCGATATGCTATAGCTCTTCAACCTTTTCACTTCACGGTACGAGCTATCCGTGGTGCGGATAATGTGATGGCTGACATTTTGTCTAGATGCCCACATGACTCCAACTAATACTTCTGTCCTATATTCCTATATATTACAGAGTCATAACACACCTATATTACTACAATAGATTAGCACATCTGTACTCACTTTATATGTACACACTATCGTGCTTTGTTGTCATCTTCTTCTGTTCGTTTTTTTAAGATGATAGAGGAGGACTGAGTAGTTAATATAAGGGCCGTTAGTTTACTAAACAGCCACAATTATTAATAATGTATTGTACCTTATGAAGCATATTAGTTATTAATTAGCATTATATTGCTTGTACTTTCTCAGAATGTCATTGTTGAGCTGAGGACTTACCTTACTAGTATCAAGCATGACGAGTTCTAGATTGTGTACTTACCCTCGGAATACCAGAGCATATGTCCTGGATCGTCATGTAGTTTAACTTTACTATGTACTTATGTCATTACATGTCAAAGAATGTACTATTTAAATTTTCCTATCAGATTTGTACATCCATTTTTAAAGACAATATTAGAGTATGCTGTTTAATGATGATTATAGTAACTTGCATACGTATATTGTGTTTACATGCTAACGTGATGTGTGTTGGTGACACCTCCCCGATGTGAATATTTTTTGAGACATATTTATTTTTCTGTTGAGGTATATCCTCACCAGACACTCTATATTTAGCCTCATGTTAGGCAATTTAATTAATTATCAGCGCATAATTCGTGCGTTTTGAGCCGCTTATCGCATGCTCTTTGATATTTGAAAAAAAAAATATGTTCCACATTTTTTTTTTTATCGGGAGGAGGTGGTGATATGTTGCGTGATAAATTCTCGCAACATCATTTTATTACAATATCTATTTTATAACGCAAGGGCAACAACTGCTTGAAATTTATAGTTACTTTTCTCGGTAAGCATTTGTCTTCTCGCGTTGGTATTGAATGCAGTTGAGTTTTTGAGCTGTGGTCATTTTTCGCGCCGGACTGCGCATGACTTGTCTTGCTTTTTGGTCGATCGGTTTCCGCCCACCACTAGTGGAGTGAGCGATTTGAATGGCGAAAGAGATGCCTCGTTGAAGAGGGGATCTCCGCTATTTTTTGTTCTGTCAGGGATGTGTAGTCCTCTTAATGGATATTTCGTTTATTCGAGATAATACCTCTAGTGTTTCCCACATGTCGGGAGGCGTGATATTTCTGTGTATTTCATGAAAGCAAGGTAAATTGACTTTTTCATTAACTCTATCGATTTTTGGTCGTGAGCGATTTCTGGTTCATAGCCTGTCTTCGAAAGTCGTCGTCACGAGATGTTTTCCTAGCTCACATGTCGCTGTATTGTGCTGCATCGGTTGATGCATGTCCCAAGGACTATTACTTGCTACTTGGTTACCTGAACTAGGTTTGAAAAACCTTTGTTATCTAGAGGATATTTTTGAGGACATTATTTATACTTCGGCAGACGTGTCTGTCTTGCTGAAGTCAGATTAAGGAGAGTGAACTGATCTCATACATCTGGTTATCTCCTGGCTGTTATAGAAAAGGATGGAGTTTTTCACCTGACTACATTTACAGCACTATGAAATATAACATGCATCTGACTCATCATTGTAATGCTGTCTACCGTCTATTGCTGTATTGAATGTTGCTGTGATAATGACTGTTTGATGTGTCTACATATTCGCGTAACCATTTTGTCACTGTGGCGTCCACAATAAATAATGAAGAAAAACGTCAACGGCTGTTTCAAGAATCATTGACTTTATACGTCGTGAGTTTACTGACGTCCTATGTGGATTGCCCTGTTATTTTTGTATGAACATTGTTTGACTGAACACATCTGCACACTACACAAAACCAGACATGCGGATACCATCCATCATCATATGGCATCACGCATCAGGGTCCACTAGACTAGACTTCACAACTGAATCATAATCCAAACCTGTATCATAAAGGCACCTTATGGTGACCCCATTACAAATAACATCCTCACAAACTGGGGGGTGATAAGGTTCCTGTTGTCCATTAGGATTAACCTTTAATCTTTGCGTCCCCGACTTCATTGACACCTCAATCTTGAAGGTTTCCTTCTACTTAAAGCTACGGTATTATCTTTGGTTATCCTTCTTGCACCATTTATCTATCCATCTATTTTTCCTTGGTTAAATTTATGTTTTCTTTCATCTATGAATTTTTGGTCATTGAACTGTGATCTATTTCTGTCTATAGTAATCTATTCTATCTTTGGCCTCAAAGTTTGTCCTACCTTTATTTCCCAGCTCTCTATTATCAAATTTATTAAATGACCGATACGAGGAGTGGAGCTTTTTTTTTTAAGTCCATTTCAAACATATTATTTTTTAATACACCACTTACCTCTGCCTGGCTGCCTATGATCAACCTCTCAGCGATACAGAGTAAAATTTCCCCCAACTTCTCTGCACCTTGTTCCATGAGAAATTTTCTCATGTCTGGAGCCATGGACTCTCTCAATTGCTCAATCATGATCATTTCTTTAAGATCTTGGGTCTTCCCCAGACAACAGTTTGGCATTTCTAAATTTCTTACGATAAAATTCACCATTCTTCTCGTACCTCAATAACAAAGCCTGCTTTAACATGTCATAATTGTCTTGGTCTTCTCTGTTCATTTTTATCTATACTTCGTAAGAAGTACCTACTCATCCCTGTCTAACTATCTTTAACTCCACCTCTCTCTCTCTATAACCCATCTATCTATCTAGCTAATAACTCAAAACTGACCGATAGGTACCCCTCTATGTTTTTTTTTTTTTTTCAAGTCCATTTCAAACATATGGTCTAAATAAAACAGTATTACATAGCTTCGGAGTATTGAGGCTCCACTGACTGGAGTGAATTTTTTTTTTGCATCTGAGGCAAAAGGGCTTCAAACCAATTTTTCAACTACAAAATTCCAATAGCAAAATATTGCCTCAATCTTGTAAAACAGCTCCCTTACCGAAAACAATCGTGTAAAACTTTGCTTACCGAACCTTCTATCTTCTAAAACCTACCTTCCCTACTAACCTACCAATCCTTTCTTTCTGCTGCCTCTAATTGCCTTTGCCTCTTTTCTATCAGCCTACCAATCTAACCTCTTAGTCTCAGCCTATTTCAATCTGTAACCTATCTATCTTCACCTATCTATCCTATCTTTCCCGTTCAATATATTTATCACATTCAGTCCTATTATCATATTGAATTAAAATCTACTATCCATTCCCCATCTCCTTGCGTGCTATCAGCACAACATCTGATCTAGGAATTTTGCTAGCTCCGCCATACTATTTTTAGACAATATAATAATATACAAGATAAATCAACTAACCCATTTAATTTACTTTCTTTTAACTTTTAGTCTAAATAATTCTAATTAAATTAATTAACTAACTACTTATTACAATGGCTGTGAAGATTCACCAACTTTTAAACTGCAGCGAAACACTTTTAAAACAATTTAAAGGGAATTTTACAATTTTGTTCCCCTACCTTTTTATTTTCTCCCACCAGAGATCCTAATATTACTCTATTTATCTAATTATCCCTATCTACAAAGAGACCCCAATATATGTATCTGGGTTTGATGGTATTATGTATGTATGGTGATAGTACTAACTTGTATGATGCATGAGGTCAGCTGTGAAGGCTATTCCTGATCTAATATGTAACTGTGAATTGTCAGATCTATCCCTTCTATCTATACCTATCTACGACCTATCATCTTATCTTTTTTTCTTCTAATCTATGTATCTATCTATACGTTAAATGTCTAGACTGTTAATGATACTATAGAGTAATTTTGGTTTAAAGTCCATATAGACAAACATATTACAGAAATATTAATACAAATATTAATAATATTAACAAAATGTGCTATCTATCAACACTCACCGACTGCAAGAGTGAAAATTTTTTTAGAAATTTACTTACATTTAATTTCGTTAAGGACCAAGTTTATTATATTTGACCATAACTTACAAAATTCCATTGGCAATTATTGCCTCAATCTTGTATAAACATAACCCTTACCGAAACTACAAGGGTGTACAAACAATCCTTACCGACACCTCAATCTTTAAAACCTACCTTTTACTTACAGTACCTACCTAATCTAGATATTTTATCTATTTATCTATTGGGGTGCCTCTATCTATCTACCTATCTATTTGTCTATTTACTTGTCCATTTAATATGCAGGAATTTATCTATGATTGTCTGTTAAATCAAGCTATTATTTGTTAAATGACGTGAATGTCCACCAGTTGATAAATGTAGATGTTGGGACTGGTGTAGTAAAGTGTAACGATTGTCAACTCATTAAACCCAGCACAGTTTTGGTCATACAGGTCATCTTGTCCTGGAACGTGATGAGGCTCCGACAAGAATGTGAGTGTAGACAATGAGTGTGTATATGAATGTCAGAACGCGAATGGTAGAATGATTCGATAGAGTTGACAGGTTGGTAGTACATCACTCATACTCACACTGTTCGAATTCAAGAAGTACTGGAACTACTGTGGTCTTTTTATAACATTTAATGAGACGCACACTTGGACAGTACGTGTATGGTTACAGGAACAAATGTCGACATAGACAGCATAATGTTGATCACAGGAATATCATCTTAAGTTAGCATTCATGCTTGGCAAATATCATAATGGAGCATTCGTAAATAAGCTTCAGAGTTCCATCATGTAAATCATCTGGCTTTACTGACTGGGCACGTCAGACCATAACCAATATATAGGAAGGCTCCTAGACTAACCTCGTCTAGCGAATATCCCTTCACGTAAAGTTCAATATATATATTTTCCATAAAGATATAGGAATCCCAGACATGGGTTCTCACATGTAGCAGTGATCTCTTGGTTCATCGAGCGATAGTACAGGCATCCCTTTTTCTCACTCGATAAATACAAAGTATATGGATTTCAACATGGCTGTGCTTCTCTCGTGAGCTCCACTCACTATTGGATACAGACCAAAATTGGTCATTCGTTAAATGTCCTCATTTCTTCATAGCTTCTATCATAGAGGTAATTGAATAATATCATATAATCTAGTGCTGATACATAGGAATGTCATCTTCCTTTGAATAAATATTCTTTTCAAAAGTACCACTGTGCATCTGCTTATCGACAACGATGGCGAAGCCCAAGTTCATAATAAATTGTGGTTTTACCTTTCTATGCGAAATATAACTTTGCCATTCCTTGGCAAAAGAGAATAAACACTGGGGTAAAGTACATACAACATGTCTAAATGACTATCACTTTTCCCCATTTACTTATAGATCACATTTTCGGCGATACGCCGGCTACAACAAAACTCGACATCTCGACAGGATGACAGCCATGAATCACACCCCCTGCTAGCGATACTTCCGCTGCATAGCCTTTGACCTTTTCTAGCGACAACCAACATAGTTCGACTTAGAAATGTAAAGATATCCATATATAAGACAGACTCGTCCTACTCATACAAACACTACGTATAAATTCAGGCCATAGATATACTGAAGCAAGAACAATCTATTCCTACCCAGCCAAAGAATAAATCGCAGTAGGCCTAGAATCGTCCGCGGAGTCCGATCGAAGATGACGGAACTACTTTCAAGGGAAGTAACTCAAAAATGACTTCTCCTTAAGCACTTAAAAAGGAAATACTTTGTTTACAAAATATTTGCGAACATAATAAGTATATAAATGTATTATATTGCAAGATAGTAAAGATTGCCCTTTACAGTCTTACCACACCTCCCGGGAAAAAAAAAAAAAAATTTTTTTTTTTAAATACATCTAGGAGCAACGTACAATAGGCTCACAACGCAAGAATACTGCGCAGATGAAAATATCAGGAATAACTATAATTCCTAATATGACCGGTGAGAATATATATCTCAAAATCTGAGAGAAATTGTTTCTCTACGAATAAATGTTTCCAGGAAGGTGTGATGTACGTATAATACAATTCTGGTAATTATACAATGCATACCAAAAATTCACACTATAATCTTAAATTTATGATTTATGAAGAAACAATCATCAAAGAACAGCGGTGAATAAACATCAATAAACCGCTAAGTAGAGATACCATTATTCTATTATTAAATTACAAATGTGTATCTTAGTAAAGAAACAAAAAATAACTGTTGTAAAGTTTTGCATTTTAAAAAAATCCAATATTTAACAGTTAAGTGGCATCATGTGGGCATCTGGACAGAATGTCCGCCATCACATTTTCTGAACCACGGATAGCTCGTACAGAGAAATGAAAAGGTTGAAGAGCGATTGCGTATCGAGTTGATCTCGAGCTCTTCAAGTTCTTACTTTGGATAGCCGTAAGAGCTTTTTGGTCAGTTTCCACTACGAAATGCGCGCCCAGAAGGAATCTTTGGAGTTTGAGAATTGACCAAACCATTGCCAATAATTCACGGTCTAAAACCGAGTAATTCCTTTCTGCAGCATTAAGTTTTCTGGATATATACATTACAGGATGCAGAGTTCCAGAGTACTCTTGCATTAGTGCCGCTCCAATCCCAGTGGATGAAGCGTCACTACGAAGAACAAATGTCTTATCTGTTGTAGGTAACACTAAAATAGGTGGTGATGAAAACATAGTTTTGATCTTCTCTAGTGAAGATTGGCATTCATGAGACCAGTGAACCATGTTAGGCGACCCTTTCTTTAATAGTGTAGAGAGAGGTGCCATGATAGAGGACAGATTCGGAATGAAACGTCCATAAAATTGTATGAGACCTAAAAGACTTCGCACTTGCTTTTTAGTCCTAGGGATAGAGATGTTAAGTATCTTAGTGATATTATGGTCTTCTGTCTTCAAGAAACCGTGACCTACTCGATGGCCTAAGAAAGCAATTTCGCTAAAGCCAATACAAGCTTTGGATGGTTTTGCTGTCAGGTTATACTCACGCAGAGTTGATAATAATTCAACTAACCCTGAATAGTGATCTTCCCAAGTATCGCTGAAAAGACAGATGTCGTCTAGATAAGCAATGACATCTAACCGATACGATAGGATTCGACGCATCATGCGTACAAATGTAGCTGGTGCGTTCATAAGGCCGAAAGGCATAAAATTCCATTGGAAAAGGCCTCTGGGAGTAGAGAAAGCGGTAAGAGGTTTGGCGCGTTCGGATAATGGAACTTGCCAATATCCTTTAGACAAATCAAGTTTAGTGAAAAAATGCGATTTAGAAAGACGAGTAAGTAGCTCTTCTAGTAAAGGCATAGGTTCAGCATCGAACTTCGTAACTTGATTCAATTTGCGATAGTCAACGCAAAGACGTATGTTATTGTCTTTTTTTCGAACAATAACCATCGGCGAAGAATATGCAGAAGTGGATGGTTCGATTATTTGTAAATCTATCATTTCATCCAACTCCTTTTCAACCTGTGTTTGGAAATGTATAGGGATAGGATAAGGTCTAACCCTAATTGGAGTATGTTCAGTTAGAACAATGTCATGCTCAATGACATGAGTTTGTCCAGGGATGTCAGTGAGGACATCCTGAAATGTTTGTAACATAGACGAAACTTGTCGCCGTTCTCCTAGAGACAAATCAGGAGAAACAGTAACGTCTTTCCATGATTCACTAGAATGAAGTGGGATCATTGGAAGCGGAAGATTAACATCCGAAAAACTTGTTTCCTCATCCTGTATTACAGACAGTGATGAGTAATGACCATGTTTGACATGAGAATCGTCCGTTGCCTGGAAAATAGGCTGTAGATAGTCAGGACGTTCATGGAACTCCGTAAGCATATTGATGTGGAAGGTTTTATGCTTCCCGTTGATATCGACGATGTAGTCAACATCTGAAATTTTCGATATTATATCGTACGGACCTTTCCAACTAATAAGGAGTCTATTTTCACGACAAGGTAGCAAAACAAATGCTTTGTCACCAGGACAAAGTTGTCGTAAAGTTCTCTTCTTATTAGCAAATTGTCTTGCCTTCTGCTTAGCAAATTCAGAAGAGGACGTTGCCAATTTGCATGCTTCGATAATCTTCTGTCTCAGCGCGATGACATACTCGTAAGAAGATTTTTGTGTCATCGTCAATATTGTCAGCTGTTATAAGATCATGCAGCAAAGACATTGGGCCGCGCGGTCGCGCGCCAAAGACAAGTTCAAAGGGAGAAAACCCTGTATGTTCATTGGGGACCTCTCTGTACGCGAAGAGGGCCGCGGGTAAAACCCTATCCCAATCTTGAGGATGATCCTCAGTTATCTTCCCTAATAAGTTCTTAAGTGTTCTATTTAGTCGCTCGACCATCCCATTGGACATAGGATGATAGATGCTACTCAAAGATCTCTCTATCTGTAGAGTAGACATTACTTGAGACATGGTATCCGATATCAGTTGGGTGCCATGATCTGATAATATTTCTCCGGGAATCCCAGCCGAGAAAATATAAGCCAAAGAGCATCTGCAATGTCAGCGGTAGTAATGCTCTTTAGAGGGATAGCCTCTGGCCAACGTGTGCACATGTCTACACACGTTAAGATAAACTGATGTCCTCTAGCAGATTTGATCTTGAATGGACCAATGATGTCTATCGCCATTTTCTGGAATGGACGAATAGGAATATCTGCAGCCTGAATAGGCGCAGCATGACGAGGACCTTTGGATTTGACTTCTTGACATACTTTACAGGATCGACAATAGATCCGTATGTCCTTGTTCACAAAAGGCCAAAAGAAAGCCGCAAGAACTCTTGACTTTGTACGGGAAAAACCCATGTGACCAGCACACTGAGAGTCGTGTGCATGTTGTAAGATCTTAACTCTCAAATTCTTGGGTACAAGAATCTGAGAATGACTTGACTTAGTGGAGTCTTGCACCATACGTACAAGTACGCCATTCTTCATTGTAATCCAAGATTTACAATTTGAATCTTTATTCGGATCACCTTTCGTTACAAGAGTGAAGAATTTCTTAAGAGTCGGATCTTCTTCTTGTTGTTTTATAAACGAGTCACGAGAAATTACCAAGGGATCATCTTGGTTATGCACTTCATTATCTTCAACAGATGAAGTTTCAGGCATATTGAGAGCTTGAGCTCTAGTGACTACCGCATTAGCAGATTGCATATTTTGATTTTCCCAAACGGAAATTTGCTCCGGAGTGCATTCTTTGACTCCGTGAATGCGACCGATGATAAGATCAGCGATCGGATTCGGCAAAAGACATGCGTGTACATCTCCTGTGAAGAAAGGAGTAGCAATCCTAATGATAGCGGTAGAGTATTTCTCTATGGTGCCGCCAAATGTTACGCATTTGACTACTTTGCCTGTAGAATGAGAAGGATCTATGAGTGACTGCCTAACCCCAATAGTTGTGCATCCAGAATCAAAAAGTACTGAGACTGGATTGTCATTTACTAAACCTTTGTGTAAGACAAGAGAACCTCTCCCATCATGCGCGATTGACGCAGGAAGAGCGGGAAGAGGATGCCCACAGCTTAAAGTAGACACTGTGGTTGGCTCAAATAATGTTTTGCATTGGGGGCACTGAGATGCTCTCCCAAAATCAAAAGCGGCACATGCCATATTATTAGAGTCATCATTATCTTTATTTTGTTTATAGGCTTCGTGGGACTCTTGCTGTGCAGAGTTCGCCTGGTAATGAGCTTTATGTTTTTTGAATTGTGCTCTACCTCTGTTATTATTGCCTCTGTACTTATCATTGTTTCCACTATTATAACCCCTACTCGGGTTTGAATCATAGCTCCTTTGGTTACTATCATCATATTCATTATAATGAGTATCTCGGTAATTATGATCCTGTTGTCTCCATGAAGGAAAACTTGGATAGTTTCTAGAATGACTTCCTTTGCGAAAGTTCTGTAATTATGACCACCCCTGAATCGAGGGCTGTCAGCTCTTCTCCAGGTATTCGAAGAAGAACCCTGAAATGATTGGTTACCTTGGTTCTGATAACTGTAATAGTTACCTTTTTTATTAAACTTATTTTGAGGTCCTTGGAATTTGTGAGAGTGATTAGGGTTGTATGGTGTTGCAGAAGCAACTGGCATACCTTCTTTAACCTTACTGTTGCTAATAGCTACGTCCGGATGTGCAGTGACGTATTGGGTACAATACTGTTCCATTTCTTTTAGAGACTTAGGTTTACGCTCATGTAAGAATTCGAGGAAAGGTTTATTTATACTTGACATAATCTTGTCTCTGAGTATCAAGTCCATAAGGGCTTCATAAGTCTTTTCTGTTTTGGATAGCTCAATCCAACGATCAAATGTAAGACGTGTCCTTGCAATGAATTCTGAGAATTCTACACCTGCCTCAGGCACCATTGTCTTAAACAACTTCCGATAACCCTCTTCAGACAACTGATACTTCTTTAATAAGGCTGCCCTAATAACATCATAGTTATCTTTGTCAGCCTCTTCAACCAAACTTAAACTAGTCAGAGAATCACCTTTCAGATTTTCTGATAATGGTTAGCATATTGTGATTTGTCCACATTATGGGCTCGACACGAGCGTTCAAATCTATTTAGCCAGAATGTTATGTCATCACTGGAAGGGTTGAACGCTGGTACCTTGACCTTGTAAGTAAAGGGTTTACCATTACCACCAGATGCTTGATTACCATCACTTATGTTTGTTAACTTTAACTTTTCTAACTCAAATGCTAAAAGTTCTTTTTGGTGTTCATGTTCTCTTATTGCTTTTTTTCTCTTCAGCTTCAGCTTCAGCTTGTAATCTTTTCTCTTCTGCAGCAGCTTCATCTTTTCTTTTCTCTTTTTCCATTTCCATCTGGAATCTTTTTTCATCAGTCTGTATCTGCAATTTCTTTTGTTCATCCTCTCTTTGTAATTTTTTTTTCCTCAGCTGCTAATCTTTTCTCCTCAATCAATGCTTATTTTTCTTTCTTCAAGCAGCAGCTTTTCTTTCTTCAGCAGCTAATGCTTTGTCATATTGAGCAACTGCCCATTCTTCTAATTGCTGACCAGTCTTATCAAGAGCCCTGCCTTGTGTGATAAAATAATCTAATGTAGACATCTTGTCTAATAAGATCAGTAATTTGCAAAAGTAAATAAATTCACGTTCTTAGTCTTAATCAAAGACCTTGTATGATAACTTTTGTAACCTGTGGAAAATAGTACTTAACTATCCCAATAACTGTGGGAAACAAGCCTTACAAAGGTCTTGTATAAATCCTTATATAATAACAGCTATAAGTTGCTGGTTCACTCTATAATATAAGTGCAGTGCACCAGAAATAGTGTTTTATATCATCAACTGTGTACCTTTAGTAATAGCAATTAACTATCAGTTGATTCTTGTACATCAATTTATATGATCAACTATATTTTAAATAGTGTATGTCGATCAGGCACAAAACAAAACAGTTATACAGAAGAACATGAAAACATTTACGGAAATGAAATAAATCAAATGGGAAAAACAATAAAAGATAAACCGCAAGAGGATAACAAATACAAATAACGCCACAGTATATAAATATAAATTGAGAATAGAACTGAAAGATAGAATAGGGTAGACCAACAAATTACAAACAAATCAAAACAAACTAAAGAACAGAGGAATACTACAAAAACAACAATGAGTACAGTCTTCACAGCTAACACTTAATAGCAACAGCTGTCGCAGCAAATTTTCAATCAAGAAAAATTGCAACCTATAGAAACGCACACAACAGAACCCTCTATTCCGTGGGATCTCTGTGTGTGACAAAAACCGTCCCAACGGAAAATCAACAACCCACTGGATCCAAACAAATATCACATGAAAATATTTAAACATAAATACATAAATGCATAAATATTATG
>JAMPIV010001670.1:0-153907 GCA_024509875.1 Oreohelix idahoensis
AAACAAGGCTGTGTTCTGGCTCCGACCCTCTTCGGAATCTTCTTTGCCTTACTCTTGAAACATGCATTCAGAGATGCAACTGAAGGAATATGCCTTCACACTAGGTCAGATGGCGGTCTGTTTAATCTTTCAAGGCTGAAGGCAAAAACAAAAATCAGAAGGGTCACTATAAGAGACTTGTTGTTCGCTGATGATGCTGCAGTCGTCACTCAAAGCCAACAGGAGCTTCAGAGCTTGATGAATGCTTCACTAAAGCATGCAAGGACTTTGGCCTCACAATAAGTCTAAAGAAAACGAAATGTGCTGAGGTTCAGGATGTGGGTGCTGCACCTGAGTTATGTTATCACTATCGATAACTATGAATTGGCAGTGGTGCACCACTTCACATACCTAGGGTCTACCATCAATGATAAACTCTCACTGGATACAGAAATCGACAGCCGCATTGGCAAAGCTGTAGCTACCTTTGCCCGCCTCACATCGCGTGTTTGGGGAAACTCTAAACTCACAATGAAGACCAAAGCTGCGGTATATAATGCCTGCGTCACCAGCACACTCCTATATGGCGCGAGACCTGGACGACCTATGCTAAGCAAGAAAGAAGGCTCAATACCTTCCATTTGCGGTGTCTACGCCGCATCCTCGGCATCTCGTGGAAAGATAAAGTGACAAATGTCGAGGTGTTGTCACGTGCTGGCCTTCAAAGTATGTATACGCTTCTTAGACAGCGCAGACTTCGCTGGCTTGGCCATGTTCGCCGCATGGATGATGGTCGCATCCCAAAAAGATATCTTCTACGGACAATTAGCAGATGGCAAGAGAACAGTTGGGCGACCACAGCTGAGGTTCAAAGATGTGTGCAAGAGAGATATGAGGGCAACGGACATGGATCCAGCAACATGGGAGGATAAAGCTGCCGATCGCACTAAGTGGCGATGCTATTTACGGCGCCACCTCAGATTGGGCGAAGAGAGGCTCACACAAGAAGCAGAGGTGAGGAGAAAACGTCGAAAGGAGCACCAGGAAAATAAGCAGCTGAGGGCTGTCACCTCAGGGGCGCATTCCCATAGTCAGTTATGACTGAAGGGGCTATTATTATTATTATTATAGCAGGATGCTGTGAAGTCCGATGAGAAAGAGGGCCCCTTGGTGGGCGCAAGAAATTATATAATAGTAAGTGAACAGAAAAAAAGAATGGAAACGATACTTGGAAGATAAAAATACGCCAGAAAAAAAATAGAGAAGTATAGAGAATATGCGATACCCAGAACAGAAGCAAAGAACAATGTGCTAGGAGCAAAACAGAAATCGTGAAGAAAATTTTGAGAAAAGCTAGAAAATGGCGCTCTATAAATCCAGAAAAAGTTACAAGACCCTAAATATGAGCAAAGAAAACCAGTACCCTCTTAAATTTATAACAGACAAACAAGACGTATTGCTTGCTGTCTCAAAGGAAGCAATGGGAAGATGCAAAGAACAGAGCTTCTATGTGATGCGGAAAGTCAAACCTCAGAAATGATATACTCTACCACAAAGGAGGAAATTAATAGTGGTGATGATGACATCAAGAAGTAGAGTCATACAGGCAGCCTTGTGTCACAAGACCATGCCAAAGGATTGGGAGATTGCCATAATAACACTCATAATAAAAAACGGTGAAAATCATCAATGTGGGAATCATGGAGGTATATCTCCTCTTAATGTCCATAGTAAAATTTACACTAGAATCCTGGGAGCACAGGCTATGATGGCTGGCTGAGCCACTAATAAATGTGCCCTAGTGTGGTTCCGAACCAAACCGAAGTACTCAAGTTGAGCGTCAAGGCATTTAAGCATAATAAATTGAAATTTTATTTATGTTGTCTTAGATCTGTAGAAGGCGTTTGACAAGTTTCCTTGGCACAACCTTTGGGTGAACTGCTTAGCAAAAAAGAACATTCACCACTATGATCATTGCATGTATTACATTATCTTCTATCAGATTTGCAGAAATTATGTCAGGACAGAAAACCATAAGTCAGAAGAATTCAGTGCCACCAAATGCGTAAAACATTATGACATATTATATGTTTATACTTCTTATGGACGATGTCATCAAAGTATGTAAGGATAAGACAAGAAAGTATTCAATGGGATAATGGACAATGAGTCAGGTCTGTATATTAGAGCTGGCGTTTGTCAACGATGTTGCCCTGATTGCTAAATCAGAGTTACATCTTCAATCCAACCTGCAAGTCTGGAAGGAAAAGCTGGAAAAGAGTGGTGTCGTAAGTTTTATAGATAGGCCTTATATTTGTATGGTCCCAATAAGCAGAGGTGAGATGGTGAAATCTAGGTGAGAGAAAGGGGTGAGAAATAGTCCTGTTTACGAGGATTACAGGGTGTAAGAAAAATATACTGTCTTGGATTGAGTAATTTGCTCAACCCAACCTATCTAGTACGACACACTAAAATGGAGACGTATTTTTTTCCACTTTTGATGCTGGTTCAAAATACACTATCCTCTCGTACGCACACACAAACAATTTTGTGACATCAATACGTACATACGTAGAAACGAACAAGTAAACTATGGGCCCATATAATGGGGCAGGTGAGGTTTTGACCAAAAAGACTAATAGCTTAAGGTTAATTACGTTTATTATACCTTTAGAAAAATGTAGATCACAACATAAAATACATCGTTATCATTACATCATTGAATAATAGTTACATAAGAGAAAAGAACAAAATCTACTCTCATAGACCCTCCCTCTGGAATATGGAAAACCTAGGAATGATCAAGCCCGGGGTTTATTTACCCAAAAAGATTAAACTAGTGATTAACAATGGGGAGTGGGGTAGTCAGGATGGGTACAAGGTATGTCCGTAATTTAACTATCCCGTGGGCCTTCAGACTTAGTGAGAGATAAATAACAGAGAAGGTGTTATATTAGTAGTAACTTAAGAAATAAAGTCTTTCGTTCTGTTCCCGCACTCTACATTCATACAGTGAGCGCTCACAACAGTCATACTTACCCTCTGCAGACACTGCATACATCCAAGGAATTTATCAAACACAAATGTATTAAAGACTATTATATGTCCTGTTAATTTTGTCCCGTACAGCCCCAGAAATCTCCGTATAGGCACTGCTATTTTCTCTCGGAGTTTTCGCTGGATGGGTGCGTTGATTTATAATTTTCCTGGCGGGTCTTCTTTGTCGGATATGCAGGTATTTAATTGGGAATAAGTTTGTTTTTCTAGGATTCTGTTGTAATGACTGGGAAATATCTCAAACAGCAGAATGTTACTCCCTTGCTGTTCTTGGGAAGAAATAGCCGTAAAGGTTCTCTGTAGAAGTTGGTGGTAGAAATATTGTTTACTGTCAGTATGGTTTTGATCTAATAAATTTGTGCTGTAATTTCTGCCTCATCAGGCCAGGGAACTTTATATATATAATATAGAAAATATTCTGGCATTGTCCGTTCCAGTTTAGCTTTTAACACAAGTAAACAATTGACCGTTCTGGTTATTTAACCGCTCTCATGGGTTTAGACGGTGGACCTATAAGTGTATCTTAACATCAGATTTGTTACTGTCATTATTCTTGTATGTTTAGGAACATATCAATGGGGATGCCGTAAGCCATCTGAACATGACTCTCTATATATAATAAAATCGTTGGATCGAACAAGGTATGACCACCTGTATAAAGAGAATATATAAAACAGGTAATTCACTATAATTAATTCTAACACCCGCGTTATTCGGTAAGACCTGTAAAATCACTCTGGTATTTAATTATTTATATTAAAGAAACTACACGAGTGACTAGCCAATGTATCGATTTGATTACCACTAGCTATGAACAGTTAATTACTCAAAATTTACACAAGATGAAATAGAAATAAAAGGTTAATAAACAATTACGCTCGCCTAGCGTTTAAAATTATGTTACACATCTATTATCTCGGGAAATAACGGATAGTTACATTATTTAATTTACAACTGGAAAACTTTGTGATGGGTTTATTTAATAGGTTTAAATTAACACAAAATTCCAGTGAAATAAATGAAGGAACTACACTACTGAATCACTCAAGACTAATATATTTTACCGTAGCCCCAGAATGAATTCACTTCAATATAGCATAAATCCCAAGAAATCTTGTAAGATTCTAATATAAGCTAGTTACTTCTTCAACTATCTGGGCACGAAATGATAACTGCATTTTTCAGCGATACCAATATATAGTTAATAGATGGAAGATAATAGCGACATGCGAAGTTTCTCGCCTTTCTTGATCCTAGGGAACTTCCTACGTTTCGTGCCGCTGGCCAAAGCTTCTCGATTTCAACGTTTTCTGTTCGTCCGCCAGCGATTCTAGCCCTCTTGACCAGTTCGCACGGTCGTGCCAACCAAAGGTGTTAAACTCCGCTGCGTCATTCTGGGACTACACGTCTTTGATGGTAGCCGCTTGCCGTTTTCCTCAGGCAACGCCCCTCTAGACGGGATGACAGTAAAAGGTAGGTAAATGCTTGATTTTTATGGCTCGAGTGATCAGACCGTAGGCGTGGCTAACTAAACCTAAGACAAAGCGAATCTCCTGGCTCCTCGCATGATAACTGTTTACATATTAATTAGCCCACGTGGGGAAAATCCACGTTGGATAGTGCATACTAATTAGCACCCGTGGTAGAATTTCAGTTGACGATTTAATTCAACAAAATCAGGGGCCCCGATGCTATTCAAGGCTACTATTGTTATCATCCGTTAATTCAGGGTTAGCTGAATTTCAAGCCATTTTAAATGCCTTGTAGTTGTAACAGACTGGAAGGTAGGTAACAAAGAAGAGTTTGCTGCCCGAACAGCTGCAGCTGGGAGACTTTTTTAGGCCATAAATCGAGGATTCTTCGGGAAAAGATGATTTGGCAAGAAGAGCGAAGAAGGCAATATACAGATCCACCTATATACAAATCTTGACTTTCGGATGTGAGTCATGTGCGATGACTACAACCCAGAAAAGACAGCTGCGATTCTCAGAAACGAGGTTTCTTGGGATGATGGTCGAAGTAACAAGAATGGCCATGGTACGCAACTAAAAGATATGTCATGGCCTCGAAACCCAGCCCCTGTAGACTCAAGCGATGTTTTGACCGCAACTGCAACATGGGGGAAGATCGGCTTTCACGATAAATATGAGGAACCAAGTTCTATAAATCCAGACCTACAGGAAGACGCAGAGTTTGCTGGGAGAGCAACATTCGACAATCCCTGAAAGATTGAGGACTGAACTGGAAACAGGTCAAAAGGAATACATCCGATACGACAGCATGAAGCTCTCTCTAGCTAACCTCTACACCACACGGTAGAAGAGGAAGACTAAGTAAGTATGTTTTCATGTATCTCTTGCACACATCTCTGAACCTAAGCTGCAGTCGTCCGGCTGTACTTTAGACATCTGCCAGCTGTCTGCAACAATATCCTTGAGGATGCGGCCAGGATAATCTGCACTGTCTAAACCGTGTATACATGTTTTAAAGACAGCAACACGTAATACCAAGGATGTAGCCAGGATAATCTGCACTGTCTAAGCCGTGTATACATGTTTTAAAGACCACCAACACGTAATACGTCGTACCGAGGATGTTGCCAGGATAATCTGCACTGTCTAAGCCGTGTATACATGTTTTAAAGACCACCAACACACCAATATTTGTCACTTTGTTGTTCCACGAAATATCCAGCATGGGGCCTAGACACCATATATCATTCTTAACATGTGATCCACGAACCCCTATGGGTCCATCAATTGATTCTAGGTAACCTAAAAATTTGAATTTTATTTTCATCAACATTTTACTTAGAATATTATCATAGATGTTTGCATTTAAAGAAATATATTCTTGTTACAGTTTCGTTTTTTACATGTATTTCAGAATGATTATGTGTAAGCGTCACAATTTTTCTTGTAATAAGATTAATAATGTGTATGCTCAAATGTTAATTATGCGTCAATGAACTTTCTTTCAAAGAAAGAGTACGTTGCCTTCATTGGACAATCAAAGCGGTCCGTAACCTTCATTGGACAATCAAAGGGGTCCCATGACACAAGAAAGATTAAGCACCCCAGCCATAGATGGAAGGTAGTGAGCTTTTTTTTTTTTTTTTTTTTTTTTGGTTTTTCGTCTTTTCTAATACGTGTGCCGTAAAGCTTTTAGTTGAGCTTATGTAATATGTTTCCGAATGGCTGAATGTCAGCATTGTGGTGTGCTGTCCAGTTGTGTTTCTTTCGGATGTCTGTTACCCTTCAATTTTATGTTTTATTAAGCATAGACGTTGATTTTAAATGATAGAGGACACATGGGAAAAACTTCAAAGGATGACAGGAGCATTTGACTTGATGTGACAGAAAGAGCATGTTCCACAGAAAGCTCAAAACCATTACTCATTCTTACGTGATTGTCTCCCCTGCTCATCAGTGATGGTCCAACAATGGCCGAAATTGAGCGTCTATAAAGGTATCCACCTTCGCTAAAGATTACTCTTGTCAGAGTTCTGAATAGAAGGATGGTGCTTTTATTTTAGGGAGTCTTCATTTGATATTTCAGAAATGAAGCACAACGCTGAGGCTTTCCAAGCAGTCGCGAACTTTGTATCTGCCTGCCCCTTCTGCGAAGATAAAGATATATTAACTTCGTTTCTGAGCCCCCAACTGAATTATTCAGTAAAATATTACAGTAACTAAGTTGCATTATACATTTAAGTTAATTGATTAATACATGTGCACTTCTCTCTGTAATAATTAAATCAACTATTATTGTGTAAAAACATATAACAAATTTAATAATCAATTAGTGTTTAACACGAGTAAATAAATAAGTGAAGTTAGTGAATTGAAAAATGGCTAAGGTAATTTGATTTAGTGGTGAGAATAATTTTTTCTTCTTTGGCCTGGTTAAAATAACTTAACTAGCCAGATGTTGAAACTGCTTCGTAATTATCGACCTCTGTGGTGAGGGCACGTCCCAGTCGTAGTTGCAGGAGTAACCGCTCCAACGTCAAGACAAGGATCTTCACAACTCGTCAAAGGCAGGCATCTAGCGTAGACAACAAGCTCTTGATCCACAGACTCGAATCAAGCTGGTACCACTCACTGGTACGTTCAACTTGTACCCCACACTTTGAGAAGAACCAAATGTCTATGCTAAGTATAAGTTTCCTGACACTAGTCAGGCGCCTTCCCACTGTCAGTTACACAGACCCTTTTCCTTATTTCTGAGTAATTGTATCCTCCATGAGAATCAATAATAAACTCAATGGAATCGATGACAAGTGATCGGTACTCTTAGTTATTTTTTTTAATGTGGTTGGACAGCGGAAACGACGTTTGTTTTATTTACACATGTCTAAATACACACATAAACTTGCTAACAGGTTAATATAATAAAAATGTACACGATAATGCCACTCCCTGCTCCACTTGGAGCCTGGGGCTACCTCTGCTTTTGGTTCCCTGTGAGAGAACCAGCATGAAGTAGTCACCAGCGCTTTCTGCGGTGGTTCATGAATCTATAATTTTCATATGCTGCTTATGACCCTGTACCAAAGAGTTAAACATGAGAAATATAAAATGATAAGATGTACAGCTCACCTCGTCATCATCATCATTCCCGTTCGTTTCCTGTGGAACATAGGGCAGAAACAGTTGCTCTCCATTTATTTCTATTCTGAGCTGTCTTTTTCAGCTGTGCCCAGGTCATTTCAATTTCCCTAGCCTCCTCTTCAACAGTTCTTCTCGAAGTTCTCTTTGGCTTCCCCACTCTTCTTTTAACCGTGGGTTCCAGTTAAGTGCATTTCTGGCTATGCCTGATTCTTCTCTTCTGAGAGTATGTCTTATCCATCCCCACTTTCTTACCTTAATTTCTGTTTATATTGGCTGTTGCCCGCATCTTTTCCTTAGCTCTATATGTGTTACTACATCTGCTTAGCTTATACAGAGGATCCGTCGGTGACATCTAGTTACAAATGTCTGTAGCTTGGCGGTGATACTCTTTGAGACATGCCATGTCTCTGAGCCATACAGCAAGACTGACTTCACATTTGAGTTAAAGATTCTAATTTTATTCTCTCTGGATATAGCAGAGAAGTTCCATGTCGGTCGAAGTGCATTAAAGCGTATCTGGCTTTATTTATCCTTGAGCAGAAGTCCCCAGCTGTTTCCCCTCATTTGTTAATGTTACTCCTCATATATGTAAAACTTTCTACTTCTTCAATAACTTGATTATTGATCGTCATCGAGTCCATCTGCCAATTATTTATTCTCATTTTCTTTGTTGTATTTACATTTATGTGTAGTAACATCTTTGCTGCTTCTGTTACTAATCTATTTGTTTTCTCCTGCATATCTTGTTATCTATGTGATAGAAGGCACAAATTATCTGCAAAGTCTAGGTCCTCCAGTTGTTTGTTAAATGTCCACTTTATTCCAGTTTCTTCTCCCTCTGTTGTCTGTCTCATAACCCAGTCTATGTCCATGAGACAAATTGTTGGTGATAGCAGACATCCCTGTCTGACCCGACTGTGTACTGTGAAGTGTTCTAATAGTTTTATTTTGTGTACTACTTTGCATGAGGCATCCTGGTAAAAATCTTGGATGATTTTAATGAATTTCTTTGGGATTCCATAATGTCTCAGGATCGTTCATATCATATCTATACTGTCTATACTGTCGAAAGCTTTTTCGAAGTCCGCAAAATGTATATACAACGGGGTCTGCCACTCATTTGATTGTTCTATGATGATTATGAGTGTTGCTATCCGGTCTGTGCATGATCTTCCTACACGAAATCCTGTCTGTTCCTCTCTGAGTTTGTCTTCCACCGCCTTCTTAATACTGTCAAACAAAACTATGGTCAAATTGTTTCTAGCCACTGCTAGTAGTGTTATACCCCTCCAGTTGCTACATACATCAAGTTTCCTTTCTTTGGCAGCTTGATAATGTGGCCTTTCTTCCAGCTCTTTGGGATGACCTCTTTTTCCATATTATCTTGAAGAGCTGGTGAAGCAACTCTGTAATGAATGGTATATCTGCCTTCAGGGCTTCTGGTGATATTCCATTTGGTCCTGCGGCCTTCCCATTTTTTAGCTGTTTTATTGTCCGAGAGATCTCTTAGTGGGTGAATTCATGTTGCACTGTAGTGGTTCTTCTGCTGGTTCTATGATGGGTTGCTGTATTGGTTGGTTTCGGTTTAATTTCCTTAAAAACTTCAGCCCATCCAGCCCTTTGTTTCTCTGCATTGCTAATGCTTTGTCCTTCTCTGCTCTTCACTGTTGTATTGTGCTGTTTCTTAGATAAAGTTTTAGTAATATTATATAATGTTTTCAATCTCGCAATCTCGGCTTCCTCTGTTTGTTGTTCAATAAATTCTCTTGTATCTTGCCAATCGCTCTTTTTCACTGTCCTGTTTAGCTCCCAATAAATTGTGAGCAGTTGTGTTTTCTCTTCTTCCTCTTTACAGTTGTTCACTTGCTGTTTGATGTCTCTTCTTTCTCTTATGAGGTTCCATGTGTTTTCTGTGAGCCATTCCTTCTGTTGTTTATTTCTTTTCCCAAGAACCTCTTCACATGTATTCCTGTATGCTTCCTGAATTGTGCCCCAATGGTTATCTATACTTTCCTCTTCAAGGTTCTCTAGTGCTTCAAATCTATTTCTCAACTTCAGGTTGAACTGAACTCTTGTGTCTTTGTTCATAAAGTTCTGGGTATTATACTTCGCGCTTGATCTTTCTGCTCTGTCTTTGTGCGCCCTCAATTTTATCCTTCGTGATGCCAGAAGGTGGTAGTCTGACGCTAGGCCAGCACCTCTTTTTACTCTAACATCTTGTAGGCAGCGTTTCCAATGTTTTTTCTTTGGTGAAGTGGTCTGATTTTACATGTGCCCATCTGGGGATTTCCATGTAGTCTTGTGTATGTCTTTGTGTGGGAAGATATTCCCTCTGGTGACTAGATCATTCAAATCACAAAAGTTTACAAAAAGATTTCCATTTTCATTTCTGTGTTCTATGCAATTCTTTTCCATGATTAGTTCACAGTTTTTGTTACCTACTCCTACTTTTGCATTTAAATCTCCCATTACTATCTTAATGTCTCTCCTGTGTGTTTTGTCCAGTGTTCCTTGGAGTTCATCCTAGAAATCTTGCTTCTTATCATCATCTGCATTGTTAGTAGGTGCATAACACTGAATGATGTAGATTTTTCGTCCTTTTCCCTGCAATCTTGCAGCTGTTATCATGTGTGATATTGGTTCCCATTATATTAATGCTTTTCTGGATTCCGGGGACATCATAATAACAACCCCTTCTACGTGTGTGTGTGTGTGTGGTGTGTGTCTACCCCCGACAAGCGTGAACTGAGAGAAAAGAACCAACCAATAAGAAGGAGCAGAACCATCATTGACAGCTACGTTCAAAAAATATGCTGCCACTTGCAGTCAGCGACCCATAGCTTGACTGCTTGCATCAGGGTCAGCGAACCAGAGCTGACCAAGACCGTACTCCACCTCCACGTGGTGGTCCTGGAAACAGTCTGCAGCAGTGCAGTCTGGCTGAGAGAGTACAGATCGAAGAGGGAAGGCTGTAAACCGTCCTATTTCACGACCACCAGGAATGTAACGATATCTTTACTGGGTACTGTTATAGTATGGATGTGTTGATGCGCCACTACAATGTTGAAGGCTGTACGATCTACCTCAATGTTCCTCCACAGTGTTACTGTAGTTTTCTGTGCGTGCGTAGTCAGTACGACCTGGGCCAAACAGCGTTGTTGTGCATGATTAGCTCACCAGGCGCTGAGGCGCTAACAGGGTGTCATGTTGACATTCAAACATCATACATCTCTTGAATGTGAAGTACTCGAAGTTTGTGTGGGTTGATAAGTGATGTGGGTGTGAGAAAACACGAATGCGTAAAGGCTCTTTGACAGGTAAACATTGCACCCACTCACTCACATGCAGTAGTCAGTAATTGTTGCAACTGCTGGAACTTGTCAACCATTTATTTACGAGACACAGTGACGTCAACAGTTACAGTCAAATGGACGAGGATCAAGGACATCATATAAACTGGAAATGACTGGCAAAACATCTGGCATTATAAAGCTTGAACCACTCATCTATCAGGACGTTATCGACAATGGTCTGTCCTTTAACACATAGTTCATACTGCAGCTTACGTACCACTGACTCAGCGCGTCAGGTACTTCAAACAACTCCGCCGTACCAACAGGCGAGTTCTCAATTGCATAAATAATAATAATGCTGCAATTCATCTGGCATAACACGCCAAATACATTGTTGAGACTCCAAATGTTGAGTGATGATATAATTTCTCTTGCCAAGGGTAAGGTAGTGCTGGCACTTAAAGTGTGGTGTGGAATATGTATCACTCTCAGACAAGTAAGGTTCCAACAGGAACGTCACACCAAATCACGACGTATGGAGTCAATGAATATTGTAAAACCTCGTGACGTTTTGATCATTTATTATAGACGCCACAATGACGAGGTGTGTAGACATAAACAAGCAGGTACATCATAGGTACGATCAAACAGTCATTATTACAGCAACATAGTCAGTACAGCTATGGACGGTAGACAGCATCATAGTGCAGATGAATCATATGCATATCAATACATCATAGGGCTGTAAATGTAGTCAGGTGGAAATCTCCATCCCTTTCTATAACAGCCGGAACATATCCAAACGTAGGAGACTAAATCCACTTTCCTTAATCTGACCTCAGCAAGACAGGCACGTCTTCTGATGTATCAATAATGTCCTCAAAGATCATCTAGTTAACAAAGGTATCAAACCTAGATCATGTAGCAGAGCAGCAAGTAATAGTCCTTAGGACATGCATCAACCCGATGCGTTACAACGTAGCAATATGTGAGCCGAGAAACATCTCATAATGAATACTCTTCAATGACAGGCTACGAAAAAATGTCAATCTCGAAAGATGTCTATAAAGTTACTGGAAAAATGCAATTACCTTGTCTTCAGGAAATAAACCACATAACTCACACGCCTCCAGGCGTATTAAATCACAATAGAAATATCATCTCAAATAAACGAGCAATCTATTAGAGGACTCCATATTCCTGACAGAACAAAAAAACACAGACGCTCGCACAGAGACGTCTTGCTCGTAATCCAAAATCTTCGCTCTCTGCTGGGCGGAAATCCCGTTTAGACAAAGACCCAAAAACTAGACATGCGCAGTAACGCGCGATTCGAACACAGTTCAGATAACTTACGACGCTAGGACCTTTTCTAAGAACCAGCTAAGAATTAATACCTTATTAGGAGAACATAACAAGTTGCCAACCGCTTTCTAAGAAACGCGGCCTGGGCAACTCCATACATGGACACGATTTAAGATCACTTAACAAACTTATCTGCCACCGAAGCCAACAAGAACAGACAACTGCTTACTATAAAAAGTGACTATTAATTTCACAAGGTTATTTCCCTTGCATTAGAAAAATATATATAGTACACAGAATACGTTGCGAGAAATTCTTGCGCAACATATCACCACCACCTCCCGATAAAAAAAAAATGTGGAACATATTTTTTTTTTAATATCCAAGAGCAAGCGACAAGCGGCTCAAAACGCACGAATTATGCGCGGATAATTAATTAAATTGCCTAACATGAGGCTAAATTGACACATAGAATGTCTGGTGAGAATATCTCTCAACAGAAAAATAAATCTGTCTCAAAAAAATATTCATATCGGGGAGGTGTCACCAACACACATCACGCTAGCATAAACACAATATACGTATGCAAGTTACTATAGTCATCATCAAATAGCATACTCTAATATTGTCTTAAAAATGGATGTACAAATCTGATAGAAAATATTAAATAGCGCATTATTTCACATGTAATAACATTAGTACATAATGAAATTAAAGTACATGACGATCCAGGACATATCCTCTGACGTTCCGAAGGTAAGTACACAATCTAGAACTCGCCATGCTTGATAATAGTAAGGTAAGTCCTCAGATCATCAATGACATTCTGAGAAAGTACAAGCAATATAACGCTATTTAACAACCAATATGCTTCATAAGATACAATACATTATTAATAATTGTGGCCGAGCAAACTTTCGGCCCTTATATTAACTACTCATTCCTCCTCTGTCATCTTAAAAACGGAAACAGAAGAAGATGATAACAAAGCACAATAGTATGTGTTCATATAAAGTGAGAACAGATGTGCTAATGTATTGTAGTAATATAGGTGTGTTATGACTGAAATATATGTAGAAATATAGGACAGAAGTATTAGTTGGAATCATGTGGGCATCTAGACAGAATGTCAGCCATCACATTATCCGAACCACGGATAGCTCGTACCGTGAAGTGAAAAGGTTGAAGAGCAATAGCATATCGAGTGGATCTCGAACTCTTCAAATTCTTAGTCTGAATAGCTGTAAGAGCGTTTTGATCAGTCTCTAGAATGAAATGTGCGCCCAGGAGGAATCTTTGTAGTTTGAGAATTGACCAAACCATAGCCAACAACTCACGGTCTAAAACCGAGTAGTTCCTCTCTGCCGCATTTAGTTTTCTAGAAATGTACATCACAGGATGCAGAGTATTTGCATATTCTTGCATAAGTGCTGCTCCAATCCCAGTGGATGAAGCATCACTCCGAAGAACAAAAGGCCTATCAGGAGTAGGTAATCTTAGGATGGGAGGAGATGAAAATATATGCTTGATCTGGTCCAAGGAAGATTGGCATTCTTGAGACCAACGGACCAGATTAGGCGAACCTTTCTTCAACAATGTTGAGAGAGGTGCCATGATCGAAGACAAATTCGGAATGAATCTCCCATAAAATCGATTTAGACCTAAGAGACTACGAACTTGTTTCTTCGTTTTAGGAACAGAGATGTTCAGTATTTTCGAAGTATTGTGGTCTTCTGTTTTCAAGAGACCATGACCAACACGATGACCCAGGAAAGAGATTTCACCAAAACCAACAAAAGCTTTAGAAGGTTTTGCTGTCAAATTATACTCACGTAGAGTGGACAGTAAGTCATATAAACTTAAATAGTGATCCTCCCAGGAATCACTGAAGAGACAGATATCATCGAAGTATGCGATGACATCTGAACGATGTGAAAGAATTCGACGCATCATACGAACGAAAGTAGCAGGGGCGTTCATAAGACCGAAAGGCATAACATTCCATTGAAATAGACCCCTAGGTGTTGAGAAAGCAGTAAGAGGTTTGGCATGCTCTGCTAAAGGCACTTGCCAATAACCTTTAGACAAGTCAAGTTTAGTGAAGAATCTAGAATTAGAAAGTCTAATAAGTAGATCTTCTAACAAAGGCATCGGTTCAGCATCGAACTTTGTGACCTGATTCAATTTGCGATAATCAACGCAAATTCGTATGTTCTTATCTTTCTTCCGGACAATAACCATGGAAGAAGAATATGGTGAAGTAGATGGTTCAATTATATTTAATTGAATCATTCCATCCAACTCCTTTTCCACTTGCGACTGAAAGTGTATAGGGATAGGATAAGACCTAACCCTAATAGGATTATTGTCGGTAAGAATTATGTCATGTTCTATGACATCTGTGTGTCCAGGAATGTCAGTGAGAACATCCTGAAACGTTTGTAACATCGACGAGACTTGTCGATGTTCGTCACCAGAAAGATTAGGAGAAACAGAAACGTTTTTCCAAGATTCCGTGGAATGTAGTGGAACCACTGGAAGAGGAAGATTGACATCAGAAAAAGTAGATTCCTCATCCTGTATGACAGACAGGGATGAGTAATGACCATGAGGTACAGGAGAATCATCCGTTGCCTGGAAAATAGGCAGCAAATAGTCCGGACGTTCGTGAAATTCCGAAAACATGTTTATGTGGAAAGTTGTATGCTTTCCACCAATATCGACCACATAGTCAACATCGGAAATTCGAGAGACTATTGCATACGGACCTTTCCATGCAATAAGAAGTCTATTTTCCCTACTGGGGAGTAGGACGAATGCTTTGTCACTTGGACAAAGTTGTCGTAGACATCTATTCTTGTTAGCAAACTGCCTTGCCTTCTCTTTAGCAATCGCTAGTTTGCATGCATCAATGATCTTTTGCCTAAGAGCAATGACATACTCATATGAGGATTGAGTGTCATCGCTAATATCATCGGCAGTGATGAGATCGTGTAATAAAGACATAGGGCCGCGTGGACGCGCGCCAAAGACAAGTTCGAAGGGAGAAAATCCTGTGTGTTCATTAGGGACTTCTCTATAGGCAAAGACAGCCGCGGGTAAAACCCTGTCCCAATCTTGAGGATGATCTTCAGTTATCTTACCAAGCAAAGTCTTGAGCGTTCTATTCAGACGCTCAACTAACCCATTAGACATAGGATGGTAGATACTACTGAGAGATCGTTCAATATGTAAGGTAGACATTACCTGTGACATAGTGTCAGATATGAGTTGAGTGCCATGGTCTGATAATATTTCTCTGGGGAACCCCAAGCGAGAAAATATCAGCCAAAGAGCATCTGCGATATCTGTAGTAGATATGCTCTTAAGAGGGATAGCCTCTGGCCAACGTGTGCACATATCGACACATGTAAGGATAAACTGATGTCCTCTGGCCGACTTGACCTTAAAAGGGCCAATAATATCTATGACCATTTTCTGAAACGGCCGAATAGGGATGTCAGCAGCCTGGATAGGCGCAGCATGTCGTGGTCCTCTAGATTTGACCTCCTGACATACCTTGCATGATCGGCAGTAAATACGAATGTCCTTGTTGACAAAAGGCCAAAAGAAAGCCGCAAGGACTCTCGACTTAGTTCGGGAAAAACCCATGTGTCCAACACACTGAGAGTCGTGTGCATGTTGAAGAATTAGGGCTCTCATACTCTTGGGCACGAGAATTTGAGAATGCATAGACGTGTCTGAGTGTTCTACCATACGCACTAGTATACCATTCTTTATAGTGATATATGATTTGCGATTTGTATTCTGATTCGGATCACCGTTTTTAGCGAGAAGAAAGAATTTCTTTAAAGACAGGTCTTCTTCTTGTAGTTTCACAAACGAGTCATGCGAAATCACCAAGTGATCCACTTGGCTATGTACTTCATTAACTTCAGTAGATGAAGTTTGAGGAATAAGAGCTTGTGCTCTTGTTACCACTGCATTGGCTGTTTGGATATTCCGTTCTTCCCAGGCAGCAATTTGCTGCGGGGTGCATTCCTTAATGTGAATAATAGCAGTCGAGTAATTTTCTACTGTGCCACCAAATGTCACACAAATGTAAACCGTCCTATTTCATGACCACCAGGAATGTAACGATATCTTTACTGGGTACTGTTATAGTATGGATGTGTTGATGCGCCACTACAATGTTTAAGGCTGTACGATCTACCTCAATGTTCCTGCACGGTGTTACTGTAGTTTTCTGTGCGTGCGTAGTCAGTACGACTTGGGCCAAACAGCGTTGTTGTGCATGATTAGCTCACCAGGCGTTGAGGCGCTAACAGGGTGTCATGTTGACATTCAAACATCATACATCTCTTGAATGTAAAGTACTCGAAGTTTGTGTGGGTTGATAAGTGATGTGGGTGTGAGAAAACACGAATGCGTAAAGGCTCTTTGACAGGTAAACAATGCACCCACTCACTCACATGCAGTAGTCAGTAATTGTTGCAACTGCTGGAACTTTTCAACCATTTATTTACGAGACACAGTGACATCAACAGTTACAGTCAAATGGACGAGGATCAAGGACATCACATAAACTGGAAATGACTGGCAAAACATCTGGCATTATAAAGCTTGAACCACTCATCTATCAGGACGTTATCGACAATGGTCTGTCCTTTAACACATAGTTCATACTGCAGCTCACGTACCACTGACTCAGCGCGTCAGGTACTTCAAACAACTCCGCCGTACCAACAGGCGAGTTCTCAATTGCATAAATAATAATAATGCTGCAATTCATCTGGCATAACACGCCAAATACATCTTCTTCTGCTCAAAGATATCGGCCGTAATGTCGGGCCTCTATAATAATGTAAACAACTGTGTATTCTTCATTGGCAGGCATAATCATCCATGCCGAAACATACCGCCAACATGCGGTTTTCATAATAATATATCTTTACTGGGCTTCTGTATAATAGTTAGACGAATAGTCTTAGTTGGCTACATCGAGCACAAATAATGGACTCTGCATCTCAAAGGACTGTGAACTCTACTCACAGGTTGCCACAAAATGTTCTGCAACTTAGGCATAATAATTAAGTTTCTTTTACCTTTGACAGAATCCGAGAAATACACAAATAACAACTGTCGTCATTCTTGACGAACAGAATAACTCTGGGGAGAATTACTGACATCACAGTCACACTGAAGACTATCTTTCCCCCAGATAATGCAGAGAAGTACCACGGACATACTAGTCCGGTCAGAACCCAGATCATCACTCCCTCGCGGAAGTCTCTCAAAAAACTTGCGCATGTGTAGACAGCACAGATCTGAGTAAAGCTAACCCCGACTTAAGACAGGTCAACAACAATGACTAAAACAAAGGGAAGATAACCCCAAATCAACTTGTCCCAGGGAGTTAATAAACAGTTCTCTAACTTAGATCATCGAAAGTATTAAATAAATTTACGTCTTATGATACCGTCAAAAACGACAGCATCAAAGGCAAACCCGGTCCCAAAAAATTCCGTGCTGAAGTCGGATGTGTCGACCGAAAGGTGCAGATATCACAGCTACGGCATAAACAGACACAACGCAACCACCGTCCTTTTCAGGGCGAACGAGGAAGAAGAAGAAGAAGAACTTTTTGTAACACTTCACAATCCCTAAAGACCATACGATAACTTTTCTTGATCCACAACTATTCAAATTATTTTCCAACTGTTAAAACCTAAAGTGATTATTAAATTTTGTTATTTGTAATGTAGAAAGGCAATCGCCACTTATTATCACCTTCGTCGATTTTCAAAAAGCCTTTGATAGTCTACACCGCCCATCATTGTGGAAGATACTTACAATCTATGGTTTTCCAACAAAATATGTGAATATAATCAAAGCGCTATATGACAATGCAAGATGTTGTGTTAGAACAAATAAAGGGAATACAGAATGGTTTACAGTAGAAACAGGGGTTAAACAAGGCTGTATTATGTCACCACTACTTTTTGGAATAGCTATTGATTGGGTTATGAGAAACTATACCCACAATGAACAATTGGGTATAAAATGGACAAATGGAAAATTCCTGGGGGACCTGGATTTCGCAGATGATGTAGCATTCTTAAGTTCAACACCAAGACAAGCCCAAGAAGCAATAAATAATTTGTGTCATCTCTCGGTTAAAATAGGTCTCCAAATAAATGCCTCTAAAACTAAAGCTATGAACTTTTCTAACGAGACCTTTGATATCATCTTGAACGGGGAAAAAATACAGAAAGTTGAAAGTTTCAATTATTTAGGCAGTAAAATGACTCAGGATGGTGACACAACAAGAGAAATCCATACTAGAATTGCTTTGGCAGCTAGCGCCTTCAATAGATTATCTAACATTGGAAAATTACGATAATTGATTATAACATACCAAGCTTCGTCTGTTTAATTCAAATGTTAATCTCAGTGTTAACATAAGGCTGTGAGAGTTGGGAAAATAACAAAATCATTGGAGAACAAGCTGAATACATTCGAGAACAAATGTCTTAGAAAACTCATGAACATCAGTTGGAAAGAATTCAAGACTAATCGACAAATAAGAGAAGGACTCTAGGCAGAAATATGTCTCCGACTATATAAGGAAAAGACGATGGTCATATATCGGTCATGTCCTACGAATGCAAAACAACAGAATACCACTACAGGCGCTCACTTGGGTTCCTGAGGGTAAGAGGGAAAAAAGGAAGACCAAAAGAAACACTCAGGAAGAACAATAATAAGAGAAGGAAGAACGTTGGGCCTAAATAATGTGCAAGAGCTAAGAGGAAGACGTGAACAAACCTGGAGAGCACTGGTTGCCTATTATGCGCCGTGTTTGGTGCTTAAAGAATTTATTATTATTATTAGTATTAATGTTACAAATTTAACGTCACAGCCGGGAAATACGAAACATTAAATACTCGTCCAGCAGAAATAAAATTTGCAATATTTGAACTTACAGTGGTGTTATTATTTGTACTTCATTGTACCTGAGTCTTTTGCATTTGTTATTTTTCCTCCCTTCGGTACTGCGTTCATTTCACGATCAAAATTATTTTCGTAATAATCATATATTGCATCCATATACTTTATTACTTTATTTTTCTGAGTGCAGTTTTGTTTAATTCGTAAATTATTTATAGCAAAATAAGAAAAAAAATAATAAAGTTTAAAATAATTAACTGTACATTCCGCCCCTCAAAAAGAGAAAATTAATAAAGTATAAATTACCAACTGTACACTTTTAGTTTAAATGAGAATCTAAATATTTTTTTCAAATTAAAAGTGTACAGTTGATAATTGAAACTTTATTTTGTCCTTTTATTTCCGCTGTTTTCATCATACTTGTCTTTATTCAGCACAGCTTTAGTTTATATTCCATGCCCATTCTCTATTGACAAATTTGCATTATTCGTTTGTTTCCTTCTTTTCTGCATCTTATTTGTTTATCGTTGTTGATGACGAAACATCACCGAAGAGTCTGTTCATTATTATTTCTGCGAAAGAATATAACATAACCAGACAGTCCTTGTTCTGGAATCCCCAAGGAAAGAGAGGCAGAGGTAGACCAAAAAACACGTGGAGAAGAGAACTGGATACAGAAGTGAAAATGATGAGGAAAACAAGGGAAGACCTTGAGCGGATGGCACGTGACAGGAAGACTTGGCATGTGTTTGTTGAAGGCCTATGCTCCTTGGGGAGCTAAAGGGTATTGATTGATTGATTGATTGATTGATTGACTGACTGAAAGAATTTTACGTAGTTTTTAAGAGAAATAAAAATGTTTATCTCTATGCTCTTTAGATTATGGAAGTACGTGAGCAGGGTAATAATGTTCTTTCTTGTTGTTATTTGGTTTTTCTTAGAAAAGCATCTTACTTTTCTTCGGCTAAATGGCTATTCTAACATTTTATGTTTGCCTCCATCAAATTAGAGTAAGGAAAGATCGCAAAATATTAAGCGTTATAACAGGCTTTTCTTTAACTTGCAACGAATGTCACCTTCAAATCTTGCAATCGATTTTTCAATCACTTCCAGCTGAGCAAAAGCTATGAAACTTGGCATAGTTGTGTATTTCCGATGACAATAAAATAATCAGTCGTAAAAATAATAAAATTAATAACATTTAAATTAATATTATTATTATTATTATTTTTTTGCTATTGTTATATCAGTGAAATGGGCGATAACTGCAAATGATCTAGGTGTATTCTTTCCAACAAAATGGTCTTTCTTGAGAGAAATATTGAAACTTCTCCTCCCTTCCCCCTCCACACACACACACACTATCGCACGCACGTGCACTGACATACACGCAACTGACAACTACATTTAACAAAAATGTAATTTACAAATCTTTTCAAAATTACAAAAAATAAATTTAAAAAATATTAACTTTCCGTGTAATATACTTAATAAAAAAATCCGCCACCTGTGCTCTGGACTCGTTAATCGCAAATTGATAATGTCATTAGCGGATCCATTACATTTGACTTAAATGTATAAACAACAACAAAATAACTCTAAAAAGAAGAAAATAAGAAAAATATTTTAAACACAGGCTTTTAATGCACTAAAACGCCACAAATAATTTTTAAAGGAGTTTATAGCTTGCAGTCAAAAAATGTAACATCAAATTGACAAAAAGCCTGGGGCGCTGATTCTACATGAAATTAACTTCTGCTTTATACTTCAGTAGACACTTTTGGATAAAATATATGATAAGCGCTTAAGCGCCCAGCGCTTTTTGTCAATTTGATGTTACATTTTTTGACTGCAAGCTATAAACTCCGTGAAAAATTATTTGTGGCTTTTTTAGTGCATTACAATCCTGCGTTTAAAATAATTTTTATATATTTTTTATTTTTGTACTTGAACTGAACTTCGTCGATTAATAGAGAATTGTTTTTTGTTCTTACGTGATTCTTTCCGCGCCAAACAAAATCCAAGCGTAAATAAACGAGAAATTATATGTTTCGTTAATCTTATTAATTCTACGATTTTTATTAATACAAATTCTCAGGGTAACATTAGTTTTTTTTTTTTTTTTTTCTGGGACTCGATACAAAAATAAAGCAAAAAAAAAAAACCAAAAGATTTGCATGAATTTCACCACGAGAATTCCTGAACCAGAAACCCTAATCAGCTTCCTGAAATGCCACTAACAGTTAGTTGCTTATCCTTTACAGGACGTGGCAATCAACCCAACTTTTATTGGCTGTTTGTGATTTTTCTAGGCAATTTTTTTCATTCAGTAGTTTGCCATTGCTTTCTGAACGGTACTGCGCTTATACCATTGTTAAAAATCCACACAAAGCGATCTGCTACCAAACCGCCTGCAGCAGGTTTCGAACCTGGTATATCTGCATTATGAAACTGCTTTCATATCCATTAGGCCACAACGCCGAAAAAAGGTGGTCAAAATCAAAACTAAATGATATTTACAGAATCGGCTGTAAAAATAAAGAAATGAAACACGTTCTTGCCTTACGGAGTTAACGAATAAAATTAGTTTTTGTAAGCAGGTTGTGGTTTTGCTTTGTTTTTCCCTGGTAACGCAGACAAAGTATCATTCATTCTTAGAACATCCCATCATGTGAACTATCAGTAGACTGTGATTGTCCGGTTATAGGGCAAAGTTGTTGTGACGACTTGCCCAATCTTCTCTTCTTTATTTTTATTTATGATACGCCATTTTTTTATCATCTTCAATGCATGATCGAGAAGCCGGTAAAATCACGGAAAATTTCATTGCTCGTGGATATTCTCCTAGCGTCAAATACTATTTTTAGATACGACGTCATTGTTGACCTGACCTCGGTAGCTAGAAACCTGCTTTAATTTAGGACAGACTACTTAAACTTAGGTAGAACCAGTTTAAGCCACTTTAGGGAACCCCCACGTGACTTTTAACGTTATTGATTGGAGCATCTATATGATGCCAAAGTCACGTGATGCACGCTTCGGAACACGTGTCCAAGCGGAAATCACCCTCTAAAAGTGCGGTAAACCCAGCCATTTTTCACTTGCCCAGGAAACCGAGACCGCTAGACCTAATCCAGATAACGGCGAATTCACGCATTAAAGCACTGAAGCCACGTGTCTATTAATTGTGATTAGTGTCCATCTCTGAGTAGTTAAGTGAAAAATCTCGTTAGAAAATAGTATTGTGATGAAATATATTAATGTACCTTGCAAAATCGACGCAAGATTGGTATGTTTACTTTATTCATATTTTTGTTTTACGATCACATCCAGCCACATGTGATCGGGTGTATTTTATGATCCCACGGGATAAGTACATAAATGTTCATAATAATGTTAACGGGAATAAATATATTAATTTCTATATTAAAGGAAAAGACGGCTTTCTAAAGCTAGAAAATTAATGAAGCCGTCGTATTTGTCTTCAGTCTATGGTGGAGCCTTGCACGACAGTCCAATCGCAGAGCAGAATACGGAGTCGAGCAGTGAAGGCATATTCGAACCATTCAAGACTTACCTGGTGACCCGTCAGGAGACCGGAGAACTAACCACGCTTCACTATCAGCCAGGGGCTGAAAAGATAAGTTCCTATGAAAAGGGAACTCACCATATCAATGCCATATTTTTGTCAGCCATGATGAAACACGCTTGAACTGTGAGACACATATCACATACAGCAGACACTAATTCCATCGACAATACTATCATCCACCATCTATTCATTTTAATTGTAATAAACCAATTGGGTGTATATAATGTACCCCATGCCTTGTTCCTTCTATTAGATGTTGAATATTGTCTGATGTTTATCTTCCTTTATAAGGGAGGGGGGCTCGTAAAATCTAATATAAACCCAGCATAATTAAGGATAATAATAATAGATATCTGAGAAGGGGACGACGGTAGCGAGAGACCAAATATCTCCTTACAAACTTTGCCAGACCTGTCCAGTTAGGAGAATTTACCCTCTTTGTCTCCCTTCAGCGGTGGAGAAACCCAACAGGAGTTCTTGAGCCAAATCTTCCACATTCATAACTATTATTTCTTCTAATAAATTCTTATCCTTCCTACGCTACGCCACACTGGGGTCTCAGTCCGGGATTTGAACTTATGTGTTTATATCGTACCTCTGGGATAGTATCATTCATTAATTCATGACAGTATACTATTTGAACACATGTATTTTCACAAAATAGCTCTAGAAAGACAGAAAACATTTTCTAGAATTTCATGCAATAATTTTGCAATAGAAATTGGCTCAGGCATTGATTGGTGAATACCTTTATATATGTTGTGTATTAATTAAGTTAGTTCATGATTTTGTATCTAATTGAATTACATACATTAAGTCTCCATAACTGTAGTAATTTCATTCTATAGGAGTTTGATAACACTGGCTAACAAAAAAAAATTTTTTTTTTCTTTCTCTAACATTTCTATGTTTTTCTGGTCAATTTTAATGCGCTGTTTTTAAATCTGCAAACCGTTTTTCTCTATCAGGTCGGGATCTCTAGAAATACGCAATTGAAGTTTTTTAACAGCGCATAGTATTACAACATCATTTGTACAAGAAGTATATCAGTTATGTAGGCTTGAATTTCTTTGCAGTCGACTTTCGTCGGTGAATGGCATGTGGTACATCGCGATGAAGCATCCAACAATAATCGGCAAGCATGGTCACACTCCACCGTCCTTGATAACGTGACTCCATTACGGCGATATCTTGATGGAATTGTTCTCCATGTTCATCGCTGACTTCGCCAAGGTTGTCAGGGAAAAAGTCAAGATGCGAATCGAGCAAATGTATTTTGAGGGACATGTTACAGCCCATAATTCTGTATGCATCTATGCACTGCTTAACAATATGCACATAGTCGACAGATTTGTGATTTCCCAGAAAGTTATCGACGATCGATTTGAATGCCATCCATGCGCGAAGTTCACTACCATGTAACAAGTTCTCGAATTGTTTGTCTGCAATAACTTTCCTAATCTGAGGTCCTACAAAGATACCTTCCTTTATCTTTGCATCGCTAATTTGCGGAAACTTTTCTCGAAGATAAGTGAAAGCTTTGCTCGTTTTATCTAACGCTTTTACGAAATTCTTCATGAGCCCCAACTTTATATGTAACGGTGGTAAAATGATGCTGTCTTTGTTAACTAATGGCTCGTGTATTACATTTTTATGCCCGAGCTGCATACGATCCCTGATAGGCCACACCTTTCTTGCATAATGTTCCTGTCTGTTGCGGCTGTCCCATTCACATAGGAAGAACAAAATTTAGTATACCCAGTCTGCATTATGTGCTCATGACCGAGGTGCACCATTAGACCTTTTACATCTTTGCAATAGCAATTGTCATCATCCATCTCAAAGTATTGAACAAGTTCTCTGTGTCTATGACGAAATTTAGATATCGGAGTATTGGGCGCTAAAAAGATTCCATTCTTTGAGTCGCGAACCGAGTAATTCCGCTTGTCCTTTGGTGAGAGCGAGATCACGTATTAGATCTGAAAGTTCTGAATGGTTAATTAAGTGAACACCATCATTCACCGGTATATAATCCGAGTCAGAATTAGTTTCTAAAGCAGGTAAACTATCACTTTCTGATGGTTCATTCACGTCCAACGGATATTGTTCTGGTGGAACTGGGATCGGACACGTGATTGGATCATGAGGCACTGGTTTCGAAACCGATTCAGTATTTGAATAAACCACAGACTTTCTAGTTTTGAAAGTGAAACCATAGATATTTGTCAAGCAGAAGTAACAATCAGTAGCTTGATTTGTCGGTTCACGCCATATTACTGGCACTCCAAATGGCATCGACTTATGCTTCGGCGATTTTCGTAACCAACCTGCCAATGTATTTGCACAAGTCGAACAAACTGCATTTGGCTTCCAAGATTTATTTGCATCATCAACTTTCGAATCGAAATAAAGTTCATATGCTTTCTTTAGCAATGGTGTAAAGTTTTTCTGGTGAACACGATCGGTAAAATATCCGCACACGTAACAGAACAGATCAGCCGAATTTCTACAACTTCTAGAAGCCATATTTCACTCAGAATTATTTCAAAATACAGTAACTATTTGAAGTATAACGTAACATATGTCATGCATCTTTTAGCAGTATAAAAAGTAGAATTATTTTGCATTTTATTAATTTTTAAAAAGTTATATAGTAAAAATGAAACGGAGCAAATAACGGTTTCCCAAAAATATATTTATTCACAAATATCTTAAGAACCCGACGTGATAGAGATAAACGGATTTCAAATTTGAAATCAGCGCAAGAAACTGACCTAAGAACACTTATTCTTATATAAGAAAGAAAAATGTTGTTTGTCAGTGTAATTTGTAAGTTTTTGCTTCTTGTAGAAATACTATTGGAAGGTAGCACTAGCTTACTCAGTGTGGACTATAACCGCAAAAAAATGGCTGAAATAGTTAAGCTTAAGGCAGCACTAGGAGAGGCTGGTAGAGATCTAGGTTATAGTGGGGTGGACCTTGCGAATTATGTCAGTGTCGAGACTGATAAGTATTACGCTCGAGAAACAGCGAAAGCTGAAAGAGAAGAGCGAATAAAGTTAGCTGAAATAGATGAGAGGATAAAAGCTGCAGACGCTAAGGAAAGAAGCGAGAGAGATGAACGCGAGAATGCACTGAAGATGAAGCAGTTAGAGATGCAGGGACAGGCTCAAAGAGCTGAACCGGTAGCCGGTGCGACAGCATCTACATCATCAGGCAACCTATCGCCACGGTCAGATGATATGCCCTCCTTGCACACGGGGAGCCCAGGACCTTTGCCATCCTCACACGTGTCAAACTTGGGACCCTTGACGTTTCCATTCGAAGCTTTCTCGGAACGAGCTGACTCTATCGATGTGTATATGGACAAATTTGAGAAGTTTGCCACCACGTTTGGTTTGGAGAAGAGCAAGCGGAACCTGAAACTGTCGCAAGGGCTTAGAGGAACTGCTTATGAAGTGTACAGCAAGCTTCCTCCAGGGTTACAGGATGACTATGACTCTCTGAAAAAGGCATTCTTGGTTCGTTATGAGCTACATGCTGACGCCTATAGGAAGAGGTTCCGTAACTCTAGGAGGGAAGTTGGAGAGAGCGTTGCTCAGTTTGCTGCGAGACTGGATTCCTACGTGGAGAAGTGGGGTGCCCTAGGGAATTTTACTCATGATTGGGAAGGCCTGAAGGAAATGGTCATGATCGAACAACTGAAGGACACCATGACTTCCGACATGAGAAGATTCCTGACAGAGAATGGGGCCAGCACTTTAGACTCCATAGTCCAGTTAGCGGAACGGTATCTGGCAGCTCTATCAGAGAATCCACCACCCCGACGGAAACAACCCGATTACGTATCTAGACAGACAGCTCAGTCACACGTAGACCCCCAAGTGAGACCACCTCAGACTAACTTCAGAAAGCATGACAAGCCAGACTACAAGACTACTCAGAGATCAACTTTCCAGCAGCAGAGGCAAGGGGAAAAATGGTGTAAGCGCTGTAAAACAATCACCCACAATACGCAGGAGTGCAACTGAAAAACCCACCTCATCATGCTGCCTGCTTACGTAAAGGTGCCGAAAGGGGAAATGGACCGGAAGAACCTCTGGACAAACCCCGACATCCCCCGGTCGTTGAGGCAGTACTCGTAAACGACCAAGAGGTGACCTGCCTTTATGATACAGGCCTTGCGTTTGACGCAGTTGTCTGTGCATCCCTAGTCAAGCCTGACCAGATGACTGAAGATACTATAGAAATACAAGGACCTACTAAAAGTGCAACACCTATGCGTTTGGCCATAGCCAAGATTCAGGTCAAGTCGAAATATGTGACTGGGGAAATCAGAGCAGCGATCTTGGACGACCCTATTTATCCCTTGATCTTAGGGTGTAGGTATGTGTTCTTGGGAGAACCCATTCACCCTCTGGTTGTGGCGGCTGTCACCACTAGAGGACAGGCCAAACGGAATACGGAGTTGGAATCCCCACCCAACATCCTTCCTGAGGAATTAAAAAAGGCACAAACTGAGGATCAATCTCTAGAGCCTTGCTACAAAAAACTACCGAGAGCACACACCCCTCTCCAAAAGGGAGACTTCTACAAGAAAAATGAGCTGTTGCATCGGAAAGCAGGAAATGGAGGACAGGAACATGGGGAACCTGTTGTTCCAACAGCATACAGAGCACAAGTGCTAGAAATGGGTCATGCCTTTCCATTTAGTGGCCATATGGGTATAAGTGCCACGATTCAGCGTATTTCATGTCATTATTATTGGCCAGGTATCAACGCAGATATTCAGAGATATGTGAAATCATGCCCACAGTGCAAGAGGACAGCGCTGAAACACTGGACGGCCCCAGCCACTCTGGGAGAAATGCCAATCTTGGGCACACCCTTCGAACGAGTAGCGGTGGATATTGTGGGTCCACTTACTCGTAGCAAAAAGAGAAACAGTTATACACTCACATTAGTGGATTGTTGCTCCATGTGGGCAGAGGCTATCGCTATGCCTGCCTGTAATTCCAAGCATGTTGCTGAGGCTCTGCTCACCATATTTACTCGGCTAGGGTTTCCATCACAGATCCTGACAGATAATGGTTCCCAATTCCGAGGAAAACTCACTGAGGAAGGGTTTAGGATATTTCAGGCCAGACATATCCACACCTCTCCCTACCACCCCCAAGCAAATGGCCAGGTGGAGCGGTTTAACGGGACGCTTATTTCCATCCTTCGGAAACTTGCGCAGGGAAAACCAGAGAGCTGGGATCAATACTTACCCGTAGCACTATTTGCTTACCGTGAAGTACCCCACAATTCTACTGGGATGCCATCTGCCACATTGCTGTTTGGTAGACCTATAAAGGGACCAGTAGAGGCACTGTTACGTACTTGGACAGATGATAAAGCGGATGAAACGGTCACCTCTGCATCTCAATACGTAAATGAGTTGACCCAACGCCTTAAAACAGGATGGGAACTGGCAAAGGAAAACGTACGCCGTGCACGTCGTAAACATGCGCGTTACTACAACCGCACTGCGAAGGATAGGGAGCTAGAAGTAGGAGAACAGGTATTATTACTCTTGCCCAGTAGCAATAATAAATTGCAAATCATGTGTAGAGGTCCATATATAATTATTGAGAAGATGTCGCGCACCAATTACAAGATTGCCATAAAGGGGAAGCAGAAAATTTATCACATAAACCTGCTGAAGAAATATTATGAGAGACCGGGTGCAGAACCAGCACATTTTATGACACTGGCTATTGCGACGGAAACCTAGGCAGAACCCCTGACCTCCTGGGAATACCCTCTTCGTGAGTGCGAAACTCATCAAGATGTTAGAATCAGTTCGACTTTAACGGAGGATCAGCAGGCACAGGTGAAACAGTTGTTGAGAAAACACACTAGTACACTCACGGATAAAGCTGGCCTGACCAACCTGATAGAATTTGATATGAAGCTAACAGACCTCGCCCCGGTACGAGTTAAGAACTATCCTGTTCCTTATGCTAAGGCAAAGGCATTGAGTGAGGAAATCGAGTACCTGCTTAAGGAAAATATTATCTCGAAATCAGAGTCTCCTTATAGTGCGAATGTGGTGTTGCTTAGAAAATCCACAGGAGAACATCGCCTCTGCATAGACTACAGAAGGCTAAACGCTGTAACTGAATTTCAAGCGGAGCCCTTACCGGATCAGAATCAGCTTTTTACCAAGCTGAGTAGAGCTCAATACTTTTCGAAGATAGACCTTAGCAAAGGGTACTACCAGATCCCGGTAAAAGCGGAAATTCGACACATGTTAGCATTCAGTACTTCTGAGGGCCATTACGAGTTTAATGTATTGCCATTTGGGCTAAGCAACGCCCCAAGCGTCTTTACTCGAACGATGAGGAAGCTACTGGAACCCCTGAACCACCCTGGGATAAGTAATTTCATGGACGACATACTTATTGCTACTAACACCTTTGATGAGCACCTGGACGCGGTTTCCCTACTCTTTGAAAGACTGAGAGAAACAGGACTCACCGCTCGTCCTACAAAATGTCAAATTGCCTGCGAGCAGCTAGAATTCCTGGGACACACCATCTCGCATGGATGCATGTTCCCAGATGCACGTAATATTGAGAAGTTACAGCGGGCACCACGACCCCAGACTAAAAAGGATGTCAGGTCATTTGTGTCTTTGTGTGGCTTCTACCAGAGATATATTAAGGATTTTAATACCCTGAGTGCGAGACTGACCGCGTTAACCAAGAATGGGAACCCGGACAAAGTAACCTGGACAGCTGAGTGCGAAAATGCATACACGCTACTGAAGGAGAAACTCACAGCTAGGCCAATTCTGCGACTGCCTGACTTAACTCTGAACTTTACGCTGCGAACCAATGCTAGCAATATAGGGATAGGAGCCACTCTCCTCCAGCCTGGTTATGGACCTTCTGCAACTCTATTCCCCATTGCATATGCTAGTAGGAAATTGAACCCTGCTGAAAAAAACTACTCTACCATCGAACGAGAATGTCTGTCGCTTATCTGGGCAGTGCAGAAGTTTCAACCATATTTATACGGGAAAAAGTTCACGGTGCAGTGTGATCACTGTGGTAAAGTGGGATGGTATAAATATTTATAGGGGACTTAGTGTACTGACTGAGATCAGCTGTGAAGGTATCTGTATCTAATAAGTGTGGTGTATTACAGATAACCTTACTTGCTACCACATTTATACCTCAGTCAGGCTTATTCTGGAATAGTGTGATGACTACGTTGAATGTCTAGGGTTATGATAATGATGAAGTGTAGGTTCACAACAACCAACAGACAGATAAACAATTTAATTTAATTCACAATACTTTACAACACTGTGACACTCACACACATAGAACACTCTATAAGACTATCTTAATAAGTCACGTGTAACTTTTAAAAATATTGTATTAATTCTTGTCAATAATAGATATCCTGATTCAACTACAAGGTGAACCAGGAATCACAATCAAATGTAATCACAAGTTGTATGTACACAATTTATAGATAGGATCTTTGTATTGACATATATTATTATTGCAATATGTGTGTACGTTGTGCTGTAGTACTATGAGATAATACTGGCTTTTCAAGCTAAGTTGTTGTTTGTCATCATGACTTCAAATGTTTGTTTCTGGTGGAACTAATATTGGAAAGGTTCACAGTTTCTTTTTATTTGAAACAAATAAATGTCCCTCTAGATTTAAGGTAAAGTCACTGCTAGAGGGGGGGGGGGGGGAATATACACAAGATTGAGCTGCTCTGGCCACGACTCTTAACTTCTGTGTAGGCGGCAGGAAACAGTCTCAACTGCTCGCTTGCTTCACCGTTTCCTTGAGAAATAACACTGGTCGCTATCTTGACCAAGGAGTATGCTACCAGCCTCTGGATTTAGCAAAACTCAGACCAGGTGCTGCTTCAATATGATAGTACCACGGTCCCTGAAACAAGAAGGTTGTACCTCCTACTTCATAACTAATTTATAATCCATTTCCACACTGAAGCACAATACATAACAAACACCGAGTTCAGCGTGGTAGGCCAACTGTTAGCTTCTCATGTAACAACATTCACCAGTATTCCTCTCCTTAATGATTACAACGCCTCTGCAATTTCAGCTGTAATTCCTTCTACACAATAAGATAGGTGACATAGTACTATTTGGCAATCCCATACAGTTATACTCCTCTCCGACAAGTTTTGTTCAGGTTGGAGCAATATCTAGGCTTTTCCTCATGTTTGCCACTGAACCACACACAATACATACATAAATTATCAATTCACATTCAATTTTCATCTAAAAGATATCAAATATGTCAAGCTTACCACAATTTCAAGGAAATATTAAACAAATACGTTGACTGGCGATGAGTTATGGCACAATTCTGATCTGCCTCTGTCCCAGGCTTTCATTAGAAAAATATGAACTGGATCTCAACGCACTTGCTTCTACACAGTTTAATTTCAAAAAGTGGCACTGAACAAACGCTCCTAATTGACTATATCAAATGGTCTAGCCAATAAGAACATGTTTACAAAAGCATTTGAAAAAAATGTACCCTTCCCATCGTTTCTATTAACAACCAAAAATAGTATTTGCAATCGACTAATCATGTTTCGCCTTACATATTATTCTAGCCAATCAAATCAGATTTAACGCGGTGGCCTCATTTCCGCCATTATGAGCAAATATGGTCCTGTGTTGTCAGACAACACCATTATTTTATTTTGGCTATAAGTTGTTAATTTATTAGACTATTTGCTTAACACCTAACATATTCTTTGTCAGCAGGACCTAAGGCACCAAAATATATAAATTTAATGGAGCTAAGTGGCTGCGTTCAAAATATGTATTTTCTAGGATAGTCGTGTATTTTTATTTTTATTTTTTATGTTTTGAACCGCCACCTGTCCTGCCTTTTCGACTGTTCTGTCAGTATAAAGTCAGGATTTCAGACGTAAAACAGTAGAATGTCATGTTTCCTAATAAGCATTAACCATGTTTTTTTTAAACCTAACCGTGTATTGGTAGTGTTTTTTGTCCCTGTTTATTTGAAAAAAAATTAGTGCTTCATGCCTTACGCGTGGGATTGGCGTTACTATTAATCGCGAGACTGTGGTGGTATTGCATGCGTTCCTCCTTCATCTCTCTCTCTCTAATGCCGTCTGTCTTTTAGTTACGCAGTGTATAAAATGACATTAATGCTAGTATTATATCTAGGTCATTAAGCAGTGTGCGTATCTCAAGGTTTTCTAAGAAATACAGTACACGTTTTATTTTTAGTAACGCGTGTATGCTGCTGTAGGCTTTACTATCAAACGTGAAAGCGTTACAATTTTGCAGACGGAGCATAAAAGGGGTTTTTATTGTTCAGCCATTACGGAGGTATACACGATGGCGTAGGCCATTGAGAAAGCACTGGTCTTACACCATTCTTCTTTCCTTTTATTGAATTAATTCGTTAGGCGTTACATTTACTTTTTAATTTAGATATGTGGATTTAGAATGTTTCACGACAAATTCTCCCCACTTAAAACAGACGTTATATGTCAGTCTATAATTCTATATACACATAGAGAAATTTAATATTATTCCTGGGGCTTATGGTGATTTTCATCACACGGATGGCGACTTAGAAAATCCGCTCCCAGGTTGGTTTTTCCAGAAATATATTGTATGCTGAACTGAAATGGCTGCAAAAGCAGGGACCAGCGGAGTAACCTTGAGTTCTCATGTCTAGCTTGCGCTAGAAAAGCCAAGGGTTTGTGATCCGTTTGTAACTTGAATGCCTTCCCATACAGATAAATATTGAATTTCTTTATCGCCCAGATTACTGCAAGACATTCTTTTTCGCTAGTTGAGTAATTCGTTTCAGCTTTATTCAACTTTCTGCTCGCATATGCCACTGGGGTTAATTCCCCATTCAGTGCATCTGATTTCTGTAAAAGGGTCGCACCCAACCCGATATTACTTGCATCCGTTCTCACAATGAATTCTTGACTTAAGTCAGGTAATTTCAAAATAGGTTTGCTTGTGAGCTTTTCCTTCAATTCCTGGTATGCCAATTCACATTGTGCTGTCCATGTAATTCGATCTGGATTCCCTTTGCGTGTCAAATCAGTTAACGGTGCACATATGGAATTAAAGTTTTTGATATACTTTTGGTAGAAACCACATAATGAGACGAAGGATCTCACGTCTTTCTTGGTTTGTGGTCTCGGGGCTTTCTTTAGTTTCTCTAAATTCTTGGGGTCAGGGGTCATGTTTCCCTGATGGACTGTGTGTCCCAAGAATTCTAATTCTTTACATCCAACGCAACATTTGGTTGGTCGGGCTGTTAAATTCGCTTCTCTAAGTCGATTAAACAGCATGTTCAGAGAGTCAATGTGTTCCTCAAATGTTTCTGTTGCTATAAGGATATCATCCATGAAATTTGTGATGCATGGATTATTCAGGGGATCCAACAATTTTCTCATCATTCTAGAGAAGACACTAGGCGTATTCTTCAATCCAAATGGCAATCTGTTAAACTCATAGTGTCCCTCTGAGGTACTAAAAGCTAGGTAGGTCTAACCTCAGGCTTTACTGGAATCTGATAGTATCCTTTACTCAGATCCACTTTTGAGAAATATTTAGCTTTATTTAGCCTGGCAAACAACTGATTTGTATCCGGCAATGGGTCTACCTGACCTTCTTTGATAGCATTCAGTCTCCTGTAATCTATACAGAGTCTATGTTCTCCAGAGGGTTTCCTTAAGAGTACCACACTGGAATTATACGAAGATTCACTGTGTGAAATTATTCCCTCCTTCAACAAATAGTCTATCTCTTCCTTCAAGGCTTTCTCCTTAGCAAAAGGAATCGAATAGGCTTTCATACAGACAGGTGTGGGGTCTATCAGTTTCATATCATATTCCAATAAGTTTGTATGCCCCGGTCGGTCTGTTAACACCACTGTATGATCATCTAAAACCTGTTGCACTCTCTTCTTCTGATCTTTCGTTAAGTGTGTACTGATTTTCACCTGTGCCGCTGTCTCACAGGGGTGTAATGGATATTCAAATGATGAAAGTGGTTCCTTTTTCATCTCCATTGCAATGGACAAGGTCAACAAGTGTGTCTCTTCCTGATTTTCTCTTTCCAAATATTTCTTCAGGAGATTTACATGATAGATTTTTTCTTTCCCCTTCTTATCTATCTTATAATTTGTTCTAGACACCTTCTCTAGAACTGTATATGAACCTTGCCATCCAATTTGTAACTTATTCTGACTACCGGGTAGAAGAAGCAGTACCTTCTCTCCCACAGCCAAATCTCTGTCTTTAGCTTTCCTGTTGTAATAGGCAGCATGTTTTTTCCTGGCTTGTTTCAAATTTTCATTGGCAAGTTTCCAGCCAGTTTTTAAACGAGTGGTCAGCTCATTCACATATTGGTATGAGGATGTAATATTTTCCTCTGCCTTTTCATCAGTCCACGTTCTTAACAGAGTTACATATGGACTTTTAAATTCGGAAACTCAATTTTCCTGGCACATGTCAGGTCCTTTTCCCTCGAAGCTCTGTTGTGATGACTTTTCTTCCCAGAATCATCATGCACAAAACGACCGCTACCAATTTTTTTCTTGGGGCTTTCTCCCCACTTAAAATTCTTGATGAGAGATTTCCTCTCTACATCCTCTTCCTCCAGTTTACATAAGTCCGATTGAGGGATTTTCGGCTTATCCTGGGGTAAGACATCTTTTTGCACTCTCTGCATAGCCACTATGTAAAACATCCAAGTGAAGACTGTCCGTGAAAAGGGGGCTCCCATTCCACTTTGTCCACTTTATTAAATCTATGTTTCTTTTCCGTGTCAGGCCTAAGTTTGCCCCGTGGCGTGTCTAGGTCCTGATCACTGTTCCCACTTGTGGGTATTCCCTCATGTGCTATGCTACACCTTTCTACAAAGTTCTCAATGTCCCATCTTGCCTTGGGCCAATAATAATTTCGAGCTACCTTTTGGATAATGGTACCAATTTTCTCATGGTCCCCATCTTTTTTCACATGTAAGCTCTTTATTAATTCTGCCCTATATGTCTTTGGAAGAACCAACTGTCTGTGACCATTGGATCCAGTTCCGGCCTTCCTATACATCAACTTGTTTTTCATATAAAAATCTCCCTTGCCTGGAGTTGTATGACAAGTTGACAATTTCCTGAAACAAGGCTTGAGGGTCTTATCCCCAGCCTGTGCCTTCCTCATCTCTTCTGGAGTGGTATTTATCATAATATCCTCCTCCTTTCTTGAGGTCGACCTGACCTGAAGGGTGGCCATTACTATAGGATTCCTTCTGCAACGGTCAGCATCATGATTGTCCATCCGACAATTCTTACACCACCTCCTTTTTTGGTTGAAAGATTTTCTTTCATCAAATTTCCTTTCATCGAATTGTGGGGTTTTATTTTTATTGTCATACCGTGGCCTATCAAACTGGTGCTTACCTTTGTTCTGATCTCTAGGATCAAATTTATTAAAGTTCTGTGGTGCCCTAAAATTGTCTACCTGTTTCTTTTTATTACCTGTTACCTCTGCCTGAGCTGCTTGATATCTTTCAGCGACATTTAGTAACTCACCCAGTCTCTCTGCACCTTGTTCCATGAGAAACTTTCTCAGGTCTGGAGCCATGGACTCTCTTAGTTGTTCTATAAGGATCATTTCCTTAAGATCTTGGGTTTTCCCCAGAGAAGTCCATTTCTCCAAGTATGCCTCTAACCGTGCAGAGAACTGGTGATAGGTTTCACCTGACAGTAGTTTAGCATTCCTAAATTTTTTTCTATAAAATTCACCATTCTTTTCATATCTTAACAAAAGAGCCTGCTTTAGCATGTCATAATTTTCTTGATCATCTCTGCTCATTTTTGCGAAAACATCATAAGCCGTACCACGAAGCCCTTGTGATAACTTTAAGCTCCACCTTTCTCTCTCTAACCCATACGTGGTAGCTAACAGTTCATATCTATTTAGATAGCTCTCGATATCATCTTCTTTCTCAACAAAATGATCTAAATGAAAATTCATAGCTGAGGTTGAGACTCCCTGACTAGCAGGGGCATCAGAGGTAAAGGGACTGGCACCATTTTCAGGAGCATGGCTTTGAAACTCAAACTCCCTTAGTCGTAACTCATGTTCCCTTTGTAATCTCTTCTCCTCCTTTTCTGCTTCCCTTTCTGCAGCCTGTCTCCTTTCTTCTCTTTCTGTAGCTTGCCTTCTTTCTTCGGCTTCCCTTTCTGCAGCCTGTCTTCTTTCTTCTGCTTCCCTTTCAGCCTTTTTCTCTTCCAACTGGAGCCTCTTAATCTCCCTATCTGCCTCCAATGCTTTAGCCTCCTTGTCAGCCTCAATCTGCAACCTCTTAATTTCTTTTTCAGCCTCTAACTTTCTTTCAGCCTCTTTTTCTAATCTTTTTTCTTCGCATTCAATAAATTTGTCACATTCAGTAGTGAAATAAGCAATCATAACTTGCCCGTCCATTCCTAACTCTTTAGCAGTCTGCACAGCAGCAGATCGAAATTTTGCCAGGTCGGCCATTATCTAACAGGCAAATTTATACAATGTCTAAGTAAACAAGTCAATCTATAACTAATTATCTAAGGACAACCACAAGCACTGAGAGCTCAACCTTATTTATTTTCACCCCAGGATACCTTTTAATTTTTTGTTTATTCCCTGAAGTGAATTACCCCCCAATATATGTAATAGGAGAAGATTCAAATCCCGGACAGAACCCCAATATATGTGGTAAAGTGGGATGGTATAAATATTTATAGGTGACTTAGTGTACTGATAGATCAGCTGTGAAGGTATCTGTATCTAATAAGTGTGATGTATTACAGATAACCTTACTTGCTACCACATTTATACCTCAGTCAGGCTTATTCTGGAATATTGTGATGACTACGTTGAATGTCTAGGGTTATGATAATGATGAAGTGTAGGTTCACAACAACCAACAGACAGATAAACAATTTAATTTAATTCACAATACTTTACAACACTGTGACACTCACACACATAGAACACTCTATAAGACTATCTTAATAAGTCACGTGTAACTTTTAAAAATATTGTATTAATTCTTGTCAATAATAGATATCCTGATTCAACTACAAGGTGAACCAGGAATCACAATCAAATGTAATCACAAGTTGTATGTACACAATTTATAGATAGGATCTTTGTATTGACATATATTATTATAGCAATATGTGTGTACGTTGTGCTGTAGTACTATGAGGTAATACTGGCTTTTCAAGCTAAGTTGTTGTTTGTCATCATGACTTCAAATGTTTGTTTCTGGTAGAACTAATATTGGAAAGGTTCACAGTTTCTTTTTATTTGAAACAAATAAATGTCCCTCTAGATTTAAGGTAAAGTCACTGCTAGAGGGGGGGGGGTATACACAAGATTGAGCTGCTCTGGCCACGACTCTTAACTTCTGTGTGGGCGGCAGGAAACAGTCTCAACTGCTCGCTTGCTTCACCGTTTCCTTGAGAAATAACACTGGTCGCTATCTTGACCAAGGAGTATGCTACCAGCCTCTGGATTTAGCAAAACTCAGACCAGGTGCTGCTTCAATATGATAGTACCACGGTCCCTGAAACAAGAAGGTTGTACCTCCTACTTCATAACTAATTTATAATCCATTTCCACACTGAAGCACAATACATAACAAACACCGAGTTCAGCGTGGTAGGCCAACTGTTAGCTTCTCATGTAACAACATTCACCAGTATTCCTCTCCTTAATGATTACAACGCCTCTGCAATTTCAGCTGTAATTCCTTCTACACAATAAGATAGGTGACATAGTACTATTTGGCAATCCCATACAGTTATACTCCTCTCCGACAAGTTTTGTTCAGGTTGGAGCAATATCTAGGCTTTTCCTCATGTTTGCCACTGAACCACACACAATACATACATAAATTATCAATTCACATTCAATTTTCATCTAAAAGATATCAAATATGTCAAGCTTACCACAATTTCAAGGAAATATTAAACAAATACGTTGACTGGCGATGAGTTATGGCACAATTCCGATCTGCCTCTGTCCCAGGCTTTCATTAGAAAAATATGAACTGGATCTCAACGCACTTGCTTCTACACAGTTTAATTTCAAAAAGTGGCACTGAACAGACGCTCCTAATTGACTATATCAAATGGTCTAGCCAATAAGACCATGTTTACAAAAGCATTTGAAAAAAATGTACCCTTCCCGTCGTTTCTATTAACAACGAAAAATAGTATTTGCAATCGACTAATCATGTTTCGCCTTACATATTATTCTAGCCAATCAAATCAGATTTAACGTGGTGGCCTCATTTCCGCCATTATGAGCAAATATGATCCTGTGTTGTCAGACAACACCATTATTTTATTTTGGCTATAAGTTGTTAATTATTAGACTATTTGCTTAACACCTAACATATTCTTTGTCAGCAAGACCTAAGGCACCCAAATATATAAATTTAATGGAGCTAAGTGGCTGCGTTCAAAATATGTATTTTCTAGGATAGTCGTGTATTTTTATTTTTATTTTTTATGTTTTGAACCGCCACCTGTCATTCCTTTTCGACTGTTCTGTCAGTATAAAGTCAGGATTTCAGACGTAAAACAGTAGAATGTCATGTTTCCTAACCGTGTATTGGTAGTGTTTTTTGTCCCTGTTTATTTGAAAAAAAATTAGTGCTTCATGCCTTACGCGTGGGATTGGCGTTACTATTAATCGCGAGACTGTGGTGGTAATGCATGCGTTCCTCCTTCATCTCTCTCTCTCCCTAAGGCCGTCTGTCTTTTAGTTACGCAGTGTATAAAATGACATTAATGCTAGTATTATATCTAGGTCATTAAGCAGTGTGCGTATCTCAAGGTTTTCTAAGAAATACAGTACACGTTTTATTTTTAGTAACGCGTGTATGCTGCTGTAGGCTTTACTATCAAACGTGAAAGCGTTACAATTTTGCAGACGGAGCATAAAAGGGGTTTTTATTGTTCAGCCATTACGGAGGTATACACGATGGCGTAGGCCATTGAGAAAGCACTGGTCTTACACCATTCTTCTTTCCTTTTATTGAATTAATTCGTTAGGCGTTACATTTAATTTTTAATTTAGATATGTGGATTTAGAATGTTTCACGACAATCACCAACCGTTGATATTTCTTGCAGCATCGAAGAACCTTAATGCCCGGCTTATGAGATGGTCACTCCTGTTGCAGCCATATTCATTTCATATAGAATACATACCTGGGAAGAACAACGTAGGGGCAGATTTTTTGAGCACATATCCGGATGCAAACGAGGAAAAATGAGAGGCTGTAAAAGAAGAGGAAGGCAGGACTAGAGGAGTTGGACGGAACGTCAAACTTGAGGAGGGGCTTGTGTGACGACTTGATCAATCTTCTCTTCTTTATTTTTATTTACGAGACGCCATTTTTTTACCATCTTCAATGCATGATCGAAAAGCCGGTAAAATCACGGAAAATTTCATTGCTCGTGGATATTCTCCTAGCGTCAAAACTATTTTTAGATACGACGTCATTGTTGACCTGACCTCGGTAGCTAGAAACCTGCTTTAATTTAGGACAGACTACTTAAACTTAGGTAGAACCAGTTTAAGCCATTTTAGGGAACCCCCACGTGACTTTCAACGTTATTGATTGGAGCATCTATATGATGCCAGTCACGTGATGCACGCTTCGGAACACGTGTCCAAGCGGAAATCACCCGCTAAAAGTGCGGTAAACCCAGCCATTTTTCACGTGCCCAGGAAACCGAGACCGCTAGACCTAATCCAGATAACGGCGAATTCACGCATTAAAGCACTGAAGCCACGTGTCTATTAATTGTGATTAATGTCCATCTCTGAGTAGGTAAGTGAAAAATCTCGTTAGAAAATAGTATTGTGATGAAATATATTAATGTACCTTGCAAAATCGACGCAAGATTGGTATGTTTACTTTATTCATATTTTTGTTTTACGATCACATCCAGCCACATGTGATCGGGTGTATTTTATGATCCCACGGGATAAGTACATAAATGTTCATAATAATGTTAACGGGAATAATTATATTAATTTCTATATTAATTCATTATCTTCGACCGACGCTTAGACTAGCGGAAATTAATATTAACGATAATGTTGACAGACCGTGACATATATTCATTATTTACATGACGATGCGACCAGACATGAAGTGTATGATAATGTCGTCAGACGATTCTATAATACTGGTGTCCGACAATTATTTGTTAATTCATCATAATTGACATGACGATTAGGCTAGAGGCACAGAACTAGAATACTGTTGCCGACATTTCTATGATAAATTTGGTGGGTTTAACTGACATTTATAATAATTCATCGTGTTACCTTGACGATAAATCAGTACAAAGAATTATAATACTGCCACTTGGGCAGATAACTATAATAAAGGACAGAGAAGGGGGACTTGATTTCAAGATTAGGCTCTAGACATATGATGTTAGAGACTAAAATCTGATATGACTGGCAGACGGACGGCTTAGGGAAAGACGGCTTTCTAAAGCTAGAAAATTAATGAAGCCGTCGTATTTGTCTTCAGTCTATGGTGGAGCCTTGCACGACAGTCCAATCGCAGAGCAGAATACGGAGTCGAGCAGTGAAGGCATATTCGAACCATTCAAGACTTACCTGGTGCAACGTCAGGAGACCGGAGAACTAACCACGCTTCACTATCAGCCAGGGGCTGAAAAGATAAGTTCCTATGAAAAGGGAACTCATCATATCAATGCCATATTTTTGTCTCTTATCCTTCCTACGCTACGCCACAGTTGTCATCTATCGTCAATCACCTTACTTGCCAAACGTATATTCTTTCTCCATTCTTATGTTTGATAAGTTTAACTTAGTGGTGCCACGCCTAAATTTTGGTACTGTAATTTGGTCATTTTATTGCTGCTGTATTAACCAATTATTTTCTTGTCTCAACAGAATGGATGTTAATAATACAAGTCTCGTGTCTACTGACGTCATAAATGTCACTTTGTCAAATTTCTCGGAATTCAACTTCGTATTTAATGTTGTTCTGGTTTTTTTTGTCATACCAACACTTTCCCTGTGTGGAGCAATCACAAACAGTTTTAATATTTTTTTTTTTTACTCTGAGAAACCAATCAACATCAACAACATTTCGCTGATCAACTTGGCCGTCTCTGAACTCTGGTATTGTCTATTCAGCATGTGTACTTACTTCAACGAGATATTTGGTGCCTCCGAAATTGAGCTGAACTATGGTGTTGTCCAAACTTACATCATACAACCACTAATTATTTTATTTTATTATGCCATTGCCTTGTTTACGTTACAAAACTCTGTGGAACAATGTATTGCTATTACGTTTCCATTAAAAGTCAAACAACTTCTGACAATAAAACTTTCTGTTAGCTGTAGCATTACAATTTGGACTTTAACTCTCGTCAGTTGTGTGTTGCACTTTCCATTAGTGATCCAATACGTCTTCTGTCATGAGGGCATTAATATAAATCGTTGTATTATAACATTTATGATTAAGTATCAGACATATGGCGGCAATCAAATTAGAACAGCCATTGTATTTGTGGCTCTGTTCTGCACCACTATGATGATGTATCAACTGAGAGAGTACAGTCAAACACGTAAAACTATGACAGACAATACCCAGGTTCGTGTACTCTCCAAAAGAGATCTCCAAGACAAAAGAATCGCAGTAGGAAACGGGTGCTTGTGTATTATTATCTTCATGGCCTGTATTTTTAACATCGTTTCTCTTCAAAACTGCTTGGTCGGATTGGGTGGCATTCAATGTGCAATACCGGCAAAGCTGAACATGTCCTTGAACCTTATCTACTGTTCCTGCAACTTTTGGGTGTATGTGAAATTAAACAGAAAGTTTCGGAAAAAGTTACGGCAGCTATTCAATTCGTGGACGTAAAGACGCTGTACTGTTTGTAAACTGCTGTCTCACACCATGACAAGGAAACATGCGCCAATTTTAGAAATAAATTCTACCATGTTTGTTACCTTGCTGGTTAAAGAATATGACAGGACAACATTGTATGGATATTTGAGATTGTCAATTTTGTTATCTTCAGTTATTAACATACACGATTATTAGTATTAATGTATTATTACTGGAGAACAACAAAAACAACAACCATAGAGCTACCGACTTTCACAAATGGGTGCTTGCGTAGAATAGAGGGATTAAAATGGTATGACAAGGTTACCAACGTGGAACTGATGACAAGAACTAGACAAGTGCCAGTGGAACAAGATATGAGAAGAAGACGATGGCGATGGATATGACACACACTGAGGAAACCTGTTGATAGCATTACAAGGCAGTCTTTATTCTGGAACCCCCAGGGCAAGAGAGGCAGAGGTAGAACAAGAAGCATGTGGAGAAGAGAGGTGGAAACAAAGGTGAAAATGATAAGGAGAACGTGGAACGAACCTGAGATGATGGCACATGACAGGAGGACTTGGCATGTATGTGTTTCATATAAAGATGTTCTATACCTGAATAAGAGGTATGCACGCATACATTTATTAAAATCTAAACAAGCGAACTGTGAGTTTAAATCAAATTGTAGAGTGAATAAACCTAGAAAGCTTAATTAAATATATTATAGTGTTGATGTGCTTATGTGGAAATCAAAGAATCCACGTTTTTAGAGTCACTAGTTTACGGAAATTTCTTATTCTGGATTTCTCTTACGCTGGGCTCCCAGCTCCATATTTACACATATTTTTAGACAATTAACAAAAAACAAAATAACGAATTTTGAAAGTTGTATTATACAGTATCTCAATAATATTCATTTTTATTTTTAAAACTATAACTATTTATAACATCTTCTTCTTCTTCTTTGATCCGTAGCCGCCGACCATCAAAGCAGTCAGTAGCCATCACGCCTGGTGGCGTCTTGTAGGGCAACAACAAATTGATTCCACTTTTCTCGGTCGGTGGCCATCCTTCGTACAGTACCCCAACTCTGGTTCATACCTCGCATCTCCGCCTCCACAGTCCTCCGCCAAGTTGTTTTTGGTCGGCCTCTCTTTCGTTTTCCTTCAAGGGTCCATATGTCACCGTTCACTTTGCTAGGAGCATTATAAAATGCTCAAGCAGGAATTATAAGCGGTGATTTGGTTTTGGTTAAGAGGGAAGGTATGAAAAAATGGTTTAAGAAATAAGAATAGATTTGAATAAAGACTATTTGTCCTGCTAAAAGGGAAATAAGATGAGTGAAATCATGCTTTGATCAAAGGGAGAAGACTCTAATTTTTAAAGTCAGGGGAGCAAAGTGCTTAATTACACATAAGTAGATTTGGTGAGTTAATAATTATGGTTTAGAAAATGTACATATAAGAATTGTATAGCAAGCTTTAGAGAAGATAATATAAGGTTAAGTCAAATATGCAAAGGGAGACAATGGTTAATTACCTCCCTTATATGATTAAGTGAGTTGAGGAAAAAAATATGCACGTGAAAAGTTTACCAGGACAACGGATGACACTTCACTGAGTTGTTTACACAGCGGATAAGCGTGAACATTTTTCAGCTGAGCGAAGAATAGGAGGAACCAATGAATTTACCGTAAACAAGGACAGATGAGCTAGTAATGATTTTATAGAAGAGAACACACTTAGACGCGCTGTGGAGCGGTCGCATTTTTCGGAGGAAGCAGTCCTGGTTAAGGACGTAGAGTGGCAGGAATGTGTTTTCTGCCAGGCTCAAGTTACATTTCTGTGAGAAACAGAATGAATACTTCTGAAGAATCCTATAGACCTAGTTAGAGTAGTAGAATCTATTCACTTATGAAAGACAGAACTGTGTTTAAAATATAAGTTTAGTGATAAGGGGTGATAGTAAGAAAAAATGAGTGTTGTGAGGATTCGGTGCAACCAAAGTAAGTAGGTCCTTTGACTCATAACTTTTGATAGTCATTGAATAGAATTATTTCAGAAGTTGAAATAAGGTATTACAAGGTTAACGACGCTTAAAATTGACTATGATGTGAATAAACTGAGACTAAGTCAGCAGCTGAGAAGTTTTACAGAAGAACATATATATATATATATATATATATATATATATATATATATATATATACAGGTACATGGATATATACCCAGGAGGAATGGGATCTACAAGAGATAGTTAGGAAATGTTTGTGTCTGGAATTAGTACCACATGCCTCTGTTATGATGAACTTATATGATGTAAATAAACTGTTTGTTTTGATGAAACGTTGCTCAAGTTGGGTTCAGTCTCTAAAAGGTTGTTGAGTGCTAGAGTAAACAAGATACTGGACATAAAGAAACTAACTACTATACGAAGCTGTCACTTAAGTAACATCATAAGAAGGGATGGAACGAGTTTAGGTTGGAAGTTTTGAGAGAATATCATCCAGGAATCAATAACTCTGGCGGTGAGGTCCAGTATTAAGATATACTCTTACTTGGAAGATAGGTCAATGGATCAAATTGACAAATAGAAGGTAGACAACTAGGCCTGCCCCAGTCACCTAGTTTACTATAATAAGAAGAGATAGCACTGTCACATTTAGTTTAATTGGTATCGTGACCAGTCCCAAGACATATAAAGGGACCACTGGGACACATATAGTTTAATTGGTGCCTTCTTGGACCAGTCTTTAAAACACCCAGTCCAGCGGTAACATTTAGTTTAATTGGCGCCGTGACCAACCCTTCTTAAAGTGACATGGCTACATCACAAGGAGAGATGGAATACCAACAACAACAACAACAACAACTTTCCATATTGGTTCCGCCACCTGTGGAGCAAGAACCAACAATGGCCGCTCTAAAGAGCATTACTGAAACACTATATAATGTTGACTTATATGCAAAATATAATCAGATTAGATCAGTGATAACCCCATTTAAAGGAGACTCGAAAGAATTTAGGAAATGGATGAAGGATGCAGACAGGTTTGCCACTATGATAAATGCAAGCACAGATATGGAACGGAAGAAGATACTATATTTTTCGTCTGACGCTCTTGTTACGGATTTCTTAAGGAGACGTGATAATACATATCCAAGTGAGACATATGAGTCATTTAAGAAAGAGCTAACGAAACGCTATAGTGATATTACAAATACGGAACATGCATGGTCATTACTTCGTCGCATCAAACAACAACGCAACGAGCCTATACAATCCTATGCAGAGAAATTATTAAATTTGGCGGAGGAGGCATTCCTGAATGGATTGACAGCATCACCGGACCTTGAGAAACATCTGGTAGGAATTTTTATTGACGGACTGTTGGGCAGTAGTACAAAACTCCATATGATTCGTAAGGATCCCAATACAATAAATGAGGCGATCCAGATAGCGATTACAGAAGAAAATGTCTAAACGAGGTTTAATCAATGTATCGAACAAGAACCAACAGTCGAGACATAGACAGAACATGAGCCGATGGAGATTGGACATTCCCGTTCTCGTTGGCGTCGCCCAAGCCGGACGGAAAACCAGAAACAGGTGAACACAAGCTATCCTCGACATTTTCATAGGCAGCAGAGTATACAGCAGGTGAATATTCCCACTTGTTTTAGTTGCGGTTTTAGAGGACACATAGCCCCTGAGTGCCGACAACAACATCCTCGCTGGCACCAGCAGAATTATAATGGTCCACAACAGAGTAGTTATGATAGTACGCGAGGACATAACCAAAACTTTAGAGGAGCGTATACACCATCCAACTTCAGAGCCAGACAAGCTCGAAAGTATAACCAGGAAAATGGAACGGTCAATCACTAAGTAGGACCGTTAGTGATGACCGTAAAGTAAATGAAGACAGCTTCCTTCATCGAAGGTCCAAAAACATAAATAATAAAAACATGGTGTTACATCAAAAACATTTTCAGCAAGAGACACCGCGGCAACAAATTCATTCCATAAATATTACTCCAGATCCTAGCTCATGCCTGATCAAGATCCATAACAAACATTATCGCGCACTTGTGGACACTGGCGCTTCAGTAAGTTTGATTAGAGAGCAGCTGTACAAGCAGATCAAACACTTGGTAACTTTCAGACCTTCAAAAACGTTTATGGCATCAGTAACGGGACAATCTCTGAAGTCTTGTGGTACAGCATACATCAAATTCCACATAGGACAACAACTGATCACACATCCTTTTATTATTACACGTGGGATGTCCAGAAATTTTATTCTAGGCAGAGATTTTCTTACCGCTCACAATGCTAGGATATATTTTGACCTCAACAAGATCAATATTAATGGGGAGTACATACAACTACAAGACGATATACACATAGCATCTTTGGTGCGGTTGACGACTCCAGTTACAGTACAGCCTAACACACTTGTGATAGCTAGAGGACGAGTCAAGAGCTCTAATTATATCAAGAAAGGACAGTCAGTACAAATTGAACCTTTGGAAAATGAGGATATAAATGATGAACCCCTCATGTTTGTTACTGAAGGTATAGCACAAGTTTCAGCCTCACGTGACTTCCCTGTAATGATTATAAACACGTCAGGACAGGCTACAACGATACACAGAGGTACTATAGTTGCCAAAGTACAAAGATCGTCTTTGAATACCACCAAGAATGGGAAAACACCTGAAGTTAGTTGCAATCAAAATCAGCACACCCTTAAGTCACGCACATGGCAAAATAATACCTTAGGTTACCCTTCCGACGCTAACAGAAACTTTTGTCGGCAGAGCACAGAGGTCAACCAACTCAATAACAGATATGGAGGCAGGAGTGATACACGAACAATAAGGGAGAAGAGTCAATTAAAAAGAGTGGATAGAGGTGCAATTGGAGACCAGTGGAAGAATGAAAAACAGAGAGATCAACAAACACTACATAGAAATAGGAGGAATGGCACATTGTATAAAAAACCTAGCAGAGAAGAACCTGAACACATACATGCAAATGCGAAGGAAGACGAATATTATAGTTATCTACGAAAACCGAATCAAGTGATACAAAGAAAAACACAAGATGGTATATACAGACGAACAGATGGTAGCACAAGTCAAGCTACTTATGTTAATCTTGTTACTCACCATGCACTACCAACCTCAACAAAGCCCTTTGAAAATACTCGTGGTCAACGACAAAATAACAATCATATTGGTAATACAGAGGAAGAGCATACTCCAAGGCGGAAACCCTATATGAGATACTCGAATAAACCACTGTATCAGAGGTACCAGTTTAGATGTGCAAGTCCCTTTGAATATAGTCGTAGTAAATGACAGAAAGGAGGCACTGTATATAATGAGGAGAAAGAGCATACTCCATGGCAGAGACCCAATGGAAAATATGTAAGTCAATCAAAGTCGCAGAGAACAAAGTCCAGATGTTTCAGACCTTTTAATTATCCTAAAACAGAACAAGAAAGAACAAATTTCCACAGAGATGAAGAACATATTACATATGTTAAAATACCTTGGACAGATAATGAGTCTCATAGACAGAGTGACCCACCAGATCGGTTGGCACAGCTTTTAGCCACGTTGAAAGTAGATGATAAAAACAAGTCCAAACTCACTACGTTTGTTACTAAACACCAGGACGTGTTTGCATTAACAGATATGGAGTTAGGTAGAACTAATACAGTATATATGGACATTCAAACTACAACAGAAGAACCCATTAGTTTGAAACCATACCACACTCCATTAAAAAACAAGCAAATAGTAGAGAAAGCTATAAATGACATGTTGAATGCAGGAGTTATAGAAAGATCGAGATCAGCATGGTCGTCACCAATAGCGATTGTCTCCAAGAAAGACGGAACGAGTAGATTCTGTTGTGATTATCGAGCGTTAAACAGAATTACAAAAACGATTTCGTATCCATTGCCACGGATAGATGATATTTTGGCAACACTTGGACACTCCACACATTTCACTACATTGGATGCACGCTCAGGACTTTGGTGCATTCCTATGACACCAGCAGCGAAAGAAAAGTCAACGTTTTGTACACACATGGGTAGTTACAAATGGAACGTTATGCCTTTTGGGTTGAAAGGAAGTCCCGCGACATATATGGCGTTGATGGATGAAGTTCTACAAGGAATGCATTCTTTCGCATTAGCTTATATTGATGATGTATTGATTCACACATCAGGTACTGTGGATGACCACCTATACAAGGTTGAACAAGTTTTTGATCGCCTACGATATCACCAGGTTAAACTCAAACTAAGTAAATGCGAGTTCCTAAAGACGGAAACTAAATACTTAGGGTTTATAGTGAATAAAGAAGGTATTCGCCCTGATACAGATAAAGTGGAAGCAATAAGGAACATGCCCGCTCCCACAACAGTGAAGCAGGTACGAGCGTATATTGGTTGTTGCGGATACTACAGACGTCACGTCGTTAATTTCTCCAAGGCTGCTGAACCACTCATTGCACTTACCAAGAAATATTCAAGATTTAGGTGGACAAAAGAATGCCAAGAATCCTTTGATTATCTTAAGGAAGCACTTACAAAGATACCACTGCTTGCACATCCGGATATATCCCGTCCAATGATCTTGTATACAGATGCTTCAGATACAGCAATAGGTGCTTGCTTAGTCCAAATCAGGGAAGAGAATGAGACACCCATTATACCAGAAATCCCTAATGAAATGCCTATAGCATTCGTGTCACACGCTCTCTCTAAAACTCAGAAACGATGGTCGACAACGGAGAAGGAAGCGTTTGCTATACATTACGCGATACAAAAACTTGATTTTTATATCAGAGGTACTAAACTCACTATCAGAACAGACCATCAACCATTAGTGAATTGGCTTACTAAGACGCAGGAGCAGCCAAAAAAGTTACAAACATGGTCTATGAACCTACAATCATATGATACAAAAATTGAATACATTCCCGGTATTCAAAACACGTGTGCAGACCTCCTTTCGCGAACGCCACAACCTGGTACTATACTGGAAGATGATCTAATGGCGTCTACAGATATCAACGACAACGCAAAGGAAATTAACATTATAAATTCCAACAGAGTGGATGATGGAAACACCACTACCATAACAGATAATGGCACGCAGCAAACAACAGATGTAGATACACTTGATGTACATACTGAGCAGAGAAAAGATCCCGAAATTCTTAAGATCATCAAACAAGTGCAAACGAAACCTACGTCGCTTAAACGGTTTATAATCTTGCCCAATGATCAACTACTATATCATATTGATGAGAAACAAGAGGGGAGATTACAGAAAGTAATTCCACAATCAGTAATACCCCAACTACTTGAGCAGTTTCATGATAATAATGGACATGTAGGGAGAGATAAAACCATTGATATAATCAAGAAAAGATACTATTGGAAGTCTATGTACAAAGATATAATGGAATATGTTGGTACTTGTAGGGTATGCAGAATCAGAAATATGAGACCAACTAAAGTTCCTTTACAGGAAATGAAATCATCTCATTTTCCTATGGAAGTTATAAGTATGGACATTTCTGGTCCATATCCTGTTACGCAATCTGGAAATGCATACCTTTTACATATTGTTGATCAATATTCAGTATGGCCTGAAACTTATCCTAATAAGAATATAACGTCAGCGACAGTGACAGAGTTTTTTCTACAAGAATTTGTACCAAGACATGGTTGTCCTAAAAGAATCATCACGGACAATGGAAAGCAATTTGTAGGCAACCCTTTTAAGAAGACACTTCGGACTTTGAATATTCAGCATACGACTAGCACTTTTTATAGACCGCAGGCAAACGGACGAAATGAGAGAATGCATGCTACATTGCACGATATCCTTGCTAAATATATACAAGGCAATGCTCAATATTGGGATGTATATATCAATCAAGCTCTTGAAGCGATAAGAGTAAACATAAACGAGACGACAGGACTATCTCCGTTCTACATGCTATATGGACGTGAGCCTATGTTCCCACTAGATAATCTTTTACAACCCCAAAAGAAATATCAAGGTGAAGATCCTATAGAAGTTATACTACAAGAAAAACACAGAGCACATCAGATAGCAAACAGTAATGCACAGAAAGCCTTCAAGAAATGGCAGAAGCAGCATGACAAAAGAGCGAAGTTAGAGAAATTCAAAGTCGGAGATAAAGTATATTACAAGAAGAACGTTAGAGATAATAAGTTGGATGCACGATGGCTTGATGGATATAAAATAGTAGAACAGACAACACTCGTTAATTACAGACTATGGCATGAGGAAAAGAACATAACCGTCAAAGCACACGCATCACAGATGAAAAAAGACGATCATCGCCCTACAGCTCCGCCAGCCTTATGCAGTAGCAGACCAATACGAAAAGTCACGTTGAGTTATTATGATTCCACAGAGACATTAAGTACTTCACGTGAAGAAAACGACATGTATGTTGAGCAGAACATTAGCCTACAACAACGTAACACTTTAGGTCAACTCCAAGATGCTGTACATCGTTTAGTCCGCTGCAGAGAAGACTCAGAAGATGAAGATGACATTCCACCAGCAGAATTGAGAGAAAGATTAATATACAGAGACAATCGTCTACACGGGAGAGATAGTAATACGCCACTATCGACACAAGACGAAGAACCTCATGCGTCCATATCAAGTCAAACATACTATAGTAGTCAGGGACTACAACCGTCAACTCCCAGTCAACACCAGTCTACACATTCTACTTGGGATAGCGAAGATTACAGACCTCTGAAATCAGCAACGAGAAACATAGCCCCCCACGGTAGCAACTTTACAGAAGAACATGGTAGTCAGGGACTACAACCGTCAACTCCCAGTCAACACCAGTCTACACATTCAACTTGGGATAGCGAAGATGACAGACCTTTGAAATCAGCAACGAGAAACATAGCCCCCCACGGTAGCAACTTTACCGAAGAACATGGTAGTCAGGGACTACAACCGTCAACCTCCAGTAGACACCAGCTTACATACTCTAGCTCGGATAGCGATGACGAACAGTCTTTACAAGTGACGAAAAGTAACATTACTCACCATACCCAGAGTCCTACAGCGAAGCACATAAATAGTAACAAGAATGTCATTAATACGCCTTCGGCACAGGTGGAATCTGAACTTGACGTAACAGAACGAGAAGACAGCGACATAGAGTGTATGGATGATACAACCAGCACCGAAATACGCATAGCTACCAAACGCCCTTACCAACCTTCGTCACTAGACTCACCACCAAGAGCGAAATTGCTACGATTACCGCAAGAACATCTACGAACAAGATTTTAAAAAAAATCATCGCCAAGTACATAAACCTTCACTAGGTTTCCAACAAAATATAAATATTCGTTCGCCCCCCACATCCTGCAGAGCGACTATAAACACGACAGCGCAATGCATATCAGCTTCGTCACAGTATGACAGTCGCCTCTCCAGCAGAGAGATTACACTGTTGGAACTCGCAAAACAAATCTCCAACTTAGTGTAGTCGTCATAAAGCACTAACCCAGCTATAGTGTTTAATTCGGTACTCTAACCAACATAGTACCTAAAGTTAAGTAATTAATTGAGTCACACTGTGTTTAGCTTAAGTTGATATTCATATACTGGAGCACGCTTAGACACTTACAGTAATCACTAACTTCTTTAAAGAGAGTCGAGTTGACAAACTAGATTACACATAGTCTTAAGAGTGTGACAAAGTAGATCAAACATATAGTCTTAAGAATGTGACAAAGTGAATTAAAAACATAGTCGTAAGAATGTGACAAAGTAGAGTGAATACATAGAAGTTCATCATTGTGACACAGTAGAGTACACACATATAATCTTATGAATGTGACAAACTAGAATAACTACATATAGTTTTAGGAAACTTAACAGTGTTCTTCCCAAGGTACAAGATGCAGCATACCAGATGATCAACACTGACATTGGTTAAAATATGTATAGTACATTAAATGCATGTTAATTGTTATAATGTACCTATTTCAGGCATAAAAGTATTCAGGACCAGAGAAAAAAAAGAGAAAAGAGAAAAGAAAAGAAGAAGGGAAGTGATCCAGACTCAGTCAAGTGGAGTCTTACTCATGGACATAGGCAAATATTGCACTGAGGATAAACGTCCCCACTTTTTACTGCACTGGTTGTACAGAGATAACAGAAAAAAAACAACTTGGTTGCAGTATTGGTATTATGGGTACTGCTTACTTAAGAGATGATGGTAATGACAGTTATAGGGTCATGACTATATTACTTTTACATCCTAAGGTTAGATATTTTGTTAACCCTGACGTACTACTGCATGTATATATAGGTTTAGACAGAGTTAAGGATTTGACTGATGCATCCAAGACTAGAATCAGTCGGGCACATCAACTCTGACATAGTGACATGTATCTTTCACTATCGCCCCAATACATATGAAGATACTAGTGCATGTATATATAGGTTTAGACAGAGTGAAGGATTTGACTGATGCATCCAAGACTAGAATCAGTCGGGCACATCAACTCTGACATAGTGACATCTTTCACTATCACATTAGGATATTTACTGATGCACCACTAATTAGTTATTTCTGCTTATCTGTCTCGTATAATGGATAAATTACATTAACAGCAGATATTTCAAGACATATAAAGGTACTGACAAACCTCTGTGTCCAGAGGCAGTGACCATGTCGAAAAATAGGAACATATATATATATATATATATATATATATATATATAGATAATAAATCATGGCTCTGCACTTATTATCTATATATATATATATATATATATATATATATATATATATATATATATATATATATAATAAGTGCAGAGCCATGATTTATTTTTTGTTGAGTATTGATGGTATGCCTCAAGCTAAGGTTCAGCAATGAGGTAGCGTTACATTTTGCTTCAAAATATTTTTTTGGGGAAATTTTTTAACATGTAGACCAGGCGCGGTGATAATGGTATGTTAAAGAATAGAGTGGGATTGATAGATGATGGAACACAAATGTCTCCCTATGCGATACATTTATATGGCCCCGGGTTGTATGTCACCGTTCACTTTGCTAGGAGCATTATAAAATGCTTAAGCAGGAATTATAAGCAGTGATTTGGTTTTGGTTAAGAGGGAAGGTATGAAAAAATGGTTTAAGAAATAAGAATAGATTTGAATAAAGACTATTTGTCTTGCTAAAAGGGAAATAAGATGAGTGAAATCATGCTTTGATCAAAGGGAGAAGACTCTAATTATTAAAGTCAGGGGAGCAAAGTGCTTAATTACACATAAGTAGATTTGGTGAGTTGGTAATTATGGTTCAGAAAATGTACATATAAGAATTGTATAGCAATCTTTAGAGAAGATAATATAAGGTTAAGTCAAATATGCAAAGGGAGACAATGGTTAATTACCTCCCTTATATGATTAAGTGAGTTGAGAAAAAAAATATGCACGTGAAAAGTTTACCAGGACAACGGATGACACTTCACTGAGTTGTTTACACAGCGGATAAGCGTGAACATTTTTCAGCTGAGCGAAGAATAGGAGGAACCAATGAATTTACCGTAAACAAGGACAGATGAGCTAGTAATGATTTTATAGAAGAGAACACACTTAGACGCGCTGTGGAGCGGTCGCATTTTTCGGAGGAAGCAGTCCTGGTTAAGGACGTAGAGTGGCAGGAATGTGTTTTCTGCCAGGCTCAAGTTACATTTCTGTGAGAAACAGAATGAATACTTCTGAAGAATCCTATAGACCTAGTTAGAGTAGTAGAATCTATTCACTTATGAAAGACAGAACTGTGTTTAAAATATAAGTTTAGTGATAAGGGGTGATAGTAAGAAAAATGAGTGTTGTGAGGATTCGGTGCAACCAAAGTAAGTAGGTCCTTTGACTCATAACTTTTGATAGACATTGAATAGAATTATTTCAGAAGTTGAAATAAGGTATTACAAGGTTAACGACGCTTACAACTAAGTGAGCGCAGAATAAGGAGAAACGAAGCTGAAGCTACAAAATTGACTATGATGTGAATAAACTGAGACTAAGTCAGCAGCTGAGAAGTTTTACAGAAGAACATGGATTTAATAGCCGTGTTGGGCTATTGTATAATGAATTTTGCAACATCAACTGCTACAAGTAAGATGAGTAAGCAATTGAAGTTTGATTGTATTTACAGGATGAAACATGAGCTCTCTAGCAGGTATAAGTATGAGAATACCGCAACAGGTGTACCCAATGTATTAATTTGCATATATGAGTTTTAAGATGATGGTATTTGAGTAAATTGAGTCAAATCTGACAGGATTAGTAGATGAGGGAAACCAACTCAGGAAAGAGTTGATGAAAGGCTTGGGAAAAGCCAGAATAAATATAAAAACCTTAAGGGAAGAAAATAGGTATAAACCATATCTGTTGGTGTTGTCAGGTAGAGAGCTGTATATATATATATATATATATATATATAGATATATATATATATATATATATATATACATATATATATATATATATATATATATATATATATATATATATATATATATATACAGGTACATGGATATATACCCAGGAGGAATGGGATCTACAAGAGATAGTTAGGAAATGTTTGTGCCTGGAATTAGTACCACATGCCTCTGTTATGATGAACTTATATGATGTAAATAAACTGTTTGTTTTGATGGAACGTTGCTCAAGTTGGGTTCAGTCTCTAAAAGGTTGTTGAGTGCTAGAGTAAACAAGATACTGGACATAAAGAAACTAACTACTATACGAAGCTGTCACTTAAGTAACATCATAAGAAGGGATGGAACGAGTTTAGGTTGGAAGTTTTGAGAGAATATCATCCAGGAATCAATAACTCTGGTGGTGAGGGCCAGTATTAAGATATACTCTTACTTGGAAGATAGGTCAATGGATCAAATTGACAAATAGAAGGTAGACAACTAGGCCTGCGCCAGTCACCTAGTTTACTATAATAAGAAGAGATAGCACTGTCACATTTAGTTTAATTGGTATCGTGACCAGTCCCAAGACATATAAAGGGACCACTGGGACACATATAGTTTAATTGGTGCCTTCTTGGACCAGTCTTTAAAACACCTAGTCCAGCGGTGACACATAGCCCAGCTGTTCTTGTGACGGCATCGGGGTCTCTTCTGAGGACATGGCCAACCCAGCTCCAGCGTCTGCCAGCTATGATGGTGTGCATGTCCTCTTGCTTGCTCCGAGTAAGCAGATCTTGGTTGGTGATGGTATTCGGCCAAAAGATTCGGTGAATTTTTCTTAGGCATGTTGCGTGAAAAGAGGACTATTTCGTCGTTTCCTTCTCTGTAACTCTCCAGCATTCCGCACCTAGAAAAGCACAGAAAGCACACAGCTCTGATATAATCTTAATTTTGTGCTTGTGCTGTACTGAGAGGTCTTCCAGCTATTGGTTAGACTAAAAAGCCTGTTCTTGCTTTGTTCATTCTGCTGTTGATGTCTTTGCTTGCTCCGCCGTCTGGTGTTACTATGCATCCTAGGTATGTGAACGTGTCTGTCTGTTCCAGTTGCTGATTCCTTACTGATATGGGCTCAGGGTTGCTCACATTGAGCGTCATGACCTCTGTCTTCTTTAGATTGATGTTCAAGCCCACCTGCTGTCTATATTTATTAAGTCTATCCGTTTTTTTCCTGGATGTGTTGATGTGAATGTGCTAGTAGTGCAATGTCATCTGCATATTCCAAATCTTCCAGTGTAGAAAATGTAATCCATCTTATTCCTCTTGGACTGCCCTCTGTTGTCTGGCGCATCACCCAGTTTATGACTGTTAAAAATAGATTGGTTGATAAGGGGCATCCCTGTCGTACTCCTTTCTTCACCTCAAAGGTTAGGTATCTCTGCCCTACGCTGCACGTAAAGTTGGCATAGAGGCTTTTTTATGATTGACACTGCGCAGCTTGGAACTCCATAAGCCCTCAGTATTTTCCATAAACTGTCCCTATGTTTACTGTAAAAAGCCTTTTCAAAATCAACGAAATTAATTTACAGCTGTCTTTGCCATTCTGAGCACTGCTCTATAATGTTTATAACATAATTACATATAAAAAGTATATTAAATTATAAAATCAAGTGGCTCTTTTTTCCTGATTTCACAAACCTGTCAGTTACTTTTCCTATATTTATGTCGATATCTTTATGTATATGTATTAACTTACTTACTTAGTCGTTCCCCTTCTACCGTGAGGTGTAGAGGTTTGGAAGAGAGAGCGCCAGACCATTCTATCAGCTGTCTTCTTCCTGGCCTGGTTCCATTCTAGTCCTCGGTCCTTCAAAGATTGTCTAATGTTGTCCTCCCAGCGGACTCTGGGTCGTCCTGGAGGTCTGGATCCCTGGCTCTTTGTTTCCCATGCTTGTCGTGGTAGCCGATCTTCTCCCATTCTGCAGACATGGCCAAACCATCTTAGTTGGGACTGTTCTATTTGGGTCTGCAGCGGATGGGATTTTAGGCCTTGACGGATCGTCTGGTTGCGGACCATGTCTCTTCTTGTTACTTCAACCACTTTCCTCAGATACCTCATTTCTGAGGTTTGGATCTGGCTTTTGTGGGTTGTAGTCATTGCCCACGACTCGCATCCATATGTCAAGACTGGGACATAGGTGGAGCGGTATACAGCCATCTTCGGTTTCTTACCAACCTCTTTCTTGCTGAGGAATCCACGATTTATGGCCTGAAAAAGTCTCCCAGCCGCTGCTTTTCGAGTGGCCAACTCTTCTTTGATGCCTCCCTTTCGGTCTATAATAGCTCCGAGATATTTAAAGTGGTCGACCTGCTCCAGGACCTGTTCTCCCAACTTAATCTGATTTTTTTCTTTCTTCTCGTGATATCACCATGGATTTTGTTTTAGAGCTGCTTATGACCATCCCTCTCTTCTCCAGCTCTTCCTTCCAGACTTGCAGGTTGGATTGGAGATGTGCCTTTGATTTAGCAATCAGGGCAACATCATCAGCAAATGCCAGCTCCGAAATATAGACCTGTCTCATCTTCCAGTACCCCACTGAATACTTTCTTGTTCTCTCCTTACATGCCTTGATGACATCGTCCATAAGGAGTATGAAGAGGTAAGGTGATAGGATATCACCTTGTCTTACACCAGTGGTGGTCCTGAACTCTTCTGACTTATGGTTTGCTGTCCTCACATAATTTCTGCAAGACTTGTAGAAGCTCTGTATAGCATGAATCAGAGGTGCTGGAATATTCTTCCTTGCCAAACAGTCCCAAAGTTTGCTCCAGGGGACCCTGTCAAACGCCTTTTCCAGATCTATGAAACAAAGATGGATCTCACTCTTATACTCAAGGGCCTTTTCACTCAGCTGTCTGAGTGTGAAGATTAGGTCTTGAGTACTTCGGTTTGCTCGGAATCCGCACTGGACCTCATCCAATTGTGGCTCAGCTAGGCGTCGGAGTCTCTGCTCTAGGATTCTAGAGTAGATTTTACCAGGGACACTGAGAAGGGATATGCCTCTATGGTTTCCACATTGTCGATTGTCACCCTTTTTGAAAATTGGTGTTATGATGGCAATCTCCCAATCCTTTGGTATGGTCTTGTTGCACCATGCTGCCTGTAGGACCTTTAAGAGTAATAGGTCGCCTGATGCTCCCATGTACTTAACCATTTCTGGTGTTATACCATCATGTCCTGCTGCTTTGCCCATCTTGATATTCTCTAGTGCTGCCCTCAGTTCTTCCATCTTTATGTCATCTTCACCATCATTGGTTTTCTCTTCTGTGCTAGTGGTTATCATTTCTGATGCTTCACCATGCTCACCATCCAGGAGTTCTGAGAAATATTCTTTCCATCTTTCCATTACTTCCTTCGGGCAGTAAGCAATTTGCCTTGCTTGTCCTTTATAAATTTGAGAGGGCATTGTTTTTCTTTCCTCGTGTTCTTTAGGGTCTTATAGAACAATTTCTGGTTTTCTTGTGCATCTTTTCTAGCTTTTCTCCAAATTCTTCCCAGGACTTCTGTTTTGCTGCTAGCACTTTGTTCTTTGCTTCTGTTCTGAGTGTCACATATTCTCTATATTTTTCCATTTGTCCTGTTGTGTTTTTAGCTCCTAAGTATTGTTTCCATGCCATTTTCTTCTCTCTTATTTTCTCTTTGACTTCCTCTGTCCACCAAGGTGTCCTCTTTCTCTGGTTCCCAAGTCGGACTTCACCACATGCTTCTGCAGCAGCTGTCTTTATGATATCCTTGAATTTATTCCAGAGGGTTTCCAAGTCATCAGGTCGTTCTTCTGTGTAGCTCACTGCTGTAGCAATAAGCCCCTGATATCTGGTCTTAATTTCTGGCTCTCTCAGCTTGTAGGTCCTAATGCTCATTTCTCCTGCTCGTTTACTTGGTTTCTTGCGTGATGTTGGGCAGTTCCTAGGCTGAGCAACTCTTTCAGTTGTTCGTTTGATTGTTAGCAGGTAGTGATCACTTCCAATCTCTTGCCCCCTGCAGACTCTTGCATCTCGGACATATCTGAATGAGCTTCTCCGAACAATGGCATAGTCGATTACTGACTTCTCATTCTTGGTTGGTTCACATCTAGTGTATGCATGTATGCGCTTATGGGGGAACTTTGTGTTTGTAATGATCAGATTCTGCTCACTGCAGAATCTAAGGAGTCGCTTTCCATTGTCATTGAGAGTATCTTCTCCATATCTTCCGATAACTCCACCCCATCTAGCATGGTCATTTCCAACTCTGGCATTAAAATCTCCGAGCATAATAACTTCATCTAGGCAGTCATCCACTGTCCTTTGAAGCAGCTCGAAGAATTCCTCCTTGACCTCTGCTCTCTCATCCTCATTTGGCCCATACACTATGACCAGGTTGACTATGGTTTCTCCTTCTTTTAGTTTTACAACCATAATGCGCTCCGAGACAAAGTTCCATCCCTTGATACTATCTTTTTGATTTTGGGCCACAATGCAACCCACGCCCCCTTTAGCTCTTTCAGATATGGGTACACCACTGTAGAGCAACGTGTTGCTATTGAGATCCATGACTCCGTGTCCTTTTTTCTTCGTTTCCGTTATAGCCAGGATTTCTAGTTTTGCTTTCCTCATCTCTTCCACCAGCTCCTCTTCCTTCCCATTTATACTTCTTGTGTTCCAAGTTCCATAAGTCGTAGTCCGTTCCAGTTCGTCGCCTTTAGAATCAGTCCGGTTTTCTCTCTTGTAGTTCGCGTAATCATGATTTAAAGCAAACAGGTGATTGGCCTGTTGTGCCTTTGCATGGTGGAGGGGCTGCCTCCTTACGGCCTCCATGCAGGCCACCCTCCTCCTTTTTCATCCGGGCTTGGGACCGGCATAGGCGGAGTTATATGTATTAACGCAAACCCTAATTATCTTTCTTCTGTTATCCTGTTTCTCAGTTACTATTTGTTATTTAAAATAAAATTTTGCCTCGTTTTGGCGAGGCGCGTTCCGTTCAACCTAACGATTATATTAGGGCGCATGTCCAAATATAAAAGACCTTTATGTCTGGAGAATAGAGTCACGTTTTTTAATATGAGAAAAACCGAAAAACTACGCCCCGCACTGGCCACACTGATCATAATGATCATCATCAAGTGCCATACATGGGACCCAAAGACGCAGCAATAGAGAATGCAGTCAGCGACTCATAGCTTGACTGCTTGCGTCAGGGTCAGCGAATCAGAGCTGACCAAGACCCTACTCCGCCTCCACGTGGTGGTCATGGAAACAGGCTGCATCACTGCAGTCTGGCTGAGAGAGTAGGGATCGAAGAGGGAAGACAAACCCGGTCCCCCAAAAAATGCCGTGCTGAAGTTGGATGTGCCGACCGAAAAGCGCAGATATCGCAGCTCCGCTGTAAACAGACGCAACGCAACCAACGTCCTTTTCAGGACGAATGAGGAAGAAGAAGAAGTACCATGCTTAATGGTGTAGGAGATCATGTCTCTCCGCAACTTCCTGTCTCCAGTATAATTTATTAATTCTCTTGTTGACTTCCGTGCATGTCACATTGATAGACAGTGTTAATAAAATGTGTAATAAAGTCTGACAATTGAGATAAATGTTACGATCACAGTTTACATGGAAAGGGTATAAGCAGCGTTGCCACTCCCATGTGGATTCACCTAGATCTAGGTTGTTTTTTTTTTTTTTTGTTTGTGTGGATCCTGTCCAGGTGTCACTTTCCTTCATTAGTTGAAGAACGTCACCTAGATTTCGCCCAAAATCGGTCAAAAAGCCCCAAAATGGCGCTAAAATTGCCCAAAATAGCCCAAGTCGCCGATATCTAGTTTTTTTCTTCACAATTCAGAGTGACATTGAAAGTTATAAGTACTACTTACCTTAAAGACGTTATTAGGCAATGGTCAAAATAAAGGCAGCTCCTCTCTCTCTCTCTCTCTCTCTCAATCTCACTTTTCTGATGACACGCAAGTAAGTACGATCGCACTACGCTCTATTTATGCGGCTCGAGTGAAGTCCCCTTGTGTCGTCTGCCTGGCGCCGTCTTTTGTCTCATTGTTGTATTGCGGCTACCTTTATTGCCTTTCATTGTCCCGCCACGTATAATTACTGCAAACTACGCTCGTAACCTTTAGGGTACTCACATTTGTCCAGTACCAGACATATTTAATTTGTCCGCCGTCCGACCTAACGATTACTTACATTTAAGTCGCAAGTGGTGGAAAATACTACAGCAGTTGACATGAAATAAAGGTTTTCAAAGTCCCAAGGTTGGGACTCCCTTACGTCCGCCAATGGGATGGGCAGGTCAATAACCGTTTCCATATGATAAACTGCTCTATTTCATTCCTCCTGTCAATCCGTTCAGGCAATCCCGAATGTTGAATAAATACAACTGAATGTGTCTTCTATCATTCTGTCGCTTGGGTCCAACATTGGGGAACATTTACAATTGTCGCTCCACAATGTCCAAAATCCCCTGCTGTGTCCACGTGCCGGTTTGGCTTATCGCAACAATTTTATCCGTTCGCTTGGTTTTATGTACACATGCGCCGATAATGTCTAGCAAAGAAAACACGTGTGACTGTGTTAATTCCCTGCTGCGACGAATCTCGATAATTTGTCTGCTTTCCATGTTTGGTCACCTTGTGTTATCGTGTGAGTCGTTAACCAAGTCCAGCTGATTAATCCGATCTACTTCTCATTTCTAATAAACAAATATGGTGATTCTTTGACGATACGCGAAAATAAATGTTGTTGTTGTTGTTTAACTAGGGCTACTAAGCTCCTCGATCTTTCGCAACTAATACCAAGTTGAAGACTACTTGATATTATCTACACTGTAGATCTAAGCCTTTCCTGTGGCTTTTCTACAACTCCGAAACGTGTTGAGTTGATGTCATGAGCTCCAGTTTCTCCAGCTTGGCTTGCATTTAAAGGATCGATTCATCTGGTCCTAAGCTAGGAATAAGACGCGGGTGGCAAACTGAGCACTCCCCGCCATCCAAGAGGGCTCTCCAACTATGCAGAGCTAAAATAATGTGCCCTGGTGCTGGGATGTCGCAGGGAATCGTTGCGTCCTGCACAGAGCCAGTTCTCAGCTCCTCCTGCCTATCAGTGGGTCCATAGCGAGATCCTCCTGCATGCAGTCAACCAGGATAAACCCAAAGAATCACGTCCGGGGCTCAAGTGTCTTCTCCACGTTCAGTGTGCAATGCTGGGTTCTGAACAGGTTTCACCACAGAGGGAATCTTAGGAAGTGTGTGGATGATTTCAAGAGTCAGTGAGAGTGTAATTAGCCTCATTGACAGAGGTTCACTTCCACATATGTATATTGTAGCATAGCTCAAAGCTGTGGTCATATCTTCTTCTTCTCGTTCACTGTTAATTAATAATGTCTACACAAGAAGTCCGGTTCTTTGGATGTATGTTGCTGTGGTTGAAAGTTCGTCAAGACTCCCAAACAGCTTGGTTTGAATGTGCGTCTCTGTGGGCCAATGTTCAGTCCGCATTTGACTAAGCATGTGGCAGTCTTGCAGGATATGTTCGGCTGTCTGTGCTGCCTGCCCACACGTACATAAGGGTGGTGGGACCAATCTCTGTCTGTATAAGTGACTGTTCAGTCTGTTATGTCCTGTTCTAATACGGAACCTGATCACTTGTTTTGCACGATCAAGATAGTGATAGTTGTCTCTATGTTGGTCAATTTTCCTGATGGCCTCGTAGGAGTCATCTTTTCCTGGAAGGTGATTGTTTGTTCTTTTTGTTCCCGTGTTGGTCCTCTTTTGCTAACGTATCTGCTCTCTCATTTCCTGGTATGCCACAGTGTGATAGTATCCACTGTATCACTATCCTTCTTTTGATATTTACTTCACATAGGGCTTTATTAAACTCTGGCAGTTTATCACTGTTGAGGGCTTGCAGAACTGACATTGCATCGGTAAGGAATACAACCTGCTGACATTGGCTTATTGTATTATTTATTATTCCTGCAGCAATGCTTAAGGCCTGTACTTCAGCAGAGTAGTTTGAACAGAATATTCCAGTAGGTGAACAGGTGGATTCGTTTTCTTTGTCTGGATAGACCACATACTGACACTCGAGAAGCTCCTCTCAGTCAGCCTATCATCTAGAACAGAGTTAGATTAGTCAGACAAATCTGATATAATATATATTAATATATATACTCCTCACATACACACACACATAAGTGACTAAAATAGACACACAGACGTGAAAACTATGACAATATAGATATTTGGGAACGAACTGACAGCCACACTGATTAAGTTTAATTGTGAAGTTTAATTATCAAAAAAATAAACTTCCATCACAACATATAAAATTATATTTAAGCATATACAAATAAATAGTCATAAAGTCAATGAATTGCTACAAGAATGATAGACCCGTTGGTATGATCTTTTCCCCCGATGTATAGCCCACAGTCTCGTTAGAAGAGAAGTGATAGCCACAAAGAGTCACGGATATATATGATTTAGTCTAAGATTTCCCTTTAAAGGTATGAACAGACTTGGATACTCTGATCTATCCAAAGGAAAAATATTGTTAGCAACAAAACAAACTTGCATAAAGAAATTTAAGACAGCAAAATGGGTGCCAAAATACAACAATAAAGGAATCACCCAGTCCTGCATTCACTCTATTCAGTCAGCCGTGATCACGTGCTTTCGTTCATACTCACAGCTTTGGTAGCAACTTCTGGAAACACAATTTTTAGGACATGCACATACAGACTCTCTAATGGTAGACTTGGCCACGAGAACCCTGTGACGTACGTCTAGTTTGACAAGGGAATTTTCCCTGATTTGATGGATGATTAAAGGGACTTTAGCTTTTCATAACATTAGAACCCCTGAACATCAGTATTGTTGTAACTTTTCATCAACGAAGAGTAGCGGCTAAATCCTTATTCCCACAGAGCCTTCACTATCATTCTACACTCTAAAGGGATCAATATCCATCAGAACTATCTCAGAGAAAAATTACGACAATATTTGGTTAGCTCGTCCGGGATTCTGAGGCTAGTTAAAATAGAGTGTGGTTGATTGTCTTTGTGAAGTAGGGTATAATCTTAAAAAAGTAATTACTTCCCCTAGACCAAGGCTTTTAGTATTTTGGGCCGACCACACAATAATTATTACAGGTTTGTTTCTTTCCACAGGAGCAGCAAGTAGTGATAATAAAATATTTGTCACCTTTGTATTCTCTGGCAGAGAAAATTGAAATTTTGTTATATAATTGCTGGGATTGCGTGACTGTCTTCAGTCACAAAAGGTTTTTGGAAGTTAGAAGAGCTGAGGAAAGCTAAAGACGCTTGTTCTAAATTTTTTATAAATCTAGTTAACATCGTCTCTACTCTTTAATTGCAGAAGCTAGGAAGAAATAAGCGGACGATCGTCAATTGGAGCAGAAGAAAATTCAGGCAGAGATTGAAACCCGCAGGGAAAGAGAGAGAGAAAGGGAAAGACAGTACGAATTGGCGCTCAAATTTTTAGAGAGTCGGGGTGCCTCTACTTCTAATAATGGAGAGCCGTCTTTGACTCAGTCTCAATCAGTGGACCTCTCCAGTACTCAATCTGCCCAATTAACTGCGATGTCTTTTGCTTTAGAGTCTTTTCCTAGCCCCAACGAAAAAAATGACAGCTACCTAGAAAAATTCGAGAGACTCGCGACTCTGTATGGGTTAGAGAGTTTCCGCTGGGCACTTAAACTCTCAACGTCACTGAAAGGCAATGCTTATGACGTATACTCAAAGCTGGGAGTGAACCAACATGATTACGACATGCTGAAGAAGGCCTTGCTAGAGCGGTTTGAGATGACTGCCCGTAGGTTTCTGTAGTTGTTCAGAAACAGCCGAAAAGAGAGCACGGAAACATTTCCCAAGATCTCTTCACGTCTCACGGGTTATCTGACAAAGTGCATAGAATTATCTGACCTACCTCTTACATATGAGGGACTACTTGAACTTGTTCTTGTGGAACAGATACAGTCAACTTTGTCAAACGAAACCCGTAGATGTTTGGCTGAACAGGGGGCAGTCAGGCTTGAGGACATCCTCATTAAGGCCGAACGCTATAGCAATGCAATGGCCGAACTTCCCAGCACAAAACGTAAACCCACGGATGAGCCATCTCGAAAACAAAATCTAGAGCAGTCATCCGATTCTTCCAATTCCTCTCAACATTATAACCAACGAGATAATAATACCCAGAAACCTTCCCAGGAAAAATCGAAATTCTACAAAACCCGATACCCCCCAAACAACTATTCTGATCAACCCACCAAGCCTACGTGGCAGCGCGGCCACCAACGTCAAGGTAAAGAGAAGACCCCTACACCAGGAACGTCTGATCAGGGCAAACAAACCGGTCCAAACCGCATCGGATGTTTGCATACAGCCTCGAAAGGTAGAGTCAATGTCAGTGATTCTCAACCTGAGGGGGACCGACCCTCAACGCGAGGAACTGTAATTTTGAACGGTACCTCTACTACTTGTCTTTTTGACACAGGATTAAGTTTTGTTTGTACTGTCGCCAGACACCTAGTCAAACCCGGTCAGGTGACAGAGGAAACCGTCAAACTATGTGGAGTTTTCAAGAGTGATGCACACAGGACGCTTCCTATCGCACTGGTAGAAATACACTCTGATTTTGTCAGAGGTGTTATTAAAGCGGCCATTATGGATGATCCTATCTACCCAGTTATTCTGGGATGTAGATATGTGTTTACTGGGAGACCAAGGGAGCCGATTGTGGCAGCGGTAACCACAAAATGGCAAGCCAAGAAGGAGAGGGAGCCTGCGCCAAATTTGTTGCCGAATGAGCTGAAGGAGGCGCAACAAAAGAACCCTACTCTGGAGCCCTGCTTTAGAAAACTGCCCATAGCTAAGGACCCCAGACACAACGGAGATATCTTTTCTAAGGATGGCGTATTGTATCGTAGAACGGGCAATCCGGACACGGGGAATAACCACCTCCTAGTACCGACGCAGTACAGAAGCTAGATCTTAGAAATTGGGCACTCTCTTCCCTTTAGCTGACATATGGGACAAAACGCCACTATTCAGCGAATAAAAACCCACTATTGGTGGCCAGGAATGAACTCTGACATTATCAGGTATGTGAAATCCTGCGCCTTGTGCCAACGGGTAGCACCCAAGCACTTGACACCCCAGTACTCATGGGACAAGTGCCAATAGTAGGGACTCCATTTGAACGGGTTGCTGTCGACATCATTGGACCCCTGGAAAGGACCAAAAGAAGGAACAGGTTCATCCTGACCTTAGTCGACACTTGCACAATGTGTGCCAAAGCTGTACCGCTAACATGCATAGATTCCAAGCATGTCGCAGAAGCCCGTGTGCAAATTTTCACACGGTTGGGATTCCCTCAACAAGTTTTGACGGACAACGGATCCCAATTCCGTAGCCTGTTAATGGAGGAGATCTTTAAGATCTTGAGGGCCAAACATATCCACACAAGTCCCTACCATCCGGCCGGAAATGGGCTCGTGGAACGTTTTAATGGCAGCCTCACCATGATGTTACGTAAGCTGGGTCAGGAGAAACCGGAAGACTGGGACCTATATATCTGGCTACCTTATTCGCCTACCGAGAGGTTCCCCAAGCGTCTACGGGATTCCCGCCTGCTACACTTTATTTGGCAGATATATTAAGGGGCCACTTGAAGCTTTATTGCGGTCCCTGACAGACCAAAAGGCTGACGAGACAGTCGTCTCTGCAAGCAAGTATGTATCTGAGCTCAAGGAAAGGTTAAAGCTAGGATGGGATCTAGCCAACACCACCCTTAAGAAAGCCCGCGCTAAACATGCTAAAAGATACAATAAAGCTGCAAGAGAGAGGGAACTCCAACCAGGGGAAAAGTTTTGTTGCTACTTCCAACCGGAAGCAATAAACTTCGCATCGGATGGCAAGGGCCGTTTACCGTCCTTAAAAAGATCTCACGTACCAATTACAAGATCTCCATCTAAGGAAAGGAGAAGGTCTTCCACAGAAATCTGTTTAAGAAATATTTGGAAAGACCGGTGCCATCCTCTGAGCATTTCCTGGCTGTCGCCATAGCAACGGAAGACGAGGAAGATGATGATGGTTGCATGGAGTACCCATTGCAATCCACAGAATCCTTTAAATATGTCAAGTTCGGCGACAATCTCTCACCGGAACAACAAGCAGAAACCAGGGCGCTACTGAGGCAGTACAATGCCGTCTTAACGGATGTACCTGGTCGAACAAATCTCATCGAATTTGACATGAAATTAACAAACGAGACCCCTGTTCGAACCAGAGTGTACCCCATTCCGTACGCCAAAGCTGATGCACTTCGTGGAGAAATAGACAAGCTGCGTCAGGCAGGAATTATCAGCGAGTCTACATCTCCTTACAGTTCGAGTGTAGTGCTTTTGCAGAAGCCCAATAAGGAAGTTCGGCTGTGTATTGATTAATAAATAATAATAAATTCTTTAAGCGCCAAACACGGCACATAAGGCAGAAACCAGTGCTCTCCAGGTTGTTCGTTGTGACGCCACTCCTCTTAGCTCTTGCACATTATTTAGGCCCAACGTTCTTCCTTCTCTTATTATTGTTCTTCTGAGTGTTTCTTTTGGTCTTCCTTTTTTCCGCTTACCCTCAGGAACCCAAGTGAGCGCCTGTAGTGGTATTCTGTTGTTTTGCATTCGTAGGACATGACCGATATATGACCATCGTCTTTTCCTTATATAGTCGGAGACATATTTCTGTATTGATTACCGGCTGCTAAACGCTGTAACGGAATTCCAGCCCGAAGCGCTCCAAACTGTTTCTGAGTTGTTCACCAAGCTCAGCATGGCAACAATTTTCTCCAAGATAGACCTCAGTAAAGGCTATTATCAAATACCAGTCTAGGCGGAAGTTAAACCTTTGCTAGCTTTCAGCACTAGTGAAGGACATTACACATTTAATGTGATGCCGTTCGGATTGCATAACGCACCAGGAGTGCTCACCAGAATGATGAGAAAGCTGTTAGAATCTTTGCAAAGTCCCCATATCCATAATTTCATGGATGACATTTTAATTGCATCGGAAACCTATGAAGAACATATTGCTACGGTTGCTTTGCTCCTCAGGAGACTACAGGAAACTGGTCTCACAGCCAGACCTAGCAAATGTCTCATAGGGTTTGAAAAGCTTGACTTCCTGGGGCATACTATTTCTCACGGCTGTAGTTGGCCTGTTAAGAAAAACGTGGAGAAAATAGTTGCAGCAAAAAGACCCCGAACAAAGAAAGACATCAGGTCATTTATATCACTATGTGCCTACTATCAGAAATACATCCAGAACTTCAACGGACTCACGGCACCTCTGACTGACCTCACCAAGAAAGGTTGTCCTGATAAGGTCATGTGGGATCAAAAGTGCGAACATGCATACAGCACTTGGAAAGGACAGTTGTCGGCATACCCCCTTCTAAGGTTACCTGACCTTAAGAAACATTTCGTACTGAGAGTGGACGCGTCAGGTCAGGGCATCCGGTCAACATTGTTGCAAGCCGAGGACAGTGACCCGAATATGCTATTCCCAGTAGCTTACGGAAGTCGGAAACTAAACAAGGCTGAACGCAACTACAGTGTCATTGAAAGAGAATGTCTCGCTCTGATTCATGGCATCAGACGCCATCATGAGTTCCTGTATAGTACTTCTTTCACAGTACAAACCGAACATGCTCCATTAGCTTTCCTTGGTGCCAATAAGGAATTCAACGCAAGGATTATGCGCTGGGCATTATTATTGAGTGTTTATTCCTTCAAAGTGGAATATATTCCAGGAAAACCGAATGTCGGAGCTGACTTCTTGAGTAGAAACTGGTCTACAGAGGAAGAAGAGCAAACGGAAGATACCACTCATCCTAAAGTCACCAATCAGGTCATCTCCATTGTCAAGAAGGAAACATGAAAAATTGTTTCATGTCTAAAAGTGGGGACGATTGTGACATACGTCTAATTTGACAAGTGAATTTTCCTTGATTTGATGGATGATTAAAGGGACTTTAGCTTTTCATAACATTAGAACCCATGAACATCAGTATTGTTGTAACTTTTCATCAACGAAGAGTAGCGGCTATGATCAAAGCAGTCAAAGACGATCCCCAAAACAGAGAAGCAGAAATTTAGCATCTCCGTGCGAACACTGAACCGTTCGCAAGATGGACACGAGCGGTCAGAAGAAAGCTTCTTGCAGACTTCGCATCTCTGTGGCAACCGGCAGGCTTGCCCGAAAGACTATGGAACGGGAGAGACGGTGCGCTCAGCGTAGCGGATACGATCTGAGAAATCAGGAAACTTACCGCGAACGAGGCTTGTCTCGCAGAAATTTCACATCCTCGCGCGAGCAGCCTGAGACGAACGAAGATCGGAAGCCAGTCGGGCCATCGCGGTTAGCATGGTGGCTAAATAACTTCGACTTTCCCTGGGATCTGAAGAGGCGCGAAATTTTCACACGACCCATTTAACTTACATTCCCGTTAGATATATACAGAATCTGAAAAAGGCAACTTTATCATTCGTTCTGACAGCATTCTAAGATTCACTAGCATATAGTAAATTCCTGCTAGATTTCATCTAAATTGTTGGCTATTGGAGTGAATTCTTTTCTGTGCAGACGGTAATTTATACTTTAGCTTCGAGTGATCAGTGGTCTAGTTATTTCATTTTTATTTCACTGGATTGTGGTGTAAATTTAAACTTATTAAACAAACCCATTTTCAAAGTTCCAGTGCAAACTAAATGTTACATCTATAGGTTAATTTCCTAATACAATAGCCGCGTAAATTAATTTTGCAACTGTTAAGGGAATTGTGACTTTAATACAGTTTAGTTCTGTATAGATAGATGTGCTTTTAAAATTATTAACCTCACGGAGAGTTTTTTTCTTGATTTATTAATTAAAGACGCGAGCGCAGAAAATAGTCTAACTGTAAATGTATCGCGCGTTAGATTTTAATATGATTTCATTGCATTTCATGTTTTTTCTATTTGTATCCAGAGTGATCTTTCGAACCTCGCATCCCAGCAATTAGGCAGCATTTAAGCAGCCATTACGCAGCAATAGAATATATATAGAGCCTTGCCGACCCAGTTCGATTACTCCAGTGACATATGAACTTTTTTAAAGCTAAACTTGTGGCGACCTGTTGCGGGTCTCGCTCCTCTGAATTTAACTGAGAACAAAGCCACTCAAGAAACACTTTTAAAATACTAATTCATAAAGTCGTTAAAACTGGAAGCAGAACAGTCGCCAGTAGCAATATTCTACTCATGCTCTCTTTTTGTGAAGAAGAACATACTGTCTGTCAAGTATATTCAGTGGATTTTAACCCCCCCCCCCCCCTCCCGAAGAAGAACCTATCTCAGTGTTTTGTAAATGTGACATTACGGCAAAAGAAAGTTATCTCCACCAGCTGTGCCCATCTTAGAAACCACACCATACCTCACACTTAGCTAAGTGCCTGTGCCATTCATTAGGAACTTTTATTTTTTTAAAAACAACAGTAGCCTTTACGCTTCACCGTCTGGAGATTTTTTTAGACTGTTAGCTACCAGCCCACCTCGATAAATCTGGGGCCTGACACAGAAGAAATAAAAAGACAATTTCCATTGTTCTACGGTATTATCTGCTGTTGTAAAAATCCTAGGAAGTGCCAGAATTCACCATTTGGTAAGTCTGTGTGTGTGCCTGTGTGCTGGCCCGCCAAGCGTGTTTTTGAATGAAAGGAGATTTAATCTTTTTTTACCCTTATAATTAGTTCGATCTAGTATTAAGGTGTACTTTATTCATTGTACGGGATTTCTCCTAGCGGGATTGTTTAACTGTGTTCATTTCCCCCTCCCGTAAAATTTGTTGGATAAAGAAAAACATTTGAGAACCGTAGCTTTTCCTCTACCCCCTTATCACAGTAACCCCTTGGTTCAGAGTAATAAATTTACCATTGGGTTAAATTGCCTATCTCTGATCATCATCATCACCCCCCCCTCCTTGTCTTTGGGACTGGGTCTTCTTTGTTAGTAAATACAAGCGGGAAAAGGTGTATGGGGTACTTCTCCTTAAAACCCCCCTCCCCCTTGTCATATTTGTATTCTGTAACCTTTGATTTCTGACTGTAAATTGATAATTATTTGTGACTTGATTTTTTTAATGATAATAAAAGTATCAAAACTTTATTAGCATTGGTGTCGGCTGGCCCAAATCAAACATTTCCCATATTTGTTATTGTAGTCCGTATTCATGTCCGTTGAGCGTCAGAATCACCAAATCGGTGAGTGCGCCAGAGTGACTGGAACTGACAAACAATTGTTTGCTCAGAACAGTGGTAGGAGTAGTTTTGAGAGTCAATTATTGTCGTAAACCGAGACTGTCTTTACTCTTCCCAGCACGTGTGAATCTACTACCTGACTTTCCTAAATCCTTATTCCCACAGAGCCTTCACTATCATTCTACACTCTAAAGGGACCAATATCCATCAGAACTCTCTCAGAGAAAAATTACGACAAACCCCAGTTCCAAAAAGACCGGTTGAATTCACTTCTTTAGGGAAACGTTTTCTTGGTTATTCTTATTTTGGATGTCTGTTTAAGTCACATTAAAATTGTCCAGGCACGAACGTTAACAGCGAGCACAGTGTCAATAGCTTAGGTTTCTAGAAATGAAGAATGTCAGGTAACTGCCTTCTCTCAGTATAGTACTTTATTTGGTCACACCACCACTGGTCAGAACTACGTCGGAATGTTACTGATAGTGATATTTACTTGCCGCAAGGGCTGAAAACGTACTTGAGAGTTTGTGAAGAAATATGATCTGGCTCAAAGGCACAGTATAAGCATTTAGTCCTTAAAAACCGTTAGTGAGAGTTGTACTCTGTCTATTTATGGAGACACACGCACTGTCAGACAGGTGTTAACTTGTAAACCCACGTAGTTAAAGGTAAAAAGTTTCTTCTCTCAATTGTACTCAAACGCTGGCAAAGTTTGGTTACCCCAGTTTTCACTGAATAAAGAAAACAACAAATAAAATACTTATACATACTATGTACAAAGTTATAACTTACATTATAAACTGCAAGCGTAGAGCTTGTCTTATCATTTAACACTCCCGTGTAATAAGTTATATTCATAAAATCAGTCATCATGAATTAGAAATACATACGTATTTCGTCAATACTCAATGATGAATCGATGCTGATATAGGTTAGTTTTAACATATTCTCGACTGGTTATTAGCAGTTAAATTAAATTCATTACAGCTGCATACGTTTTAGCTAGAAATTATAATTTTTCTGCTTTCCACTGTAACACGTCAGATAGCGAATATAACGGACTTACAATTTAATTTCTTCTGCCCACAAGAAAACTAGTGAAATATAATAAGCGATTTAACACTTAATCACTCGCAAAATACTAGATATCAAATATATATTTACCTCAACACAGAACTACTAAGAACTAAACCACTTCGACAAACTAAATGCCATCTTCTATCAACAGAGATTTTTAGGAATCGAACGTAGGTTGTTCTATTCTTGACTGCGAAGTTACTGAGTGAATGAAATCTAAAACTCCGGTTAAGATATATGAAACAGACAAAGGATCCCACATTATTTCGCCCCCCCCCCCCCCGTCTTTCCCCTCTCCTCTTAACACTACGTTAAACCCAGAGACTGCCATAAACTGCCATTTCGCGTCTTTGACACCTCCGTCTAAGAAACTGGCCGTCGAGTGCCGTGTCAGATGGAAATGCTAGACGAATGTCTCATTTCTGGTGGAGGCAGATGGCAGTTTCCACACCTCGCCGGGAACTTTAGCCGAAGAAACTCGCGTGACAGATGAAAATGTAGACAATTGTCTGCATCTATGTCAGGTGAAACGAATTATCACACATTGCGTCTACCTGCCTCGACTGACATCTGATGTAATAAAATGCGTATACCAGTGTATGAGAAAAAACGGTAAAGTCAGAATGGGAAAGAAATGTATTTTTCGCAAACGAACGAATGCGCAGAATACAGGAAAAGAATAAAAGAGCGATAATAAAGTAGAGGACACGGGTAGAAAAGGAAAGAATATAGAAAATTTATTGATCATAAATCTCTATGCGAAAGAACGTCCCCCCTTTAAGATATGGAAGCACTCCATGTCTACGTTATGGAAATAAATTTCCTATATCCGTAGCTTCAGGGTGTCTGTCCTCTTCCCTCTCATCTCCCCTCTCTGTCTCTCTACAATTTCTACTCAAGTCTACTCCCAAAGTTTCCTTCCTCTGGAATGTCTCCCGTGCGCGCTTGAAAAAGCGTCGCCGCTTCTGACATTTTTGAAAGATTCCGTGTGATTGCAGTGGAATTTCCCTGCCACTATCGTCATCTTCGTCAGTTTTGGCGATCGTCATGAGATGTTCGGAGGTCGGCACTGGTCTTTCCAAGAATCTCTTTAGCAGATTTAAATGGAAAACCTTCTCTTTTCCTTGAATAGAGATCTGGTAGTTAGCTTTAGAAATCTTTTTTCAGGACGGTAAACGGCCCTTGCCATCCGATCCTCAGTTTGTTGTTCCTGGTGGGGAGTAACACCAAAACTTTCTCTCCTGCTTCCAGTTCTCTCTCTTTCGCGACTTTTCTGTATCGGTCAGCGTGCTTTGTGCGTGCTCGCTTAAAGTTGGTCGTTGCTAGGTCCCATCCTAGTTTCAACCTTTCCTTTAAAACCGATACGTATTTACTTGCTGAGACAACTGTCTCGTCAGCCTTTTGGTCTGTCAGCGACCAGAGTAAGGCTTCAAGCGGGCCCTTAATGGATCTGCCGAATACAAGCGTTGCTGGCGGAAATCATGTGGAAGTATGAGGAGATTCTCTGTAGCTAAATAAAGCTGCAGGAATACAAAGATCCCAATCTTCAGGTTTCACTTGTGCCAGTTTACTTAACATCATGTTGAGGTTTCCATTAACACGTTCCGCGAGCGCATTTCCGGCCGGAGTATAAGGCTTTATGTAGATGTGTTGGTTCCTCATGATCTTCACGATCTCATCCATCAACAGGTTTCGGTATGGGGATCCGTTATCCGTCAGCACTTGCTGAGAGAATCCCAACCGAGTGAAAATCTACACGTGGGCTTCTGTGACATGCTTGGCATCTGCGCATGTTAGCGGGATAGCTTCTGCCCATAAAGTACATGTGTCGACTAAGGTCAGGATATACCTGTTTCTTCTTTTAGTCCTTTCTAAGGGTCCTAAATTTCGATCACAATCCGTTTGAATGGTGTTCCCATTATTGGCATTTCACCCATGTGGACTGGGGATGTCCGTTGCTTGGGTGGTACACGTTGCCACTTCTCACAGGATTTGACATACCTGATAATATCAGTATTTACTCCTGGCCACCAATAATGAGTGGTTATCCGTTGGTTTGTGGCGTTCTGTCCCATGTGTCCGCTGAAGGTAAGAGAGTGCCCCATTTCTAGGATTTGGCTTCTGTACTGTTTCGGTACTAGGAGCTGATTGTAACCTTGGTCACGCTTGCCCGTTCTGCGATAAAGTACGCCATCTTTAGAAAAAATGTCCCCGTGCTGTCTGGGTTCCTTAGCATGGGCAGTTTCCTAAAGCAGGGTGCCAAAGTCGGGTCCTTTTGTTGCGCTTCTTTAAGTTCCATAGGTAACAAATTAGGCGCAGGCTCCCGTTCCTTCTTGGTTTGCCCTCTTGTAGTTACTGCTGCCACAATCGGCTCTTCCGGTTTCCCAACAGACACGTATCTACCGCCAAGTATGACTGGGTAGATGGGATCATCCATAACAGCCGCTTTGATCACGCCTCTGACAAAATCAGAGTGGATCTCCACCAATGCGATGGGAAGCGCTGTAGGTGCCTCACTCTTAAGAACTCCACAAAGTTCGACAGTCTCTCCTGTCTCTTGACCGGGTTTAACCAGGTGTCTGGCAACAATGCAATCATAAGAAAGCCCCGTATCAAATAAACCAAAAGTTTGAGAACCGTTCAAAATAACAGTATCTCGCGTTGAGGGTCTCTCTCCCTCATATTGGGAATCATTGTCAATAATTCCGCCTTGCGAGACTGTTAGCAAGCATCCGATGCGTTTAGGCTGAATGTGCTCGCCCTGATCATTAGTCCCGTGCGCAGGGGTTTTCCCTTTGTCACCTTGTCCTCGCTGGCTGCGGTGCCATGAAGGGCGGTCGAGTTGATCAGACTGTTTACTGTGGATGGGGTACTTGTTTTTGTAGAACTTGAATTTTTCAGGAGTGGGGTTTTGGGGTCCAGTTTCTCTGTGGTTATTCTGGTTAGAAGCATGAGAAGATTGGTCTAGATTATTCTTTCGAAAATGCTCTTCTTTCGGTTTATGTTTTGTGGGCAGTAGCTCAGCAAGCGCATTGTGATATCGCTCAGACTTTTCCAAAATGTCTTCAAGCTTTTCTGCACCCTGCTCAGCTAAAAATCTCCGGGTATCAGCAGACAAAGTGTTCTTTATTTGTTCTGTTATAACAAATTCATCAAGACCTTCATAGGTAGAGGGGAGCTGTGAGAGCTCTAGGCACGTCAGATATCCCTTTAAACGAGATGAGAACTGCTGAAAAGTTTCAGAGTTCTCCTTTCTGCTGTTGCGGAAGAGTTGCAAAAATTTGCGAGCGTTCATTTCAAAGCGCTCCAATAACACTTTCTTCAACACATCATAGTTGTCTTGTTGGCTGCTTTCCAGTTTGGCGTAAACATCATACGCACTGCTTTTCAACGCCTGAGAAAGCTTCATATTCCAACGCGACCTCTCTAAACCGTACAGAGTTGCAATTTTCTCAAATTTTTCTAACCATGTGTCAATCTTCTCGTTAGGACAAGGGAAAGATTCTAGAGCAAAAGACATAGCGTTGAGTTGAAGAGATTGAGTGTTAGAAGGATCAGTTAAGGAAGAATGAGGAGAAGACTCTCCATTGCTGGAAGTAGAGGCAGCCCCACGACTCTGGACTTCAAGAGCTTTGAGAGCCAAAACATGTTGTCTCTCCTTCTCTCTTTCCTCCCTCTCCTTCTCTCTTTCCTCATGCTGTCTCTCCTTCTCTTTTCCTCAGCGTTATGCTGTCTCTCCTCTCTTTCGTTCGCCCTGCGGATTTCCATTTCTTCCTCAATCTTCTTCTGTTCTAAAGCTTCAGCTGCTTCTTCCTTCCTCCTAGCTTCTGCTTCTTTCTTCTCCGCGTCATATCTCTCAAGTTCGTCTCTGACAAAAGCTTTCGCTTCGTCGCCGTCCAGTCCCTCTTCCATTGCTTCCTGTCTGAGCATCTGCCTCAGTTTCGCCCTCTCGGCCATAGTAAATCAGTGACTGAGACTACTCAAGGAAGAAAAGAAGAAAAAGGGTACACTGGTTCCTACCCCTTGCGAGAAAATACCAAAACAAAAGATGATATACTTTAACCTAGGATACCTCCTCCTATGATATGTATCTAACTATCGCTTCTATTAATCGGCAATAAAGCACCTAATGCAGACGACTACGCCAAATAAATGGTAGTTAAGATTAATGACTGAAAAATAAGTTGCTACAGTGGACACAAAATAATTATTGCAAAAATTTAAAGAGAAAACCAAATCCCTTAATTTTAAGTCCACTACATGTTCACCCCTGAAGTCATTTTGGGTAAGGGAGGCAATTAACAGGACGTAATTGTCTGAACGCACTCCTTAGCTTAGCTCAAACACCTACTTCTTCAGAACCCTGTGACTGTTAGACAATCACAAACTTTACCAGCGCTTAGTATTACAAAATCAGTAATTAACATATATTCCGACAAAATCAACCTGTAACTCAAATGTATAATGCTCAGTAATGCTGTGGAAAAAAACCAATTATTAATTTTGTGGTCAGCACGCCCATAAACAGATCGTTGGTCTAGAGGAATAGTTATTTTTAAAGATACACAATACGACGAGACAATCACACTCTTACTCTATTTCAGAATAAAGAACATAACAGACGAGCTAATATATTTATCGTACTCGTCTTCCTATTCTAAGTTCAAAAAAAAAATCCTTCGGACGAGACCACATTTGTCGTAGATTTGTGATAGGTGATTAAGACTTAGTTTGGTCCCTTCTGAATAGACATAGACATAAGTGATAGCTCCATGAGATGATAAAATAGAAATAGATTTCACGAGTGAGATGGAGGAAATATATAAGATTATGTCTCTGACACTCGAGAAGCTCCTCTCAGTCAGCCTATCATCTAGAACAGAGTTAGATTAGTCAGACAAATCTGATATAATATATATTAATAAATATACTCCTCACATACACACACACACATAAGTGACTGCAATAGACACACAGACGTGAAATCTATGACAAATGACAATATAGATATTTGGGAACGAACTGACAGCCACACTGATTAAGTTTAATTGTGAAGTTTAATTATCAAAAAAATAAACTTCCATCACAACATATAAAATTACATTTAAGCATATACACATAAATAGTCATAAAGTCAATGAATTGCTACAAGAATGATAGACCCATTGGTATGATCTTTTCCCCCGATGTATAGCCCACAGTCTCGTTAGAAGAGAAGTGATAGCCACAAAGAGTCACGGATACATATGATTTAGTCTAAGATTTCCCTTTAAAGGTATGAACAGACTTGGATACTCTGATCTATCCTAAGGAAAAATATTGTTAGCAACAAAACAAACTTGCATAAAGAAATTTAAGACAGCAAAATGGGTGCCAAAATACAACAATAAAGGAATCACCCAGTCCTGCATTCACTCTATTCAGTCAGCCGTGATCACGTGCTTTCGTTCATACTCACAGCTTTGGTAGCAACTTCTGGAAACACAATTTTTAGGACATGCACATACAGACTCTCCAATGGTAGACTTGGCCAAGAGAACCCCAGTTCCAAAAAGACGGGTTGAATTCACTGCTTCAGGGAAACGTTTTCTTTGTTATTCTTATTTTGGATGTCTGTTTAAGTCACATTAAAATTGTCCATCCACGAACATTAACAGCGAGCACAGTGTCAATAGCTTAGGTTTCTAGAAATGAGAAATGTCAGGTAACTGCCTTCTCTCAGTATAGTAATTTATTTGGTCACACCACCACTGGTCAGAACTACGTCGGAATGTTACTGATAGTGATATTTACTTGCCACAAGGGCTGAAAACGTACTTGAGAGTTTGTGAAGAAATATGATCTGGCTCAAAGGCACAGTATAAGCAAAAACCGTTAGTGAGAGTTGTACTCTGTCTATTTATGGAGACACACGCACTGTCAGACAGGTGTTAACTTGTAAACCCACGTAGTTAAAGGTAAAAAGTTTCTTCTCTCAATTGTACTCAAACGCTGGCAAAGTTTGGTTACCCCAGTTTTCACTGAATAAAGAAAACAACAAATAAAATACTTATACATACTATGTACAAAGTTATAACTTACATTATAAACTGCAAGCGTAGAGCTTGTCTTATCATTTAACACTCCCGTGTAATAAGTTATATTCATAAAATCAGTCATCATGAATTAGAAATACATACGTATTTCGTCAATACTCAATGATGAATCGATGCTGATATAGGTTAGTTTTAACATATTCTCGACTGGTTATTAGCAGTTAAATTAAATTCATTACAGCTGCATACGTTTTAGCTAGAAATTATAATTTTTCTGCTTTCCACTGTAACACGTCAGATAGCGAATATAACGGACTTACAATTTAATTTCTTCTGCCCACAAGAAAACTAGTGAAATATAATAAGCGATTTAACACTTAATCACTCGCAAAATACTAGATATCAAATATATATTTACCTCAACACAGAACTACTAAGAACTAAACCACTTCGACAAACTAAATGCCATCTTCTATCAACAGAGATTTTTAGGAATCGAACGTAGGTTGTTCTATTCTTGACTGCGAAGTTACTGAGTGAATGAAATCTAAAACTCCGGTTAAGATATATGAAACAGACAAAGGATCCCACATTATTTCGCCCCCCCCCCCCCCCGTCTTTCCCCTCTCCTCTTAACACTACGTTAAACCCAGAGACTGCCATAAACTGCCATTTCGCGTCTTTGACACCTCCGTCTAAGAAACTGGCCGTCGAGTGCCGTGTCAGATGGAAATGCTAGACGAATGTCTCATTTCTGGTGGAGGCAGATGGCAGTTTCCACACCTCGCCGGGAACTTTAGCCGAAGAAACTCGCGTGACAGATGAAAATGTAGACAATTGTCTGCATCTATGTCAGGCGAAACGAATTATCACACATTGCGTCTACCTGCCTCGACTGACATCTGATGTAATAAAATGCGTATACCAGTGTATGAGAAAAAACGGTAAAGTCAGAATGGGAAAGAAATGTATTTTTCGCAAACGAACGAATGCGAAAAATACAGGAAAAGAATAAAAGAGCGATAATAAAGTAGAGGACACGGGTAGAAAAGAAAAGAATATAGAAAATTTATTGATCATTAATCTCTATGCGACATTATAGACCAGCAATAATTCACACTAAGGATCCCTGTCCAATGTCATCAGCACACAATCTCTCCACGCCCACTGTGTTCCTTTTTGAAAGTTTCTAATGTCATTTTCAGGTATTTTTTTAGGTTTCTACTGTTTCTCTTACCTGTATTCTTCCATAAGAACGATTGCCTTTTAATGCTATTAACTTTTTGTTTTCCTATTTTTCTTCTTCGTTCGCTCTCAGACGTCAACTTGATAATGTTCAACGAAAGCAGTAGTCCATTTGAGGCTGTTGGTCTCCGTAGAGTTTTCCCAGGAATGATACTGGTGATACCTATATGTACTTTCTCTAATCCTCATTTGTTGAGCATATTTGAAGCAGATGTTCAGCAGTCATTTTATCGGTGCCACAGTTACATTCATGAGTAGTTCCTTTCTTAATTTGTTAAATAGATGGTTTACCAATCTGTTTTGACTTGTTTGAAGTCTGAAGATTACCACTTCTTCACTTCTGATGATCTGGTAGAATGCATTATTGTTTGGTGGCCTGGGTGCACTGCTTCTCGCGTGCTACTGTATCTACGCTTGATAAAACTCTTGACCTTCTTATAAATTATATTCGTATCAAGTTCATGTAGCTTTCCCCCTTCCTTTGCCAATCTGTGAGCCTCTTGATTTTTGGGGATGTTGCAGAGAGATGGGATCCTCTATATCACAACTATTTTGTACTGCGACATAGTTTGTGGAGTGTTATTCTCCGGTCATCAGGTCGGTAATATTCTGACTTTCCAGCGTTGCAGTTACTGAAAAAGCATATATGAAGAGAACTACCTGCCTCTCAGAGCTTATCTGTCATTGAGACTTCTGTTACAGTTTTTAAGGCTTCTGGAGGTATGTAATCTTGTCAAACTCTTCAATGAGTGTTGATTTCCTATCGCCCGTAATAATTTTCGTTACTTTGTTTAGGATTATGTTTTATTTTACGAAAGTGTGATATAATGTGGCGGGATTGTCTTCTCAGCTCTGCAGTTTTGGTTCAACAATTGCCAAACTTAAAGTATAAGAATAAAGGTCATCAAATGCATCACCCATCGCTCAAGACTACTCGTAACGGACATTTAAATATTTCTATTTCAAGGAGCCTAACAGGTATTTTACAGAATGACAATCAAAACAATTGAGATCATTTAAGCCGTTATGGACTTATTATTCAACCTGCCTTTTCTGTGAGGAAAACTATTGACTCGTATTTTTTTAACGGCCTTATGAAGGTGATTCAGCAACTATTAATTTACTAGCTCTGTGTATTTAAAAAAAAAAACTGAGTCATACTGGTGCATATTAACTCTTCATATTCTAGGAGTTTTAGCCCATAACTGACAAAGTTGTCAGTGGCCATAACGCCCAGTGGCGCCTTGTAAGGCATCAACAAACTGTACCTATATTGCTCTGTCGGCGACATCCTTCGTGCTGTACCCCAACTCTGGTTCATGCTTTGTATCTCAGCCTCCACTGTTCTCCACCAAGTTGTCTTTGGTCTGCTTTTCTTTAGCCGGAGATGGCATTCGGCAAAAAACTTCGAAGAATTTTCCTTATTCAGGTTGTGTGGAATGAGAGAATATTGAGAGACTGGTTTTTTTTTTTTTTTTTTTCAGCCGATGTATGTGTCATGCAGCAATTTAAAAACTGATTAATAGCTAGTTAGTAGCTTTAACTAGTTCCAAGATATTTGCCCTATTTTTTGTAATGCTTTATAATTATTAAAAAAATGTCAGATGACCTATTGAACACAACTCTATATGCCTAACATTCACTCACTATTCGCATTCGTATTCGTATTCGTATTCGGCCGAATTTTTCAAGGCCTTTTTTCACATTCGGTGGAATGGTAAAAACTACTATTCGATGCAGCCCTAATCTATATATATGTAAGTGTGTGTGTGATAGGGTGGGCGAATGATGATGATGATGCTGTGATATGTGATTACTTTCTTTCACTCTCGCACCCTACCCGAATAACAATAAAACTCTTGATTCTAAGGCACGAGCTGTATTTATTTATACAACCCTGTCAGCGACAACAAGCAAATAAACGAATGCTAAACAAAACACCAAACAAACACCCAGCCAGTGCACAGTTGCTAATCTGAAGCGCAAACAAAGCACTGACTTGTTAAAATCATAGTAAATAATTAATGAGAAACAATACTCTCACCTGCCAAACAGTCCTTCCACGCCACCTGAGCAGCTCAACTATCACACACACACACTCATGCATGTCATTCAATGAGACTAGTATGGTGATGTGCATGATGCTGGCAATCCCACCATGTAACACAGATTGCTACCGAAACCACTACTGCACAAGCACATGATTACTTTGAGGGCTTCATGCGGAGACCAGCCACATTGGTGGCCCCATGCTCCATAAGGAACGAGAAGAGAAATATATATCTCAAAGTGAACCCACGAGCTCTCATAAACCATTCCACACATAACAATAATTAAATAATAATAAAATTGACATAAAATAATATTCAGCGATATGTACAACGAATACTCTCATTAATGAGCATAAACCACCACCTCGCAACTGATCCATATCAATATTCGTCCTTGCACTCTGAAGCATGTCGTATATTCCGACTGATGAGATTGGGTACTCATCATATGAAACCCATTGTTACAGAAACAAACCAGTGTCATAGCATATAAATGCTTCGTTCAGGCATCTGTTGGATTAGCCGCACTGGTGTCGCCATGCTCCGCAAGGAGCAAACAGAAGAACGTTTATGTCCCAAACGTACTTCACGTACCAAAAGTAGGGGTTTCATGTTTACAAGGCATATTAATAACTACAACTAAATACATCACCTAAAGGAATTTTAACACGAAAACTATGTACTGTACACAACTAGATGTAACTAACCTCGACTAACACAATAAAACAATTATCGGGAAATAAACTTTAACCTAAACTATCTCTTCCGTTATTAAAGAAAATTACATTAACCTGCCTTCACCCACGTGTCAATTCACCCAATATAAAATAGCATAACAGCATTAGGCCTATAACACGTGGTAACTAAGCGTGTTACTGTCGACTCACAGGCGCCACCTTTATGTACAGTGCATGATGCTTTTCATGAACACGTGGCTGCCATCTTGCCAACAGTCAATATTAGTAGTAGACTTCTTTTCTGCCCGGCCCCCGAATGAAATAGGTTCCTACTATATTCTAACTGCTGTGATCTGGACTTAACGTGCCTGATAAAACCTATCCACTAATCTATCACTTCAAAACTAACTCTAATGTCCTAAAAGAAATCTCCTCAGGAAACACATTTATTTATCTATTTCATTAAACGCGATACAAAAAATAGGTGGCCCAAGCAAAAAATGGATCTCCTACATGCAGTCCCTGGTTTGTGGTATTCTTCTCAGAACACTATTAGCGCGACCAAGTCGATGGGACGTTGATACCAAATAGGTGGCAGACCTACATCCCTATATTCTTTCTAACACTATAGACCAAAACGTTGAGGAATCACCTTCTACCTAAATTAACTCACGTGTTCAAGGCATCTTCAGATCAACTCTGGTTTCTTTCTCTGTCTTCTTTCTCTGGTTTCTTTGGGGCGACTGACGAAGACAAAGGCCTCTGCTGGCCAGGGCACTTCATTATATAGGCCGCTAGGCCTAACCACTCACGGTGAAGTCCGCGTGTGAAGTAATTGGGCCACGCAAATAACACACGCGATGGATGCTCTAGAAGGAGCGAAAATACAAATATAAAACACAACTATATCTAGGCTTTATTGTTGCCCAGTAATATACCTTCCTCTTTAAGATGTTGTGGTAAAAAGGTAAGGAACCACGGACGGGCACAATGGCGATGACAAGATGGTGCTGTTACATATACTGTATATATATATATATATATATATATATATATATATATATATATATATATATATATATATATATATATATATATATAGATATATAGATATATATATATATATATATATATATATATATATATATATATATATATATATATATATATATATATAAGTAAAATGTACATAGTGATTATTATGATGACGATGATGATGGTGATGATGATGGTGGTGATGATGATGATGACGACGATGATGCTGATGTTGATGATGATGATGTTGACGGTAATGACGATGACAGTAACGATAGTGATGGCGATGAGAACGATGCTGTTGATAATGATGACAATGATAATAATAATGACGGGCAGCAAAGCAAACAAGGTAGCATTAATTTCTAGAAGTGGGGTATATTTCCTAGTTAGAATAGGCAACCGAAAGCCACCCATCTTTGCCTTCAACAACGAAATAGTTGCCGTTACTTTTTACGAAACCTGCTGTTTAGTTTTACATACACCCAAACGTTGCAAGAACAGTAGATAAGACACATGACCTTGGCTAGAACACATGATATGTGGCATCGAATAGTACTTATTTTAAACACGCAGCTGTGAAGAGAACTGAAGTTAAAAATACAGGAAACACATATAACAGTATACAAGGACCGTTTCCTATTGCAATTTTGGTGTTATGAATACCACTTTTGGCGAGTACACGAACTTGGGTTTTGTCGACCATGGTCTGACGTTTGTGACTGTACTTTCTCAGTTAATAGATGAGCATAATTTTGCATAACAGAGCCACGTACATAAGATGGTTCTAAGTAGAATGTTTACATATATGAGATACTGAATCATGATGCTAATAGGCCAGCATGGCACAGAGATGACAAAGGATACAGACCAAGACATTGTGCTACAGTTAACTAAAAGTTTTATTATCAGAAGCTGTTTGACTTCCAGTGGAAATGTGACAGCTATAAACTGCTTGTGACGGTATTGCATCCCCAGCTTTGCAGTAGTTGCCCAACAGTGGCCAAAACTCAAGAGTATCTAATATAGGCGTCAAAGGTATCTACCTTTGCACAAGATTACTCTTGTCAGCGATGTAGATAGAAGGGTGATGACACTTCTTTTACAAAGGGAGTCTTCACTAGATATTCAGAATAAGCGAGAGCAATACTGCTTTAGCTGAGTATGTTAACTCTGTAATTCTGTAACCGCATATGACCATGTGTTCGAGATGTAGCAATCTTACTTTTATCTAAAATAATCTTGTCATCAATGTCTGTCTGTAAGTTGTTTCCCCTTTTTCCAAGCTTTGGTCTTATCGGTGATTCCGCCGATATACGTCTTAATCTGCCGCGCCTATAGCCAACAAATCTGGGCAGCACCAAGCAAATGTGATCATTATCACCTACAGGGAGTGTCGATTGATTTGATAAAATCAAATATCTGCCACTTAGCAGAAAAATAACGGAGAAAGAAAGAAAAGTGCGACAATTGAGAGCAAATAATAAAAATCAGTACCACAAATATACCGATACTGCCTGAGTGAAACAAAGATCTATAGGGGCCGCCCCGTTTAGTCACACTGCTCCACTGAATTTTTTAGCTCAACAGAGATTACAGCGTTAAAAGGTAGAATACTGAGTGGCTTTACCATTTCAAACACGATAATCGTGTACTCAAGTTCAATTTTTAGGATATCAAACAAGCCGTCAAAATGTGCACACATAGTGCCAAGAAAAATAAAATGTGATGCCATGGCCAAATTAAACAGCAAAATGTTGTTGACGTTGATTGGTTTCTTAGAGGACAAGAAGAAAATATTAAAACTTTTTGTGATCTCTCCAGACAGGGAAAGTGTTGGAATTAAAATATAACGCAGATGTTGAATAATTACTATAGTCAGGATTCTTCTATTTACAAATGTGGCGTTGAAGACGTCCGTTGACACCAGACTTGAACTACTAATATCCATTATGTGGAGAAAAGAACACAACACGTATGTCAGTAATACATTGAACACAAAAGTATGACATCACTGTGTCATATTTTATGTAAGGCTGCTACCAGGTAAAACTTGTCAAACAAAAACAAGGAGACATTAATTCTCGTGAAGACAACATAGGCTCAGGACTACAAGTGTATTGAAGCCGGTTATAGTCATCATATTTGGAAGCAGCAAGCGTCTCAACAAGTCACGTGGTATGACAATAGCTTCGTCGTCTGCTCTCATATTTCCTTCCAACTCCCTAAGGAGCTCAGGATTTCAACAAACTCAAGTCAAGTCTTCCTGTCACGTGTCATCAACAAACTGATGTCAAGTCTACCTGTCACGTGTCATCAACAAACTGATGTCAAGTCTTCCTGTCACGTGTCATCAACAAACTGATGTCAAGTCTTCCTGTCACGTGGCATCAACAAACTGATGTCAAGTCTTCCTGTCACGTGTCATCATCAAACTCATGTCAAGTCTCCCTGTCACGTGTCATCAACAAACTCATATCAAGTCTTCATGTCACGTGTCATTACCAAACTGATGTCAAGTCTTCCTGTCACGTGTCATCAACAAACTGATGTCAAGTCTTCCTGTCACGTGTCATCAACAAACTGATGTCAAGTCTTCCTGCCACGTGTCATCAACAAACTGATGTCAAGTCTTCCTGTCACGTGTCATCAACAAACTGATGTCAAGTCTTACTGTCACGTGTCATCAACAAACTGATGTCAAATCTTCCAGTCACGTATCATCAACAAACCGATGTCAAGTCTTCCTGTCACGTTTCATCAACAAAATGATGTCAAGTCTTCCTATCACGCGTCATCAACAAACTCATGTCAAGTCTTCCTGTCACGAGTCATCAACAAACTGATGTCATGTCTTCCTGTCACGTGTCTTCAACAAACTGATGTCAAGTCTTCCTTTCACATGTGTCACAGTGACTATTAATTTATTTTTTATCATCACGTCCGATTCTTTTTAATACTCTTAATGTTCTAGTTTCCTAGTCATTTATATTTTCTTTCCTACCTTCGTGGCCCTATTTTTCCACCTTTTCAAACCCCACCCGCGGTTTGTTTACGTTCTGGCCTTCAACGGTCAGCGTAGCGGTAACGTAATGTTATCTAAACGCACCTGTGGTTCGTTTGACCAGAGAAACATTTCTGTTACGCCTAAAGCGTTTGAACGAGCGAACGGGTTTCTGTGAAGACACGGCTCGTTAGCAGGGACCAATCTTCTACGGTCGGTAAACATAGTTTGATCTTCGAAACAAGGGGGAGATAACAATCGCGGTCAGTCTCTGGGTTTTGCCCCTTAGACGAGTTAGAGCTCGCATAATGTTATGCATTTCTCTACCTGAAGGAATTTTCTTGCGGTTGTTGACTTCTGATGTCTCTAGAATAACCTTGTCTTACTCCTCATTACGCATTACGCCAATACATCTGTAGAATCAGGCTATGCAGGTGTCCCGGGTGCGTTGGTTATAAGCTATAAATCTGGTTAGTCTTAATAGACTAACACACTCGTGAATATTTTCCTGGCCCGAGATGGACCATCATGAGATAAGGCAGACTTTAACACAGAACTAAATGTTAAGGCCTATTTCTAGTCATTTTTCGAAGTGAGTTGATATGTCTTATTAATATATAAATATTCATGTTAGCTTTTTATATATCTGATAGGAAGATGACTTACTTCATTTTTGAGGATTTCTCCCGGTAAATTTAATTCAGTGATAATGTAGCGCCGTCTACGGCCTTAGTTAAGTGGTGCTTAAACTGTTACGGTTTATAATGGGAAATGATAAACTTACAATAACAGATATTAGGCGTAGAATCAGTTCATACAATGCTTACCATTGGGTTAAGAGTCAGCAAAATTAACTTTTATTTCTGCAAGATAAGGTCAGAGGTGTGGATCATTCACTTAACACTGAATTATAGGAGAAAGTCACTTATTCCTTTTTGATAGATATTTCTAGTGGCAAGGGAGAATCATTTTATGCTTACTTGTGTGGCTAGGCACTAGTCTATAACTTTCACAGAAAGCAGTCACCAAGCATAGATATAATTATATCTTATGATTCAGCCACAGCTGTATTATTATAGCAAGAACATTGCATTTTCTATGTACTCATTTTGTGGAATGTTAATATATGTCCCCAAGGGGACATATGATTTATTTGTGTAATGTCATATGCTGTAATCTGTTTATGTAATTCATTTAATGTTGTAAGATGAATAAGCATATTCATTCAACTGTAACTACCAGGTTAGGTTTCCTGTATGTTTAGTTGGAAGGAGAGGAGTAATTTAGCTGTCAGAACATTTACTGACAGGTACCTGGGTGTACAAAAGATATTAAGCCTATGCAGGCGCATGCTGATAATTGATAGAGTGGAAGGAACAGGAGACATGGTTAAAGAAAGTCCTAAAACTATCATAGCAATAACTCAATAAATTTAATCCCATAGTGGAGCGAAACTTTCTGTATAAAGTTAGTGTGATTTATTATTTGCTTGATGTAAAGGCCGCTTTTTTGGGTCTCAGTTTCAGGGATACCGAATTGCTAGAGACAAGTCTCCAGTCAGGCAAAGAATGTCATATACTCTTCGGTCTAGAGGGATTCTGAATACAGCTAGCAATCACGAGTCGTCAACCCCCATTCCTGAACCTAAACCCTTTGTCAACGCAAAGTTGAGCTCACGCAGTGCAACGAGCCAACGCTAAATCTGGAACCACCTAATGCAGTAGTAGTTCTCTACTCGCCTATTGGATTACCAGTCAGAGCATTGCGGCTTCCAGAATATCAAAACCGCCCAGCATGTCTATAGCAGAATCTGATATCACCCGCCTTTGTGTGCCTAAACGGGGCACTCAGCCAAACCACAGTCTTACCAGTTTAAACAGGATTTAAAGCCAAGCAAGCAATAGCGCCGGATAAGAGCGCCTGGGACTCTTTGCCCTCAAGTAACTTCGTCTGGTGTATTTCTGGGTTTATGTAGAACTTCGCACTTAGGAGCGGCCAGCAAGAGAAATAGACAGCGTGTTCCAGCCCCTCACGCAATTAGGGGTCACCAAAGTTAGCGCCTACATTGGATTTACAGGTTAATTCCATCAACCATGGAGTATATATTTTACGTAAAGACATTGGAGCTATTTCATTTGGTCCCACGAAAGCGGACGGACTGTCGCTCAGTTTGTTTATTTGGTCAGCAGAAGATATACAGCGTCTTCCAGCACCTCACGCAATTAGGGGTCACCAAAGTTAGCGCCTACATTGGATTTACAGGTTAATTCCATCACCCATGGAGTATATATTTTACGTAAAGACATTGGAGCTATTTCATTTGGTCCCACGAAAGCGGAAGGACTGTCGCTCAGGTTGTTTATTTGGTCAGCAGAAGATAGACAGCGTCTTCCAGCCCCTCACGCAATTAGGGGTCACCAAAGTTAGCGCCTACATTGGATTTACAGGTTAATTCCATCACCCATGGAGTATATATTTTACGTAAAGACATTGGAGCTATTTCATTTGGTCCCACGAAAGCGGACGGATTGTCGCTCAGTTAGTTTATTTGGTCAGCAGGAGATAAACAGCGTCTTCCAGCCCACCTCGCGCAATTAGAGGTCACCAACGTTTAGCACCAACAAGGAAAGTTTTGTAGGCTTAATTCCTCGCCTTGAAGGATCTACATGTAAGACACTTTTCTGGCGCTAGCTTTTCGTCCCACGAAAGCGGACGGACTGACACGCAGTTTTATTCATTTGGTAAACCAGAGGTAAATAGAGTCTTCCAGCCCACCTCGCGCAATTAGAGGTCACCAATGACAGTACCAACAAGGAAAGTTTTGTAGGCTTATTCCCTCGCCTTGAAGGATCTACATGTAAGACACTTTCTGGACTATTACATTTGGTCTCACGAAAACGGACGGACTGACACTCAGTTTATTTCATTTCTCTGTGTTCTACAGGTTTTATGACTGGTGGTGTGTGTGTTTGTGGGTGTGTATTTGCATTATTGATGATTATTGATGACTATTGATGAATATTTTGATTATTGATGTAATTTTATGTTGTTGGTGATGAAATGCATTATTTTCACACTTTTCTTCTTTAATAAAGTTTGCACATTTATTAATGCGCTGTTCACGACCCTTCCATCCATAATTAACTTGTTTTAGCTCTTTACTAAAATCTCTATGTTTGATAAGAGAAAAGAGTGAGAGCAGGAGGTGCTTAGACAGTAAAAGTGAGTTGAGGCTTGGAGAGAGAGATCATTTTGATAAATCTTCTTCCAGGTTGTCTCAAGTTCATCTCCTATTTACACCTTTCTGTGTATGTAATCTATAACTCTGTCAGTCCACTATCCCTTGTCGATTTCACTACTATTGTCCAACTCGACAAATACTCTACACTTTACTCAACCACGACAACATGTCATCAATCGAAGACCACCCCCCATGTTCTTCCCATCTTCCTCAAGCTTGTCGCCAGAACCCCTCTCCGTGTCCCCCTATCTTCCTTCACCTTTCTTACCACGGGGACACCAGAACGAGGACTGCCTGGTAATGCTATCAACAAATGTCCACATGTCTATTCTGTCCATCTCCAGCGTTTTCCCCTCATCTTCCGTTCCACTGGCTCCCGTATGGTTCCCGCCATCAGTTATACCTTAGTATAATTAAGGTATTCTAGTTATCTTCTTCTTCGTTCGTCCTGAAAAGGACGATGGTTGCGTTGTGTCTGTTTGCGCCTAAGCTGTGATAATTCTAGTTATGAGAGCAATGGGTTACATTGCTCTCATATAACCACATTTATTTTCATGGAACGGACCCACATAGATACAGGCGGAATCTCATAGTGTATACAAATAACCGTTAGAAAAGCGTATACGTGAACATAATCAAATTTAGTTGTTTATATAGCATCAGACCACAAGCTCTTTTATATTTGGACATGCGCCCTAATATAACCAGAACACACTGAGTCCGTTTTGACATGAACACACTGAGTCCGTATTAACGTGAACACACTGAGTCCGTATTGACGTAAACACACAGCATAATTCATGATTTAAATAAATTGACGAGGACAAGCATTCATTGGTGGCCACGAAAAAAAAATCTAAAGTAGTAACATTATGAACAACTGTAATAATCGTCGTGGATACAGGGATATTAAGCTCAGACAGATTTCCACACAGATTCTGTCACAGCTGTCTTTAGGAACCATTAATACAAATAATCAGGCATTCTGATAGAAATATTAATGGACACCAATTATTAATTTAAAAAGCAGTGGATTGCTGCCTCCTGATTAATATACGTAAATAAAAGGGCAGAGAATGAAGACAAAACAACTCAAAATAAATACAGTTTAGACAATGAAGTAATGAAATCAATGTTCGACAGATACAACACAATGACATAAAGAAAGCTCAGCTGTAACGGTAGCATACCAATAATTGGAAAGAAAAGAAATAGTAAATATTTTCAGACTTTGGTGGCCACTGAAGATTGATATAGAGTCAATAGATAAAGAGTCGAAGATACACACTGTCACGTAGGTCTTATGTTCATTAAATTGCCTAGATCTTCTTCCTATTCTCTCACCCGGATCCTTTTATTTTATTATCACTCTTTACTTTTTTGCCTGTATTTTTCGCATTCGTTGCGAAAAATATATTTCTTTCCCATCATCGTTTTTCTTTCTCATACTGACTAGTAACCTTATTGCATCAGATGTCAGTCGCGCAGGTAGACGAGAATGTGCGAAAAATTCGTTTTGCTGGACATAGAGCAGACTTTATGTCTACATTTGCACCTGTCACGCGCGGGTTTTTCGGCTGAGCGCTCAGGAAAGGCGTGATTACTGACATCTCTACGACGCAGTACGAGACGGTTGTCTGAGAGTTGCAACTGACACGCGTACATCTCGGTCAGTAGGTGGCAGTTACGTCACGCGTTAAGCTGACGTAGGTGTTTTACACGTAAAAGGGGAGATGATTTCGGAGTTTGAGAAAATGTGGGATTGTTTGCCCCTGTTTTCAAATATCCACACAGGAGCTGAAATCTGATTTCATTTCATTCTTCAACATATTCAATAAACGGAACACGCGTGCTAGCGAATGAAGCTTGTATAGCGAATTTCATAGTTCTCGTCAGATTTCTGACGAGCTTCTAACTACCTATCTAGTGACTTATCCTAGTCGTGGTGTTACCGTAGTTCTGGGGTGAGATTAATATATATTATATCTAGTATTTTGTGAAGTGATAAAGTGTTAAGTCGCTTATTTCATATTTCACTAGTTAGATTTTGCGCAGAGTGCCAAATTTATATAGTCTGTATTATTTTCTAGTGACGTGTTTCAGTGGATAGCAGAAGTAATTATAATTTCTAGCTTAACAAACATGTAACTATAATGAATTTAGTTAACTGCTAACTACTCAGTCGAGCATATTTTTCTAAAACTAACTTATAAATGCTAGATGCGACATCAGTGAATATTGACGGAATACGCAGATATTCCTAAATTCATGAGGATTGATGATTTTTTTAAATATAACTTACTTTACGGGAAGTTTTAAATAATAAGTCAAGTTGTAGGCTTGCCGTTTAAAATGTAAAGTTATAACGAGTACATATTCTGTATATTATATTATATGTTGTTTTTCTTCATTCAGTGATTATTGGGGTGATCCCAACTGGCCAGCGTTTAGTAGCATGAGAGACATATTTGTGAGAAGCATAGACATTTCCTATCTTTAACCACGTGGGTTTTATTTTCAAGTAACACTGGTCTGACAGTGCATATGCCATCAGAGAGAGACAGTAATACGACTCCCACTAACGGTTTCTAAAGACTAGAAATATATATTGGGCTTTTGAGCCAGTTCATATTGCTCCACAAATTTAAATGTACATGCTGCCTGGCGGCGAGAATAGTTACAAGAATAACATTAACATTCCGACAGAGTTTTTGACTAGTATTGTGGTGACCAAATATAGTACCTTCCTGAAAGTAGACACCGATCTGACATTCCTTAAATTCTAGAAACCAAAGCTAATGACATTGTGCTCTGCTAACTTTCGTGCCTGGACAAATTTTATGTGACTTAATCAGACATTCGAAAAATTAGAACACCCAAGGAATCGTTCCCTGAGACAGAGAGTTCAGTACGTCTTTTGGAACTGGGGATTTCTTGGTCGATGACTGCATTTTCGGGTCTGTGTGAAGGTCCTAGAAATTTATTATGTTCCCAGAGGCAGCGAGAAAAGTTGTAAGTATAAATGGGAGCGTATGGCCATGGCTGAATGAATGAGTGTACGCAGGTCAGAGTGTTATTTTACCGGTGTATATTGTCACCCATTTGCTGTCTTAATTTTTTTAATCTGCAGAATTTGTTACAACTGCTAGAGTCTCTTTTTCTTAGGCTAAATCAGATTATCCAACTCTGTTCATACATTTACGAGAAAGAAAGAAACCTCTTAGACTCAACCCAATGTATCTATAACTCTTTGGGCCATCATCTGTTCTCTTAACGGGGCTGTGGGCTAAACCTAGAGTTAAGATTCTAACGGGCTATCATCCTTGTAGCATTTTCTTGATTTTTTATGACTATTTGTATATGTTTTCCCTTGATGTAATTTCTTTGGTGTTGTGAGAAGATTTTAAATGATAATTAAAATCTCTCTTGAACTTAGAAATCGTGTTGGTCAGCTCGTTCTAAAATATATATATATATATCATTGTTATAGTTTTCCCACGTCTGTGTGTTTAACTGTCGTCACGTGTATGTGCGTGCCCGTGAGTAGATAGAGATTTATGTAATATATATCTGTGGTTTAGACTGTCTGACTACTTTAGATCTGTCGTAGAAGATAGGTGAGAGAGAGAGAAAAGATTTCCTGCTCTCAGAGACAGCCTCTATATCACGATACTATCATCTCACTCGTGGAATTCTATCGCCTTTTCACTAACTCTCACTGGGACTCTCACTCATTCCAAGCTATTCAGAAGGGACCAACCCAAGTCTTAAGGGACTAGTGTGATAAGGGGCACATTATACGTCCGCACAATGCGGTCACATTGAAAGTGTGTCCTAGGTGGGAGGATGGTTGAGAACGTATAAAAGGTTTTTGGGGTGGAACCTGACAGGATCATCTTAAAGTGTGGGCGTTAATTAATAAGGTATCACTTGGTTAGGATGGTGTGTTATGTTGGAAGACTTGGGGAAGGAATGATGAATAAGGATGATGAGCATCGCTTGTTTCAATGGGACTGTGCGGGTTTCATTGTCAGCCATTTTCCACATTAATGACTGGTCAATCATTTACCAATAGCATTCCTGCTGGGTGTTTCTAGACTTGTCTTTATTTTCTTGTTATCAATTCCTCTAGGTAATGAGCGTGCTCAAACTCATGCCATTAAGGCTAGTTTTAATCATGGTTAGCTTTCGTGTTTCTTATCAACAGTTCCTCATTAATGATCTTGTCACACAATAATGCTATATCAGGCTTGTGGTATATCATTACTTGTCTGGTTCTTAGTCATCCGTATCATCATTAATGAGCTGGATCACACCACATCAATCCTTATATTTTATCTGGTACTTCTTGTCTGGGTTCGGGGGCAGTGCAGTGTCCTCTTAAGAGCTTGTAACACCACATTCATTCCTTCTATTTTACGTATACTTGTCTGTGCTGTGGGCAGCATTCCACAGTAATGATTCGTGTCACACCACATCAATCCGTCAATTACTGTACTTGTCTAGTTCTTGTCTCATTCTTCCTCAATGTAATGATCTTGTCAACCACACCCGTAATCAAGTCCTCCTATTTTTTACTGGTACTGTCTGGTTTCTTGTCATCAGTTCCTCATAATATCTTGCCCACCACTCAAGTCGTTCTATTTTACTGGTACTTGTCTGTTCTTGTCAGCAGTCCACATTAATGAATCTTGTAACACCACTACAATTCTTCTATTTTACGGGGGTTCGGTCTGCATTTCCACATTAATGGATCTTGTCACACCACTCAATCGTGGCTATTTAATGGTGACGTTCATCGGTGTCCTTGTCAACAGTTTCCACAGTAATTGGATCTTGTTCACACACCACTTCAATCCTTTCTATTTTACTGTACTTTCTCGTTCTTGTCATCATTTTTCACATTAATGAGTGTCACACCACATCAATTCCTGTCTAGTTTTACTAGGTACTTGCTGTTTCTTTCTCCCTTCCTCATCATTCCACATTAGTGATCTTGTCACACACTTCAATCCTTTTCTATGATTACCTGGTACTTTCTGTTTCCTTGTCATCAGTTCCACTTTAGTGAACTTTAACACCACATCAATCCTGCTATTTACTGGTACTTGTCTGTCTTATCTTGTCCATTAGTTCCACATTAATGATCTTGTCACAAACACCACATCAATCCTTCATTTTACGTACTTTCCTGTTCTTGTCCATCATATTTCCACATTAATGAGCGTGGTCACACCCAACATCAATCCTTCCTTATTTACGGTACTTTATCTGTTTCCGACTTAGTCAACGAGTTCCACATTAAATGATCTTATTCACACCACATCAATCCTTCTATTTTAACTAGGTACGTGGCTGTGTTCTGTCATCATTCCACTTTTATGACTTGTCACAACAGCACCACTTCAATCCTTCTATTTTTACTTGTACTTTGTCGGGTTTCTGTCCATCAGTTCCACATTAATGACCTTGTCACACCACCTCATCAATCCTTTATTTTACTGGCGTACTTGTTCCGGTTCTTGTCATCATTCCATAACTAATGATCTTGTCCCACCACATCAAGCGTTCTATTTAAAACTGGTACTTGTCTGGATTCCTGTCATCATTCCACAGTAATGATTCTTTTAACACCCACACTTCTTCTATTAACTGATACTTCTTTCGTTGTCATCATTCCACATTAAGATTCTTGTCCATACCACATCAATCTTTCTATTTTTACTGGTACTGCTTGTTTCTTGTCGATCAGTTCCACATTAATGATCCTTCACGACCCCTAAAAAAAATATGAAAAAAACCCATAAAAAATATGATCAATCTTCTGATTTTACTGGTACTTGTCTTTTCTATGTCATCATTCCACATTAATGATCTTGTCACACCTAAAATCCACTTTAAATTATTTTTCAAACCTATCTATTTTTAACTGGTACTTGCGTTTGGAACTTGTCACAGTTTCCACATTAATGATCTTGTCACACACCACTTCAATCCGTCTATTTTACTGTACTTGTCTGTTTCTTATCCATCAGTTCCACATTAATGATCTTGTCACACCAGCGTCAATCTGCCTATTTTACTGGTAACGTGGTCTGGTTCTTGTCATGTCATTTCACTGTAATATTTTCACACCACATCAATCCTTCTAATTTACGTACTTGTCTGGATCTCTTATCAGTTCCACATTAATTTATCGTGACCACAAAACACCACTTGCAATCCGTCAATTTTAACTGGGTACTTGTCGGTGCTTGTCCATCTTTCCACTGGTTTAATGATCAAACTTTACACCCACCTCAAACAAATCCCTCTATTTACTGACTTGAGTCTGGTTTCCTTTCGATATCAGTTCCACTTTAATATCGTATAACACGCACATCAATCCTTCTATTTACTTGGTACTTGTCTGGGTCTTGTCATCAGTTCCACAATTTGTTTTTAAAAATTTTTTGGTGATCTTGTCACACCACACATCAATCCTTCTATTGTTAGTGGTACTTATCGGGTTCTTCTCTCCCATCCACATTAATAAGCGTTTTTCACACCACATCAATCCTCTATTTTAACTGTACTTGGCTGTTCGATGTCATCATATCCAACATTAATATCGTTTCACACACTTCAATCCTTGCCTAGTTTTACTTGTATCTTGTCTGGATCTTTCATGCAGGTAACCACTTAATAAGAATCGTTGTTACACCTCTTCAACTCCTTCTATTTACTGTACTTGCTGGTACTTGTCATCAGTTCTACATTTAAATCCTTGGTCACACAACTTCAATCCTGCTATTTTACTGGTACTTGTCGTTCTTGTCATCAGTTTTCACATTAATGATCTTGTCTTCATTCCACACAGGATCTTTGTCATCATTTACTGGTACATGTAATGATCTTGTCAACTCTAGGTATCCAGCATTAGTGATCTGGGTCACACCATAGTTCTACATCAGGTCGATCTTTCATCATATCCACTATTCTGGATCTTGTCATCAGTTCTCAGTAATAGACGGGTCACACCTGCTTGGGCATTGACATCTATTTTACTACTTGTCTGCATTCTTGTCATCAGGTGGTGGTCTCATTCATGATTTGTCATACAGTCATGATTCGGTCCATTTACTTGTACCCCTCATGTTCTTGTCATCAGTTCCACATTAGTGATGCTTGTCATGAGCGTCTACTTCAATTTTCTTGATTCACTGCTACATCAGTGATCTGGTCATCAGTGCCTCATTAATAGCGATCTTTCAATCTGCACAGCAATCTGGATTGTCATCAGTGTTACTACTGGACTTTCAGGATCTTGTCTTCAGTTCAGTTCCACTGGAGTGATCTTGCCGCTTCATTCCACAATCAGATTCGGGGCTATTTTACAGGTCACTCCATCTGGTGTTCTTGTCAGCAGTTTCCAGCATTAGTGATCTTGTCATCATGCGACTAAATCAATCCTTCTATTTTACTGCAGTACTCTGCAGATCGGTGTCTTCAGTTCCACATGTAATGATCTGTCAGTCATTCTACCACTCAGTGACGTGGCAAGCAGTTCTACATCAGTGATCTTTCTTCTGTTCCACAGTATGACCCACCGTGCATCAGTTCCTCACGATTAATGATCTTTTCAGCACATTCCACATCTGTGATTCTTTCATCAGTTCCACTGAGTGTCTTGTCATCATTTCGTGTCAGCATGAGATGTCAGCAGTAAATCGATCTGCTTAGCTTTCCACTCAATCCCTCTAACATTACTGGAACTTGGCATCATTCTACTTCTGTATCATTGTCCATCATTCTACATCTGGTTCACACCACTTCATTCCTTCATTATGAGCTGGTCATCAGTTCCACATCATTGATCTTGTTATCTAGTTCCACATCAGTATCGTTCCTCATGCTACTCTCTGTCAATCCTTCTATTTCATTGACGTATGGTCAGTTTCTGGTCAATCAATTCTACATTAAGGTTCTTGGGTCATCATTCCAACATCAGTAGCTTTCTATCTGTTTGCTACATCTTGTGCTGGTCATCTAGGTCTTAGCATCTTGATCTCGCATCATTCCACTGCATGATCGTGTCCATCATTCACATCAATGATCTATGTCAGCAGTGCCACATTAGCTGGTTCCTTGGCAATCTTGCAGTTCCATCATGAGCGTCATCTTATCCTCAGTAATCTGGCATCATCCACTGTAGTGAGCGTTCTTCAGTGTGCCTTACTCTGCAGGTGCTTGTTCTATCAGGTCCACCTTCATGATCTTGTCTACATCCACTTTAGAGCGTGTCATTTTACAGTGCCTTGGTATGGATCTTGTCAGCATTCCACATCAGTGATCCTTGTTACATCGATTCCACATTATGCTATTCTAACTGGTCACAATGTCTACTTCATGATCGGGCATACAGATGCCTCAGTAAGTGATCTTGTCACACGACTTCATTACATCATATTATGATTACTGTACTTGTCTTCAGTTCCACGAGTAGGTGCTCTTGTCACACATTCTACAATCAGTGATACTGTTATCCCATTCCACATTAATGGTTCTTGTCAGCAGTTCTAACAATCCCCCAGGATCTTGGCATCAGTCGTCACTTCAGCGATCGTTCCTCATTCCACACCGTACATTGTCTTTCTTGTCATCAAGTTCTACATCAGTGATCGTGTCATCATTCCAAATGTGGATCTTGTCTAATTTTGCCCACTGCCATTTCTGATCTTGTCATCAGTATCCACATCAATGATCTTGTCTTCAGTTCCATCATTCATATACTTTCATCATTTCCACATATTGATACTATGTCTGTTCATGTCACAGTTTGGACATGTCATCAAGTGTCCATACCAGAGTGATCGGCAGCTATTCCTACTTGTACTTGTCTGGTTCTTCTATCAGTTTCCACATCAGTGATCTTGCATCACATTCCATCATTCATGGATCTTCCTTCATATCTACTGTACATGTCGGTTCTTGTCATCAGTGCTCCTCATTCATGAATCTTGTACATCATCATCCATCCGTATCTATCTGTCCATCAGTCCACTTTAATGAATCTGTGTAAGTCATCAGTTCCACAGTCAGTGATCTGTCACACATAAAAAATCCCACAGTCATGGATCTTGTCAACAGTTACTGACTGTTCATGGATCGTATGTCATTAGTTTCTACATTCAGATCTTTTTTATTCCACATTATTGGATCTTGTCCTGCTTTACTGTTACTATCATCGGGTTTCGTGTCCCTTCAGTATCCAATATTATCTTACTGGTCTTTTCACTCCACTTCCATCCTTTCCTGACTTGTCAGCAAGTGCTTTATCAGGAGTCTATGTCATCATTTCCAAAATTAACTGCATGTTCGTCCCCCACAGTTTCTACTTCAGTGATCTTGTCATCAGTTGTACTTGTCCACTGTCAGTGTTCTTGGTCTTACAGTTCCACAATTAGGGACTTCTTCAGCTTTTTCACACTAGTATTCATCATCCATCTATTTTCCAAATACTTGTCCTGTTCTGGTCATCAGTTCCACATTAAGGAGCTTGCTCAGCACGTCGACATAAGTGTGCGTCTATCATTACGTACACTTAGTCTGTTCTTGTCATCATTCTTACATCAGTGATCTTGTCACACAACTTCAAATTCTACATCATATACTGGTACTTATCATCATTTTCCACATGGATGTATCTGGTCAAATAGTTCCACATACCAAGTGACGTTTATCAAGCCCAATTAGTCTGGATCTTTCATCATTTCTACATCAGTGATCTTGTGAGCAGGTCGCACTTCATGAGCGGGCTTCTATTTTACTGGTACTTGTCTGGATTCTTGTCATCATTCTTCACATTAGTATCGTTGTAATCAGTTCTATCATCAGTCCGATCTAGTCATACTATTCCACTTCTAGTGATCTTTGTCATGCAGTTCCACATTCAGGATCTTGTCAAACCATACTTCCACATCCTCTGGATTTACTTGTCAGCAGTTTCCTCATGAGTGATCTTGGCCATCAGTTCCCACATTATGATCGAAGTGTCATCATTCCACATTTAGATCCTTCTGGCTTGCAGGGCTCTCATGTAGATCTTGTCATCATTTCCACATTCATGAATGCTTGTCAAACCCTCATTCGGATCTTCATGATCTGTACAGATACTCAACATGTAGTTGATCTATCATCAGTTCCACATCATGATCTTGTCATCACCTCCACATCAATCCTGTCTATTTCCACTATACTCTGTCATCAGCTCGACATCTTGATCGGTCATCAGTTTCCACATTAGTAGCTCTGGTCACAAAACGTTCAATCCTGCCTATTTTACTGAACTTTCTGGATCTTGTCATCAGTTCCATCATTAATGATCTTTTTGTTCAGCAGTTCCACATCATGCCTTCGGGTATCATACTCCACATTAGTCTGGATCTTGTCATCCAGTCTCCACATTAATGAGTCTTGTCACACCGACATCAATTCTACTATTTTAGTGGTACTTCTCTGTTCATCTTAGCAGTTCCACATTAAGTGAGCTTGTCATCAACAGTTCCATCCTTTCTATGGTTACTGAGTCATCTGTTGTCCAATCAGTGATCCTTGTCTTCATTTTCACATCAGTTAGTGTTCTTGTTACATCAGTATCCACATCATGATCCTTTCATCAGTGCTTCCACTTGCATTATCGGTCATCATCTTCCACTTGTAGGGATTTTGTCATCAAAAGTCCACAAGAATCCTCTCTTGTCACTGGGACTCTGTCCACATCGTTGAGCATGTCAGCTGTCCTCATTAGTGATCTTGTCACATTCTACATCAGTGTTCCGTGTCAGTCATTTTCCTGGTACTATCATGGATCTTGTCATCAGTTCCACATTAGTGATCGTTGTCCACAGTTTTTACACACAGTCAATCCTTCTGTCCATCAGTTGCCTCAATCTTATCTGTCATCTGTTCCACAGTATACCGGGTCATCTTTTCTTCTGCATGTTCTTGTCATCATTCAACCTATCAGTCCAGCTATGTCATCAGTTCTAACATCATAGATCTCTGTCATCAGTTTCCACATTAGGTGTTCTTGTCCATCATGTCCCACACAATCCTGTCTTATTTCTACTGTCCTCAACAGGAGTTCTTGTCATCAGTTCCACATTAGTGATCGTTCTTCAGTTCTACATCATTGATCTTGCACAGATTCTTACATCATTGATCTGTTCTAGTCATCAGTTTCCACATTAGTGATCTTGTCATCATTCTACTTTCATGACTGTTCATCAGTTCTAGCGAGTACATGTCGATCTTGTCATCAGTTAAACAGTGAGTGTTCTTGTCCATCAGTGCCACTTCAGTCATTCTATTGAGCAGGCCACAGTAGGTCTGTTCTTGTTCATCAGTTCGACACATAATCTTTTTATCATGGCGGCATCAGTGACGTGTTCCCATCAATTCTACATGTAGCTTGATCTTTATGTCATCAGTTTCTACATAAACCTGTGTTCAAACCACAGCGGTCCTTCTGCATTTGCTGGTCATCAGTTCGACATCCTGGATCTTGTCAAATCATTTTCCCACGCTATTTAAATCTGGTCCATCAGTGCACAGCATAGCTTGTCAAAACACTTCATTCCTTCCATTTTACTGGACTTGCTGGTTCTTTCCAGCAGGTCCGACATTAATGATCGAGCTGGTCAAATCACTGGTCAAACTTTAGTGATCGTGTCCTATTTTACAGTTACTCCACATCTAGTTCTTGTCATTCATTTCCACACTCATGATCTTGTCATCAGGTTCCACATCAGTGATCCTGGGCATAAGTCCACGGGTACTTGTGTGAGTTCTTGTCATCAGTTCAACATTAGTGTTCTGTGCATCATGTCCAGTAGAGATTGTCATCTTTCCTCAGCATGATCGTTGGTACTGCAGTTCCACATGTAGGTTCTTGTACATCATATCTTCTATCTAAGTGATCGGTCCATCACGTCCACAGTCGTATCTTGTCATCATTCTACACAGTTTCTTGTCCTTCAGGTCCTCTTAGTGATCTGTGATCAGTTTCCACATTCATGAGCGGGGGTTCTTTGCTCTTCCATGTCGGCTGCTTTTCTACTGGTACTGTGACTTTGGTCCATCAGTTCTCCCAGTCTTGATCTTTCCTCAGTTCCACATCTTATCGTGTCATCATGCTTCGTTCACTTGAGCTGTGCTTGTCATTCAGTTCACTTTAAGGAGCTTGGTCATTACATTCCACATCTGGAGCTTGTCTCATTTCACCAGTACTAGGTGCTGGGGGTCTTTCATCATTCCACATTAGTGATGCTGTCATCAAAACGTTCCACATCCTGGTGTAATCTTGCTTCACTGCCACTATGTTCCTGTTTCTTGTCATGCAGTCCACAGGAGTGATCTTGTCACACGTAGTTCAATCTTTTTGATGCTTGCACTGGTACTTCGCACATCAGGAGCTTTGTCATCAGTTACACATTAATGATCCGGGTCACACCCAGTTCTATCAGCTTTGTTTATTGTCATCATTCCACATCTGGATGCTGGTCTTATCAGTTTTGTCCACATTAGTGGATCTTGTCCACAATCCTGGTTTCTATCCAATATCTGATCTTTGTCTTCTACTTCCCATCTTGTTTCTTGTCATACAGGTATCCTCATTAATGAGCTGTTACTTCATGCTTACATCCTTGTCTATTGTACTGGTACTTGATTCATCCATGATCTTTTTCATCAGTTCTCGCATTAGTGTGGGGCTCTGTCACACCAGCAGTGGAATCCTGTCTATTTTCTAGGTCGTACTTGTCTGATCTTGTCATCATGCCACATGATGTTCTGTGGCAACAGGTTCAATCCCTTCAGTGATCTGGCTTCAGTTCCAGATCTGTGATCTGGTCATCAGTTTCCTCTTTATTGATCGGTCCATCAGTTACCTCCAGCTTGATCTTTGTCTAAAGGTTACTGACATTGTCATGATCTTGGCATCAGTCTCCATCAGCAGGTGATCCTGGTCAGCTGTTCCACTTTGTGATCTTTCATCAGTCCTCTACATGATCTTGCTTCAGTTAAAAAACAAAAAACTCATTATGGTATTTTTTTTCTGTTTCTTTCATCTAGTCCCTCCACATCAGGTGAGCCTTGTCACTTACAGGGCACTTCATTGAAACGTGTCATCTCTTCCGTAGTAGTATTGATCTTTTCATCTGGTCCATAGCAGTGATCCGTTGTCATCTTAGGCCACAATTAACGAATCTTGTCTCATTTCACACAGCAAGGAGCATGTCATCAGTTCACTGAATTGTCCCCATCTTGTCCAGCCCATTCCCCCACATGTAGTGATCGGGTTCACAGTTTCCACAGCTCAACCCCCATCTAGTTTACAGTCATTCTGAACTTGTCATCAGTTTCCAACCAGCATTAGTGAGCTTTCTCAGGTCCACATCTAGTGAGCTTTCATCATTTACGGGACATGCATGGTTTCGTGGTCATCATGTTCCACATTCTAATGATCTTGTCAAATCAGCATTCAATCTTCTATTTTAGTGATACTTGTATGTTCATGTCAGCATTTTCCACATTCATGAATCTTGTCAAAACACTTCAAGCCTTCCTCATTATGAGCTGCATCATTCCAAAGTAGGAGCTTGTCAGTCAGTAATCCCTCATCAGTGTCTTGTTAGATCCACATTAGTGATCTTGTCCTGTCTATTCCACTTGTAACTGTGATCTGGGTCATCATTCTCCACATCAGTAGCTTGTCATCCATGGTCTACACCATGACGACTTCAATTTCCACAGTAGTGAGTATTGTCATCTTGCCATCATCATGGGATCTTGGCATCATTCCACATTAACTTTCGTGTAAAACCACAGCAGGTCCACATTCTATTTTAACTGGACTTGTCTGTATCAGTGCCATCAGTCCACATGAACGTGTCAGCTTGTCTACATCAGGGAGCTGTCAGCAGTCCCAACTATTAGTGTATCTGGCAGCATGCGATCTTTCAGTGAGCGTCAGCAGTTCCACATTAATGATCTTGTCAACACAACACAATCCGCTATTTTTACTGGGACTTTCTGGTTCTTGTCATCAGTTCACAATAACGATCTTGTCACACCACTTCAAACCTTTCTATTCTAACTGACTTTCTGGAGTTCTTGTCAATCGAAGTTTCCATATTAATAGATCTTGGGCACAAAACTCAATCCTTCTATTTTACTGGTACTTGTCCGGGTTCTTTCGGCAGTTTCCACATTAATGATAGTGTTCCACACGCACTTCAATTGATTCTATTTTACTGGTACTTCGGGTTCTTGTCCATCAAGTTCACATTAAATGAGTTGGTCCACCACATCAATCCTTCTGTTTTACTGGTACTGTCTGTTCTCTTCCTATCAGTTCCTCATTAGTGATCCATGTCACACACTTCAAATTCTTCTATTTTACTGATGACTAAGGGTCCTGGGTTCGTTCAACAGTCCACATTAATATCTTTGTTACACCACTCAATCCTTCTATTTTACGGACTATGTCTTTTCTTCGTCATCATTTCCACATAAATGTTCTTGTCAAACCACATCAATCCTTCTATTTATTACTGTACTTATTTTGCTGATCTTTCTATCAGTTCCACTATAAAGAGATCCTTGTCACACCCACTGTCACAATTACCTTATATTTTACTTGTACTTGTCACTGGTTCTTGTCATCAGTTTCCACATAATAGCTTGTAAACCAAATCAATCCTGCTATTTACTGTAACTTATCTGTTCTTTCATCCGTTCCACATTAAATGATCTTTCAGCACCACTGACAATCCTTCTAATTTACAGGTTACTTGTCATCAGTTTCTACATTAAATGATCTGTCACACAACTTCATTCCTTCTATTTTTACTGGTACTTTCTGGTTCTTGTCATCAGTTTTTCACATTAATGATCTTGTCACACCACTTCAATTCCTTCTATTTTACTGTACTTGCTGTGTTTCTTGTCAGCAGTTCCACATTATTATCTGGTCACAACAACACCACATTCAAACCTCTATTTTAACTAGTACTTGTCTGGTTACTTAATCATCACGTCACATTATTGATCGTCACACCACTCAAGACTTGTATTTTTAATCGGTACTTGTCTGGTTCTTGTCATCATTTCACATTAATTAAGTTTGTCATAAAAGCCTCATGATTCCTGTCTAGTTTACTTGTACTTGTCTGTTCTTCTATCAGTTTCCAGCTTTATACTTGTCACCACACAATTCAATCCTTCTTATTTACTGGACTTGTGCTGGTTTCTTTTCATCAGTTTCCACAGTTAATAGCTTGTTTTAGCACCACATCAATCGTCTATTTTATTTTACCTGTACTTGTCTGTTTCTTGTCATCATTCCACATAATGATCGTGGGTCACACCACATCATCATTCTATTTTACGGGTACTTGTCTGTTCTTGTCAATCAGTTCCATCATGAAGTGAGATCTGTCAACACAACAATCCTTCTATTTTACCTGGTACTTATCTGTTCTTGTCATCAGTTCCATATTAATGATCTTTTCACACCACATCAATCCTTCTATTTTTACTTACTTGTCTGGTTCTTGTAAGTACATTCCACAATATGAGCTTGTCACACCACTTCAAACCTCTATGTTTACTTACTTGTCTGTTCTTGCATCAGTTCCACGTTTAATGATCTGTTACACCACTTCAATCCTCTATTTACTGAGTACTTGTCTGTTCTTGTCATCATTCCACATTAATGATCTTCTCACATCACTTCACAATCCTTCATTTTACTGGTACGTGTCTGGTTCTTGTCATCAGTTCCCAGTAATGGATCTTGTCACACAACTTCACAACCTGTCTCTTTTACTGTACTTGTCATCAATTCTACAGTAATATGATCTTGGTCACAGAACCAATCCTTCTATTTTAATGGTACTTGTCGTTCTTGTCATCAGTTCCTCATTAATGATCTTTCACAACCACATCAATCTTTCTATTTACTAGTACTTTGTGCGGTTCTTGGCATCAGTTCCACATTTAGGTTATGCTTTAACACCATCATCATTCCTTCATTTTACTAGTACTTGTCTATTCTTGTCATCAGTCCACAGTATTGACCTGTCAAACCAACAGACAATCCTTCTAATTCTACTGGTAATTGTCTTGATCTTGTCATCAGTTCCCACATTAATACTTGTCAAAACACTTCAATCCGTCTATTTTACGGTACTTATCTGTTCCTTGTCTATCATTTCCACATGAATTATCTTGTCAAAACCCACATCAATCCTTCTATTTACTGGTACTTCCTCTGTTCTTGTCATCATTTTCCATCATTAATGAGCTTGTCAAATACTCTTCAATCCTATTTTTTAGTACTTGACTGTTCTTGCCCACTCAGATTCACATTAATGATCTTGACAAACAACATCAACTCCTTCTATTTTACTGTACTTGTCTGGTTTCTTGTCCATCAGTTTCACATTAACGGATCTTGTCGACAACGACCACTTCAGTCCTTCTATTTTACGTAACTTTCCTGTTCTTGTCATCATTCATATAAATGATCTTGTCACAAAACTTCAATCCTTCTATTTTACTGGTCTTGTCTGGGTTCTGTCATCAGTTTCCACATTAATGATCTGGTCCACACCCCCACTTCAATCCTTCGATTTTTACTGTGTACTGTCATGTTCTTGTCATCAGTTTTCACATTAATGACCTTGTCAAACACTTCAATCTCATCTATTTTAAGTGTACTTTCTGGATGTTCTTGTCATCAGTCCACATTAACTGATCTTGGTCAAACCACATCAATCCTTCTATTTTACCTTGTACATCTCTGTTATTGTCATCATTCCACAGTGTAATATCATTGAGTCAAAACACTGCAATTTATTTCCCTTCAATCCTTCTATTGTTACTGTATCGTGACTGTTCTTCACATTACACATTAATGATCTTGTCAACCACATCGAATCCTCTATTTTACTGTACTTGTTTTTTCTGTCATCAGATTTCCACTGTAATATCTTGTCACATTACCACTTCGAATCCTTCTATTTCTATTTTACAGTACTTGTCGTGGTTCTGTCATCATTCCACATTTAGTGACTTGTCACACAAATCTTCAATCCTCATGTTACGATAACTTGTCTGGTTCTTTCATCAGTTCCCGATTAATGATCTTTTCCACACCACTTCAATCCTTCTATTTTTACTGTACTTGTCTTGTTTCTTGGCATCCGTTTCACATTAATGATTTGGTGCAGCGAACCACATCAAACCGTCTATCTGACTGGTCCTGTCTGTTCTTCTTATCATCTCCCACATTACGATCTTGTCAATCAACCCCACTATCAATCCTATCCTATTTTTTACTGGTACGCTGTCTGAATCTTGTCATCAGTTTCCACATTAAATGATCTTGTTACTACCACATGCAATCCTTCTTTTTAACTTGTACTTGTCTGTTCTTGTCATCCAGTTCCACATTAATGATCTTTCACACCACATCAATCCTGCTATTTTACCTGTACTTGGTCCGTTCTCTTCAGCAGTTCCACATTTATTTGGTCATGTCTACACACCACATCAAATCCTTCATTTTACTGACTTAATCTGTTCTTGCAGCAGTTCCTACCCAAGTAATGATCTCATGTCACACCCATACATCAAATCACTTCGCTATTTACCGTCCCTTTCCTGTTCGTACCCATCAGTTCCACATTAATAATCTATGTCACATACTCCCACTCATCCTTCTAATTTTACATAAAATCCAACCCAATCTGGTTCTTTCAGCAGTCATCAACGGTCCAAATGAATCTTGTTACACCACCAATCCTTCTATCCGCCAACTGTAGCTTGTCTCTAATCTTGTCATAAAGTTTCAAACAGTAAAAGATTCTTTGTCACATCCCACTGTGCAATCTTCTATCCCCACTGTACTTGGCTGGTTTCATGTCATCATGCGCTAAGCACATTAATACAACATTGTCACCCGACCTAACACTTCATCCTTCTATTTTACTATACTTTGTGCTGTACCAAACTCAGCAGTTATCCATCTTAATGTATCTCCCTGTCAAACCACATCAAGCCAAGTACTATTTTGTACATGTACTATTCATGGTTCTTTCATCAGTTCGAAACATGAAGACTGATATCGAGTATCACACCCACCCTAACCACGTCAATGCCTTCTATTTATACTGGTCTTGTACACGAATCTTGTCATTCAGTTCCATCATGTACATGCAACCCCTACTGTCAGACACCACATATCAATATCCTTCTAATTTACTGTAATAGGTCACTGGGTAAGAGTAGTCATATCAGTTCCCCATTAATAGTGTTTAAAGGTTCATGTTTCTTGCAAACCAACACTGTCAAATCCTCGATATTTATCCCCTGTACTTTTTGGTTCATTTCATCATTCCAGCAACCTTAAATGGTTATCGGGCTGTCAAAACACTAGCAATCCTTCTATTTTACTGCTACTTATCCTGGTTCTTGTCAATCATTTCCACTTTAATGATCACTGTCAAACCAACATGCAATCATATTGCTATTTTACTGTACTTCATCGGGTCAACTTGATCATCAGTTCGATATATAGATGATCATACTCCAATACACTTCAATCTCCTTCTATTTTACTGCGTAATCATCTCGTTCAATTGTCATCCAGTTCCACATTATGATCACTATGTAACCACCACATCGAGACCTCCTGCGATCCACTGAACTTGCATCGTTTCTTGAAACACCCTCAGGCTATCCATGGAATTAGATAGTATCTTGTAACTCACAAACCACTTCATTGAGACTTCTATTTAGCTGTAACGACTGGTTTCTTGCACACGTGCTAGTTTCGGCACATGGAACCCTGATCCTTAGTCAACTAGCATTCAGTCTCTTTCATAATTACTGTACTTGTCTGTTCAGCGTTCATTCTGTTCAGGCTTTGAACGATCTTTCACACACACACTATACGCAGGATCCTTCTATTTTAGCTGGTACTATGTACAGGTTCTTGTCTCAGTTCGTCATATTAATGACTGTTCAACGCAAACTTCATTCCTCTATTTTACTGTGACATCCGCATCTGGTTCTTTTCAATCATTTTATCCACTATTAAGTGATCTTTCACAGCAATTCCAATACGTTCAATATCATGCCTATGGTACTGTACTGTTCTGTTCTCTGTCATGATTTTCACAGTACATATAGTTGGTCACTATCTCACATCAGAATCCTTCGTTTTAACTGTGTAACTGACTTTTCACTGTGCTGTTCTGTCTTATCCAGGGTGTAAAGGACATTAAATGGATGACGTGGTTCACACTCCACTTCAATCCATGGCCTATTTTTTACAAGGTCAAACCAGTGTGTCTGGATTCTGTGTCAGCATTTTCCACATTATTGTTTTATCGTGCGAATCACCACATGCAATCCTTCTATTTACTGGTACATGTCTGTATCTTTCTATCATATCCACTGTAATGGAGCTGGTCACACCACATCTAATCCCGTACTATTTAGAACTGGTAACTTGGTCTGGTTCTTGTCCATCATTTGTCCACATATTGATCTCAGGTCATACCACATCAGCCGAGCACTTTCTCTCCACAGCAGATTTACTTGACTTCCGCTATCTGTTCTTGTCAATCAGTGGCCCTGTAAATAGCTTTCACACCTATCAATCCTTCATTTACTGGAATTGTCTGGTTCTTTCATCATTTCCACTATTTAATATCTTGCACAACACTTTCATCCTTCTATATTTACTTGGTACTTGGGTCTTTTCTTGTCATCAGTTCCAACTTTAATTGAATCTCTGTTACAAACACCACTTACAATTCCTTCTATTTTACTGTGGGACTCTGTCTTGGTCATTTGGCAATCAGTATCCCACATTACTTGATCTTGTCAACAACCCGTACATCTCAACTCCTTACTATATTATCGGTAGCTTGTCTGGTTCATTTGTCATCAAGCTCCACATAATGGACTTGTCACACCCACTTCAGCGCTTCTATTTTACTATACTATGTCTGTATCATCTCAACAGATCACATTAATGATCTTGTCAACCACATCAATCCTTCGTATTAACGTTAACATGGGACTTGGTCCTGGTTCTTGTCATCAATTTCCACATTAATGGATCTTTGTCACAACCACTTCAAATCCTTCTATTTTACTTGTGCTTGTCGGGGTCTTGTTACAGCAGTTTCCACATTAATGATCCTTGTCAAACAAATCAAATCCTTCTAAGTTACTGAATCCTGGTCTGTTCTTTCATCATTCCCCATTAATGATCTTTCAAAACACTTCAATCCTCTTTTTTACTGGTACTTTCTGTTTCTTGTCATCATACCACATTAAAGATCTTAGTCAAAACACTTCAATCTGTTTCTAATTACTTGGAACTTATCTGGTTCTTTTCATCAGTGTCCTTCCACATTCAATGTTTCGTGTCAAACCTGTCATATATATACCTATACAGCAATCCTTCTATTCTTAAACTGGGTACTTGTACTGGTTCTTGCCATCGGTTCTACATTAAAGATCTATGTCACAATAAACATCAAAACCCTTCATATCCTTCTATTTTACGGGTAATCATCTGGTTCTTGTCATACAGGTCCACATTAATATCGTGTAAAACCATCAGCAAGTTCCATCTATTTTAACTGACTTATCTGTTCTTGTCATCAGTTCACATGATGATCTATGTCATACCACATCGAAGTTCACTCCTTTCTAGTTTTACTGGTACTTGGCGGTTCTTCATCAGTTCACATAATTGATCGTCGTCACAACACTTCAATCCTTCTATCCTTTAAACTAGGTACTTCGTACTGGTTCTTGTGTCATCAGGTCCACATTTTAAATGATCTTGTTACAGACCCACCACTTCAATACTTCTAATTTTAACTCCGGTACTGTGTCGTGGTTCCTGTCATCTAGCTTCACAATAATGATCTTGTCACACCAGCTTTAATCGTTCTATTTTACTGGTACATGTCCGGTTCTTGTCATCAGTATCTCACATTAATGATCTTTCACACCCATTTCAGTCCCTTCTAGTTTCCACTATACTTGTCGGGTTTCTTCTCATCAGTCCACTTTAAGGATCGTGTCAAATCCAATCAATCCTTCTATTTTAACTGGTACTTATTGGTGCTGTTCTTTCATCTAGTATCCACATTAATGATTCTTTGTTCACACCATCCAGCTTCATCAATCCTTCTATTTTAACGTGCTTGGCGGTTCTTGTCATCCAGTACTCCTCCATAATGACCATGTGTCAAACCACATCAATCCTTCTAATTTACGGTAATTGTTGGTTCCTTGTCACATTTCCCCATTAATGATCCTTTCAAAACACTTCAAAACCCTTTCGATGTTAACTTACTTCGGTACTTTCAATCATTCCACATAATACTTGCAAAAACACTTCATATCCTTCTATTTTACTTGTACTTATCTGGTTTCTTCTATCATGTTCCAAACATTAATGATCTTGTTCAACCCACATCAATCCTTCTATTTTACTGGTACTAGTCTGGTTTCTTGTATCAGTTCACATTAATGATCTACTCAAAACAGGTTCAAGCCTTCTATTTGAACTGGGGAATCATCTGTTCGGGCATCATTTCACTTAAGATTCTGTAAACCACAGCAAACCTTCTATTTAAAGGTACTTTCTTTCTTGTCTCAGTTCCACATTAATGAGGTTGTCAAAACACGTCAATCCGTCTCTTTTACCGGTACTTATCTGGGTTCTTTCATCATTCCACATTAATGAGCTTGTCACACCCACATCAATTTTCTATTTTACTGGTGACTTACTGGTTCTTGTTCATCATTCCACATTAAGATCTTGTCAAAAACACATTCAATCCTTCTATTTTACTGGTACTTGCTGGTTGCTTGTCATCAGTCCACATTAATATCTTAGTCAAACCACATCAATCTTCTATTTTTACCTGGTAACTTGTCCCTGTTCTTGTCATCATTTCACATTAGGATCTTGTCAAAATCTTTCAATCCACTATTAAATCGTGTAATTGTCTTTTACTCATGTCAGGAGCTCTCATCAGGTCCACATTAAGAATCTTCTGCATACCACATTAGAATCTATGTCCACATTCACAGTATATACTTCGGAATCTTTGCCACATTAGAAATTGTCATCATTACCATGAGCTTTTCTTACACCAGACATCTAGTCCTGAGATCTATGTCAGCAGGACTACAGTGTATCTTTTCAGCTTTTTCCACATTAGGATATTCTTGTCATCATTTCCACATTATGGATCCTGTCTCATAACCACATTAGGAGGCTTTCATCATCCACTTAGGGATCTTGTCAATCATTCCTACATTAAAGTTAGATCGTCTCAAATCACACCACTTCAATCACTTCTAGTTTCCACATAGAGGACTTGTAACTGGTTCACATTAAGATCATGTTCATCAAGACCAGTAATAGATCAATTTTTGTCTGCCACTTCAATCGCATTATTCTATAGTCAAGCTGACATTCACAAGATCTTGTCCATCAGTTGTCCACATTAATGGATCTTGTCAAAACACTGCAGAAGCTTGTATCAATCCCTTCTGATCTTTAATCATTGTACTCATTGAGATTCTTGTCATCAGATGTCCACATTAAAGAGACTTTACTTGCCAGTCATTACGTACTTCATCATCCATTTCTATTTTACAACCACAGTAGAACTTGTCATCATCATTTCTTGGACATCAGTTCCTCATTAAGTGTAATCTTGCCTTCCAATTACGACTTTCATCATTCTACTTTACGGTATCTAGTCAGCAATTCCACATATAGAATGTAATCATTCCTCAATTTGATCACAATCAGCATTCCCCGTAGTGATTCTAACTGTCACATTCCACAGTAGTGACCTTGTCATACCACTTCGCACATCCTAATGATCTGTTCGACGAAGCACCCTTTTATATAGTCGGGTACTGTGTTGAGTTGGGACTTGTCTCGTTGCTCTGTATCAAAATCTATCAATCAATCATGCAACATGATCTTCAATCAAACCACTTTGAGTCCGTCACATGATCATAGACCTTCCACAATTAACATGTCAGAGTTCTTGCCGGTATGAAGGTGCCACACGCATTTTCGTAGTCAAGCATCTTGCCCCATATTTTTCTCCCGCCCAAGCTCTGCTACGTTGGTAATCTATCGGTACCTGTGTCCTCTTTTCACATTAATGATCTGTCCAAAACCACATCAAAATCCGTGGTAGTTTACTGTACATGTCTGGTTCTTGTCTAACAGTTTACCGACATCAAGGCTCCTTCTCAAAACAATATCAAGCGTCTATCCTTCACCGGTCCCTATGCTGCGCTATGTGACAATCACGGGGGCCACATTGAATGATCTTGTCACACTACATCAGTTGCTTCCTATTGTACTGTAACATAGTCTGTTCCCCTCAGCCTTTTAGTACACATACGAGTGAAAAACTCTTATCAAAAGAACACTTCAATCCATCTAAACAATGGTACACATCAATACGCAAGACAGAAACTTGCCGACATGCAATGATCGTTGTTAAACTTCACATCAGGAGCTCAATCTGATAAAGACATAAAATTGCAGACTGGTTCTTGTCAACACTTCTGCTAAATTAAACCAGAAATTTGTCAAAACTCAACTTCATATTTTTGCTTACACGGCATTATTTTATTTTTTTTTTTTTTTTTTTTTTTATTTTTTTTTTTTTTGATTAATTTTGATCAAATTTTTTTTTATTTTTTTTTTTTTTTTTTTATAATTTTTTTTTTTTTTTTTTTTTTTTTTCTTTTTTACTGTGTTTTGGTTTTTTTTTTTTTTTTTTTTTTTTCCCTTATTTTTTTTTTTTTTTTTTTTGTTTTTTTTTTTTTTGTTTTAAAATAGTTTTTTCCTTTATTATTGTTTTTTTTGGTTATTTTTTTTTGGCTTTTTTTTTTTTTTTATTTTTGTTTTTCTTTTTAATTTATTTCTTATTTTTTTTTATGTTTTTTTTTTTTTTGTTTTTTTTATTTTTTTTATATATTTTTTTATTATATTTTTTTTTTTTTTTTTTTTTTTTTTTATTTTTTTTTTTTACTGTATTTCTATCTGGTCTTGGTCCATCCAGGTCCTCATTAATGAATCTTGTCAAACCACATCAATCCGTCTATTTTTTACTTGTCTTGTCTGTTTCTTTCAGCATTTCACTTTGTGAATATCTTGTCACAATTACTTCAATCCCAGTTCAACGCAAGCACCCATTACACTGACTAACAAAAAAATAACTTTTTTTTTCTTTCTCTAACATTTCTATGTTGGTCGGTCAATGTTTTAATGCGCTGTTGTAAATCCTCAAACCGTTTTTCCTCTAGCAGTCGATCTCTAGAAATAAACCAATTGAAGTTTTTCAACAACGGCATACATATTGACAACAGCAGTATGTACAAGAAGAGTATAACAGTGTACTGTAGGCTTAGATTAAGGTCTTTCGTGCAGTCGACTTTCGTGCGGTAAATGGCATGTGGTACAATCGCGATGAAGCATTCCAACAATAATCGGCAATAGTCACACTCAACAAACAAAATCAATACTCCACCGTCCCTTGATAACATGACGAGCCATTACCGGCGATATCCTTGAATGAAAATTGTTCTCCCCGGTTTCATCACTGCTTCTGACTTATCGCCAACTGGTCTTTGTCAGGAAAACAGTCAATCATAGCAGAATCGATCAATATCTGGATTTTGAGGGGACATGTTACAACAGCCCATAAGATCTTTATTGCCTACGATGCACTGCTTAACTAGATCAGCACATGAGTCCACCAGATTAATGTGATTTCCCAAAAGATTTTTTTGTTGGTTATCGACGATCAGAACTTGGAATGCCTCATCCAGCACGAATTCACTACCCATGTAGCCAAGTTTTCGAAATCTGTTTTGTCTGCATTAACTTCTAATCCTTCGCAGATGGTCCTACAAAGATACCATCCCTTTTATCTTCTGCAAAAACAAAAATAAAAAAAAAGTAAATAAAAGAATACTCGGCTAACTTGCGGAAACTGGGCTGGAAGATAAGTGAAAAGCATTTGCTCGTTTTATCTGCAACGCTGTACAACAATTGTACTTATCATGAGCCCCAACTTTATATAGTAATATACTGTGGTATATATGAAGCGGTCTTGTTGGGTGTTACTAATGGCTCTAGGTAGATTGACATGTGTATAGCCTGAAAGCTGCATACGAGTCCCTAATAAGGCCACATACGCTTTTCTCTTGCTATAATTGTTCCTCTCTTATTCCGAGCTGTGTCCTCATTTCAACATAAGGAAACAACCAAAATTTTAGTATACCCAGTCTGCATGCCCGAGAAATGAGAAAATTCAGATGACCTTTAGGATCTCCCCGCACAAATCTGCCAGCCATTGGTAGCACTTGGTACCTTTAGGGTTTGCCATACGTAATAGAGCCATAATTGTTCCATTAAGATTTCGTTCATATAACAGAGTAGTGTCGACTGAAGTGATGAAAATAAAAAAAAAAATTTTTTATGGTTTGTTTTTTTTATTGGTTTTTTCCACCCCGGTTTTTAGTTTGTATGGTTATCAATAACACGGGCTTTTTATACTAGTGCATGGAAGAGTCGAGGAAAATTCTGCCATTCTTTGACTATAATGTCTCATGACCGAGATGCAAACCATTAGCAGACCGTTTGACATCTTTGCTATATTCAAATGGTCATCAATCCATCTCAAATCTAATGGGAACAGTTTCTCTGTGGTCTATTAACGCAAATTTTAGATTATCTAGTAATTTGGTGCGCTAAAAGAGTCCATGTCGGTTGAGTCACGTGAACTCGATAAGTATCCCGCTTCGTGTCCTTTGGTAAGATGCGAGATCACGTACAGTAATCTGAAATTCTGAATGGTTTTAATTAATAAGTAACCCCAGCATTCCACACCGTAATTTAAATCCCAGTTCAGAATTAGTTTTCCTAAAGCACTAAGACTATACACTTTCTGATGGTTCATAATCACGGCCAAGAGGAATGGGATAATGTTCTGGGTGGTACTGGATCTTCTACGCCCCCACACAAAAACCCCATGGATAGAAATCATGACAACTGAGGTTTTTCAAAAACCGAAACCTTCAATTCAATATTTGGATAAACCACAGACTTTCTAGTTTTAAAAGTGAAACCATGGATATTTGTCAAGCAGAAGTAACAATCAGTAAAGCGATTTGTATGTTCACGCCATATTACTGGCACTCCAAAAGGCAGCGAGCATTATGCTTCGGCGATTTTTTCGTAAATCCAACCTGCCAACGTATTTGAGCACAATCGAACATACGGCAGTGTGGCGTCCAAGATTTTATTTCAAATCAATCAACTTTCGAATCGCAATAAAGTGTTCCTTAGCTTTCATTAGTAATGTGTAACAGTTTTTTTCTGTCAACACGACGTAGAAAAATAGTCCGAACACTTAACATAACTAATCATCCGAATTTCTAACAACTTCTAAAGCCATATTTTTTCGCGCAAGATTATTTCAAAATATGTTAAACTATTTTGAAAAAATCCTAACATATTTATGCATCTTTTAGCAGTATAAAAAGTAAATTATGATGCGCTTTTATATTAATTTTTAATAATATTATAATATATAAATGAAACGGACAAATAACGTTTCCCAAAATATATTTTGAGCTCACAAATATCTTAGTACTCGATGTGACAGTATAAACGGATGCAAGATTATTGAAATCACGGCAAAAAACTGACCTAAAACACTTTTCGTATATAAAAAAAAATGTTGTTTGTGTTCAGTGTTCATAAAGAATGTTGCTGTTTTTTGTGTTTTTGGTTCTCCGTGTTTCAGACCATACAATAAACTGTAAGTCCTTTTTTTTTTTTCGCTGCATTAATGTTTGAACTTTCACATCCATTCTAAGTTTTGATAGACCACATGTAGCGCATCTCGAAGAAATGTACTATTTAAATATTTATGCGTACTTTTCTGCATCATCATTGAATCAGATGACGCCCTTGTTGCGTCGATTTGTTGCTATACAAACCATAATCTTTGGATTATAAATATAATCGTCTCGACAGACGGTATTATTAGTTTCTTACGTTCTCAAGTTATAGAGCAGGACAAACAGCCCATGCAATATTAACAGCAGTTATATTGAAATGCATGAAGCTTATTCAGTAAAACTTTCCGGGAAGCTTTCAAGTTCTATAATGCGTTGCCAAAAATGCTGATTATACTTTTCGCATCCTCAAACCGGATGCCCCTGTTTGCTAAGGCAACTCTTTTTATCCCCCCCCTCCCCTATAAAAAAAATTTTTTGTTGCACATTATGTCAATTGGGGTTTTTTTATAGCGCGTCCACGCCAATCAATACGATGATATCCCAAATTGATTTGTAGTACATAAAGAATTAAAACATTGAGTTCTTCGTAATGACCATGTATTTTGTCAAGAAGCCAGTTGACCTTTCATACGTAAGGACTGGTTATATGTCAATCAAACGGCTGATTGGTTCCTATTGCACGATGTATAATTTATTTTTGCCATGATGTAACTGCGTTTTTTGAACCATTCGTTTTTACACTAGAGATTCACCTGTCTTCGAGTCTACCTACAATAAAATACGTATCGTAACTAATTTGTACAAAACGGGCCCAGATATCATTGCTACAGTGTGGCAAGTTTAATGACCCATCATTCAGTGTTGTAGAAGACTCGGTCACCCATTGGCCTATCCTTCCAGCCCACAACCATCATTCGGGCGTTACTTTAACAATAAGTGTCCGCTACCACTAGTAAGCTAAACCTGTCTGCATCAGCCTTTCAGACAAACGAAGTCGAGCAAATCCCATATACACCATCGTAACAAAGACGACTTGACATTTGAAGTTTAAATACTTATTTGGATGGGGACCTTGAGTTTCTCTATCTCCTTATTTCAAATGTAATTAAAGTATCTCTTTCTTGTTGTTTTATTATTATTTTGAGTTAATTGTCTGTCCTTCAAAACCCAAATATGCATATATAATTAACGGTGTGTCTGTTTCGCCGCGCCGTGTGTTTTGTTTGTGTATACATGTATGAATCAAAAACAGTTTGAGGCTATTGTAGAAGTAACTATTAGCTGACCATATAGAAGTGCAGGAGAAACACCAAGCATAAATGGAGACATAACCCTACTTTGCATGACCCACACAACAAAAGTTTATCTGTATCACAGATCACCACAGACAAAAAACATCCCCCCCCCTTTTTAAAAAAAAAAAAAAAAATAAAACCAAATGGAGAAACATAGCCTACAACAAAAAACTTTAGTACAGATCGACCACAGTCAAAAAATATATCCCCTACATAGAACATAGCTGACACAAAAGTTTATGTACAGATCACCACACGACAAAAAACATCCCCTACATGAAACATTGCTGACACTAATGTTATGTACAATTTCACCACAACAAAAAATATCCCCCTACTATACATAGCTACACAAAGTTTATGTACAGAGTCGACCACAAAAAAAAATATCCCCTAACAACACTGAGACAAGCTACACAAAATTTAAATGACAGATCACCACAGACAAAAAATAATCCCCTACATGATAACATAGCTGACACAAAATTTATATACAGATCACCACAACAAAAAACACCCCTAGCATGAGAACATAGCAACAACAGAAATTTATGTCCAAGTCACCCAACAAAAATAATACCCCTACATAAAACATACGGACACAAAGGTTATAATACGGATCACCGCAGACAAAAAACATCCCCTACATGATAAATAGCTGACACAAAATGTTATATACAATCCACCACAGACAAAAAAATATCCCTTACATGGTAGGAAATATAGCTGACTACAAAAGTTTATGTACAGATCACCAACAGACAAAAAATATCCCCACCTGAAACATAGCTGACACAAAGTTTATATACCGATACACTCACAGACAAAAAACATCTCCCTACAGAGAACAGAGCTGACTACAGAAAGTTTATTGTACAGAGTCACCACAAAAAAAAAAACATCCCCTACAATGAGAAACATAGCTGACACAAAATTTATACACAAAATATATACAGATACACGAGCCACAGACAAAAAACATCCCTACTGAGAAACATACTGACACAAAAGTTTATATACAGATCACCACAGATAAAAAACATCCCCTACATAAGAACATAGCTGACACAAAAGTTTATATCGATCACCACAGACAAAAAACGATCCCCTACATGAAGAACACAGCTGACACAAAAGTTTTATATACGGATCACCCACAGACAAAAAACAGCCCCTACTGATACATACTGACAACAAAAGTTTTTATATACGGATCACCACAGACAAAACCATCCCTACATGAATGTAAGAAATAATAAAACATAGCTACACAAAAGTTTATATACGGATCAACCACAGACAAAACACATCCCTACATGAGACAAGCTGACACAAAGGATGCAAGAAAAAGAGAGGATTCATTTGTATACAGGTAGAACTACGACTAAAAGGGCCACACTTGAAATATCCTGAAGGGGAAGAGTGGGTGAGTGAGCTGAGAATGAACAAACACCAGCCAATCTTCATCAGCCTTGGTAGAGAGTGCGAATCTTCAGGCAATAAAACTTCCCACCATTAATCAGCTGATTTTTGAATCATGATTTGATGCTGATTCTTTGCGTAAACTGATATCTATGACCCATAATGAAATTCCAGATAAGGCTTCTCGGTAAGATTAAAAACAAAGAGGATTTTTACAGACAAAACCTCGATCACAAAGGGAGATACTCTGAAAACTTCCACTGCCAAGCATTGTCGTACATCTCAGCCCATATTCCGGAAATCCACAACGTTAACCAACAGGACTGAAAACAGCCATACGCCTGAAGTCTTCAGAACTTGGTGTAAAAATCTACTGATCCCTGCGATAATGCAGGAGTAAGCGCAATAACAGAGCTGACAGTTCTACTTTGAATCACCCACATTTGAGACGCTGAAAAATAATATGTAAAAGAGCTGACATCTTAGATTTGAGATCACCCCAAAAGTTGAGCAACGCTGAAAATAATAAAAGGCTGACAGTCTACTTTGAGATCACCCACAGTTGAGACGCAAATATAGATATGAAAGAGCTTGACAGTCAGATTTTGAATCACCCAAACTGAGACTCCTGAAATAGATATAAAGAGCGACAGTCTAGATTTGAGATCACCCACAAGTGAATGCAGAAAATAGATATGAAAGACTGACATCCTATCTTTGAGAGCATCCACAAATTGAGACCGTGAATATAGATATGAAAAGGGCTGACAGTCTAGCTTTAGATCACCCACATTGAGAACCCTAAAACTAGAATATGTAGACTGACATCTAGATTTGAGATCACCCACATTGAGACGCTGAACATACACTCGTAATATGAAAGGCGGACAGTCTACCTTGAATCACCCACAGTTGAACCTGAATAAAGAGAAAAAAAAAAAAAAAATTTTTGGGAAAAAAAAAAAAAAATAGACTGACATCCTAGAGTTTAAATCACCCACAGTTATACGCTGAACATACGAACTAGTAATATGAAAGACGACACCTAATTTGAGATCACCCACAGTTGAGACCTGAACATACGACTAGTAATATGAAAGGAGCTCACATCTAGAGTTGAATCACCCACATTAGACGCTGACATACACATAGATATGAAAGAATACTAAAGACATTTGTGTAAGAACGCCTGCGAAGGCTACACTGCTATTTATAAATCAAACGAACAAAACTAAATGAATTAGGCAACACACCAAACAAAATAAAAAAAAAAAACCACGTACAACAGCAGAATTGAACGTGTAAATTAAATGCATTCTTCGCGACAAACTAATTAATAACATTTATAAGCTTCGACATTTGCTGGAAGAAATGAGCATCTATGGTTTACCCATGTTTAAGTAATGTCTGCTTTGTCAACAATAACAATACAGTATCGTGCTGGCTGTGGAACGAACCGCAACCCTTGTACGGAACTTGGTGACAGTATAAGTTTGTGTTAACGTGTCACAATTGCTTCCACTGTACAAAACTAGAGTGAAATTTAAGCATTAAACAAGTGGATGGTTCAATTATCTCACAAATCAACATAGCGGATACTTTGATCAATGACCCAAAGCCCGCACCTGCTTCCTTAGAGTGAAAAGGTAGATTGAATGCCGAAACACGATCGGAACGGAACTCTTCTGATGTTTCAGATGTGCCCCTGTTTTATGGCACATATTAGAGTTTCCTATCATAGAAATAAGAAAACTGTTTGTACTGAAGATTAGTCGCACTGGCACAATAGCTGAGATACTGTCTTTCAACAAACTATAGTTAGGGAACTACCTCAAAAATGATTGAGTTGAACATCTCCCCTTCCAAAGATGCCCATCAGACGAAAAAAGAGAAAACAACATATGGACGCACAAGTACCATTCCGGAAAATACTCTATGCGGAAATACACATTTCCTCAACCTAACCACGGCTGTCTTTGGAATATATTCAACGGCGGTTGAGAATTTACGAAACAAATATTCTCTTACGTGAGAACTTATTAGCAATGCTAACTGATCTTCAAAATTAATCTGCGTTCTACTTAAATATGAATTAAAACTCATATATACATACGTAAAATAAATAACAAAGAAGATTATTAATAATTTTATAAATTATCAATTATAATGCCATCGCAAATTAATGCCGCAGATTTATTTGATAAATTTACTGTTGTGCATTATATTACTTTGTTTGATTTTTTTTTGATTTTAAAACCCTAAAAAAAAATAAACCCTTTTTTTTTTTTTTTTTTTTTATTTTTTAAAAGAAAAATTGCCCCGGTTCCCCCTTCTATCTACCGAGGGGTAGAGGGAAGGGGGGGGGGAGGGGGGGGGGGGTTATTGGGGGGAGGGAAAAACGCCAGACCATCCCATCGGCCGCCCCTCCTGGCCCCTCCACGTCATCCTCTCCTTCAAAGATTTTCCTAAATGTTGTCCTCCCAAAATCTGTTCCTGTGCGTCGATCTCTGCTCTTGGTGTGCCCATGCTTGTCGTTAGTCGATCTTCTCCCATTCTGCAGACCATGCCTAACCATCTATTACTGTTCCTACTTAGGTCGGCAGGTGGATTTTAGGGTCCTTACGTTTCTCTTTGCGAGACCCATGTCTCTTCTTGTTACTCAACATCCTTCCCCAGATACCCTCATTTCTGAGGTTTCTGTGATCTGGCTTTTGTGAGGTTTTGTAGTCCACTGAGCTCCCATCGACTTCGCATTCCATATGTCAAGACTGGGACATAGGTGGAGCGGTATAATCATCCATCTTCGTTTCCTTACCAACCAACTTTCTCCCGCTGAGAGAAGGGTCACTCGTATTTAATTGGCCTGAAAAAGTCTCCCAGCCGCTGATCGCTTTATCAGAGATGAGCCAACTCCTTTCTTTGATCTGCCTTCCCTTTCGGTCTAGTAATAGCTCCGATAGTATTTAAACGTGTCCGACCTGAGCTCCAGGACCTGTTCTCCCAACTTAATCGGATGTTTTCTTTCTCTCTCGTGATATCCACCTATGTGACGTTTGGTATTAGAGCTGCTTATGACCAGCTCACTCCTCTCCTTCTTTCCAGCTCTTCCTTCTCCCCATCGCAACTTGCAGGTTGGATTGGTGAGATGTGCCTCTGATCTAAATATAGCAATATAGGGCAACCATCCATCAGCAAATGCAAAAGCTCCGAAACTTACGACCAGTCTCATCTTCCAGTACCCCACTGAATAACTTTTTTCATGTTCTCATACTCCTTACATGCTCTTGGATGACATCGTCCATAAGTGCCTTGAGTATGAAGAAGTGTAAGGTTGGATAGGATATCAACCTTGTCCTTTACACCAGTGGTGGTCCCTGAACGCTCTTCTGACCTATGGTTCTTTCGCCCTCACATAATTTCTGCAAGACTTGTAGAAGCTCTGGAAACAGTATTCAAGGTGCTGAATGTTCTGCGTCCTTGCCAAAACAGTCCCAAAGTGTATCCATGGACCCCTGTCAAACGAGTTTTCCAGATCCTATAAACAAAGTATGGATCGCACTCTATACTCGAGACCTTTTCACTCACTGTCTATGTTAAATTAGGTCTTAGACATCTTGCTCTAGGAATCCGCACCTGGACCTCATCCATTGGGGCTCACTAGGCATCGATCTCGCTCATTGATTCTAGAGTAGATTGTTTACCAGGACACGGTAAGGATATGGCCGCTTGTTTTCCAACATTGTCGATTGTCATCCTTTTTTAAAATTGGGTTATAGAGCAATCTCCCAATCCGTTGGAAACGGCTCGTGTTGGAATAACGCTGCCCTTTAGGAACCCTTAAGAGTAATAGTCAAATGATGCTCCCCATCATCTTAACTATTCTCTGTGGTATACCATCATCCCTGCTGCTATACCAATCTTGATTTTATCCAGTCGCGGCCTTCGATTCATAATCCACTTTTATGGTCATCTTTGTCACGGATGTGTTTGAGGAATTTTCATTTAATGAATGTTACCCATCTCGACGTGGAGTGTCAAATTAGTCATTTGAGTTGTATGAGTGGGAATGCATCATTGTAATAATTTAGCTACAAAGCAGTGTTTACATATGCTTAACAAGCTGTTTAGCTTAGTGATGCGAGAATAAAGCTCAGTGTAGAGCGTGGAAGGTTTCACGGTTTGTGATTCGAATGAAAGGGTCAGTCAGAGAAAGAGAGGTGTTGGAGATCAGCAGGTACTATACAGATTGATCAGAACAGAGACAGCGAAAGGTAAAAACAAGTGGATGTTTGTATTATTATTATGAATAGTTCTATTTGTGGACTCGTATGATTCCCGAAAGCAAGTGTTAGCAGATACTCAGGGAGTGTGATGCTTATATATTTGTAATCCCTCGTTCATTGAACTTTATTGTTAATATAATATATTGTGTAGATGGATATGGCTGTTAGGAGTTATTCCTTAGACAGTGAGCTAGACAAACGGTATAAAATGTTGTCAAAACCTTTCTACAATCCACCCACATAACAACCCTAACTCGTCACTTGGTCGCGTTATTGGATGTTACAACGAACCTAAATTTTACACACTGAAGTGATCTGAGGTCCTTTTGGCCACAGCAGTTACGTTTGTTTTTTCAACGCAACGAAGTGTGACAACTGTTAACGAACGATTCGCCACCGTTCGAAATCTGATTAACGTCACAGTACACTGTTGCTGACGAATAAACATGTTTTAGGAAAAAAAATAAAAAAAAAAAAAAAAAAAAAAAAAAAAAATGCGTCTTACATCTGTTTACAGTGATTGCTTGCTGCGGCAGAGAAACAGTGTGTTTGGACCAGGACGCAACTCGATCCAAAGAATCTGTGGTGACCAAAGAATAACGTTACTCTTTGCTATTTCCTACTCGACCCAACATGTTAAGTGGAAAACACGACTTGTTTTTTCACTATTTTAGACCATGGCCGACAGAATTCTGAACTGAGATATTGGTCCGTCTGTGGTTTCCTCATAATTTCTTCCGCCTCTCTTGCTGTAGACATTAGAAACACATTCACAACACTTAATTTTTAGTTTATTAGTTGTCTGTAACAATTAGTTTCGTTTTAATTCCTTGAGAATAACCAGCTTAAATAGATATTATTCTGTGTTTTCGTTTAAAATTACAGAACATTCTTCCGGTTGCTCTATACTAATCTTCTTAGATTGCTCACGAATTTCTAGTTATAAAGTTTATATTCGTTTTATATGAGTTGAAAACCCGGCGCTAGATCTATATGTTTAAAATAATCTGTTTACATCCCCACTGTGTACAGAGTACTGGTTCGGTCTAATATCGATCGCCAACACACAAATCAATATATTTGCGTCGGTCCTGTCACTGTGTCTAATGTTGGGGCCCACCCCCCCCCCCCCCCCCCCCCTGGTTGTGTAAATATGTTCGCACACCACGAGTACGTACATAAAGTACATCAGAGATCAAAAGGTTGCAATCGTCTAGAACAGTTCTCATACTGTATATTCCGACAGAAAAAACACAGACACATGACATAAATGACACACATTCTAACAGCAAAAACACAATCATATAATTCCACATTGCTAAATATTATAGAATAGTGGTAACCCTGTTCCCACATCCTGGCCTATAACATCTTTACAATACTCAATAAACTGCACCACAACCCGCAGCTATAATAGATGTTCATATGTCCTAAACAGTACTATCAATACTCAAATAAAGCCGGCATCACACGCAGCTCTAATAATCTTCTAATGCCAAACAGTCTTCAATACCTACTAAAGAGCCTGCAATCACAAGCACTTATAATAATCGTATATGGCCTAAACAAATCTTCAATACTCAATAAAAGACATCTCACGCCACGCAGCTATAATAATCTCATATGGCCTAAAACATACTACAATTCTCATAAACTTGCATCACCGCATCTATAAGATCTTCATAGGCCAAACCATCTTCACTGCATTATCAAATACTGTACACACACGAAATAATCCTAAGTTCACATATTCTCAAATCCTACTAGCATACATTATCCCAGAAACACAGACTCGACCTACAAGGTCACACCCCAAAACAATAACTCCCAAATCACACACTATCCCGCCAGAAAAACCCTTCACAATTCGGCTGTCTGGGTAACACCGGTCTCGATAAACCACAGCAGACATAGCTCGGCTATTCACATGACTCACAACATACAGAATAACACATCTCAACACATTGAAGAATTAAAACACGCTCACAACGCTTATCTGTACTCCTGTCACGCCGAAAATAGAAAAGATAATTCTATCCGAATCGCTAAAAGTCAGAGCAAGTATCCGCTTAATCAACGTTGCACACTCAAATTAATTTGCTCAAAAACATCCTAAAATTACTTCTCCCCTTCCAATAAGTTCCTCTTGCAACAGTTACACAACCCCCTCCGGAAAAAAAAATGATTTCTATCATTTGTTTTGAAAAAAATTATCTCCTAAAAACAAAAATTTAGAAACAATTAACCCTAACGTATGCCTACAAAAATATCATTTAAAGCAAAATATATCTAGAACAAATATACATAAATTAAATACAATGAAAAGCATAACAGCATGAACCAGCTAAGTATAAAAAATGAATTAGTGTAAATATACAAATATGAACATTCCAAAATATAAGTCAAGTATACGTATATTTAGTACAAACCAAACCGACAACATACCATCGAAAGAGAAAACACTAGAATCAATCAAAAGAAGAATGATCTGTAAAAAAAAAAGAAAGTAAGATCTCAACTATAAAACCATATACATACATAATTAAAGTTAGGACATTACATGTAAAAATAAATACAAGCTGTCAAAAGTAATATTTATATCATCCATATAACCACTCCAACAAATACAAAGAATAGGAAGGATAAGTGTTTGAAAGAAGACAAAGTATACAAATAGAATCACAGTAAAACAGAATTGGGTTACAAAGATAAACAAATATGATATCCAACCAAAAACAACAGAAAAAAAATGAAAAGAAGAATATTTACCAAAAAACCAGATAGAAAAGCAAAGGGCACGGAACACAAAATATCAAAGTATATCTAACTAATACCACAAAAATAAATTTACAACTAAACAAAACCTAATAAGTAATGTAACCAAGTTACAAGAGTTATACAAACGAAAAAAACTAAATTAAATAGGCCTCGAAATAAACAAGTAATAGCTTATACTATAAAACTAATACGACCAACGCACAACAAGCGCTAAAAATAAAAAAATACATCAACAATAAAAAACACTTTTTACAAGAACTAATCCAAACTACATACAATGATACACGAAGTCCAAATGCTGGCACACTAACAACAATCCCCAACAAAAATACGAATGCAAAAAAAAAAATCATTTATTTATCAACAGTTACCCGTACAAACATTTTTTTTTTTTTTTACATAAATTACATAAAAACATTATTTAATCTTTAATAATTCAGAATTCGTTAAGTAAGAAACCTATATCTAATGAAATCAATATTTTTTAACAAAATAGTGAAATATAAAACAAAAATCCTAGCTCGTAAAACCTTTAAATCAACACATTAAATTTATTTTATTCTTTAAGTTCTTTCTGCTGACAAGTACGTTCAGCTCCATAAAATGCTATTTTTTAGCTATAACTCTATCTCTTATTCAATCGATAAGAATATACATCTATAAATAAATCTACTATTTTGCTAAATATGAAATAATAAAAAAGGTTCTATTAAAAAAAATCTACACAAAAAATAAGTTTTTTCTTTTTTTTTTAAATAATACTGCTAGAAAATAATCATACATGCCTGACTGGCAAAAAAATCAAGTTCGGAAAAACGAAGTTTCATCACAAAAATTTAACAAAATCTCAAATACAAGATCATGTATGATACATGCAAGCTAATTTCAAAATTACATTTCACAAACACACAACAGATAATTCACATCATCTCTGTATGTTCTATATATTAATATTAATCATCGAACATCAATAACATAGAAAAATGATAATTAAGTGAATAACGAACACCTCAGGACTACTAAAAGTAACCACTACATCACAACAATAAATATTTTGTTCAACTCATCAATTCAAAACATCCTAAACAACACAGCTTGCAAAAAAATTTCATAATTGAACAAGAGAAATAAAGAGAATAATTACATACTACACATTAATCAACACAATAATAAATAGAATAGCAATAAAAATGTATTAAATACATCATCAAACTACCGACATAAAAATAACAACAAGTAAAAAAAAAATTATCAATCAAAAGGATCATAAAAAATCATGACTACAAAATTATATATAATGTTCAAAACGAACAAACACTGTTCATGTACTAAATATAGAATACAAAAAATTAGCATCTTCACATTAAACAAAAAAAAAAAAAAAAAAAAAAAAAAAAAATAAATCGCACGCGAATCTCCTCACTCCTCTTGTAACCATGCTTGACCGTCAGAAACACACCTCAATTTAGTTTGACTGCTGACAGTTTTCGGTGACTACTCGGCGTGAGTTGACCGTCACCTTTCTGACGTCAATATTCACAGAAGCCTGACTCTTATCGTAACGTAGCTTCTGTCAACAAATACTAATAAAATTTCCATTTTACTCAATAGTGAAATTTATGAAAAAACGTAGAAAACACATTTACACAATTACCCAACACCAGCTTGTGTATAAACCCGGTCCTCTTCAGCACAATGTCACTACTCTCTCTATCACATGAGATACATAGAATATCTTCTTTGGACATCTTGACCGGACCCTTGAATGTCGCCGCTGCCCTTACACTGAAACAAAGTCTCACAATCAGCAACAAACAAGTAGAGCAGCAAGTATAGTCAAGCATTCCACTGTCATTTTTAACTACTCTGTTTACTTTGATTATAAAATGACCTCGGCTCAACGTTAAACAAAATTAAAACACAAGTGCGGCTATTATTTGGTGTCTATGATCACAGACTTATTATTACCTTTGCCGTTGGTTTTAACAATATATACCTTAGTCTTTGTTTAGAACATACCTGTGATTAAATCACATGTTGAAACTATATCTCATCATACTTTCCAACATTCTTTCTTACAATCAAAACTTTGAGAAATTTGTTAAAGTTGTCTACAGTATCTACAGAGGAAAATATTATTTACTGATCTCCCTTGACTGTTATCTTGGTTATCTCGTCTTACTAGAACTGTTTTTCTTTGCCCCTAAGAATATCTTTACCAATAGTGTCCAAATTGGACTAGCTGATTATGACAACTGGCCTGAAACAATAGTATCTCTATTTCACATATGTTTTCATCTTTGAACAAGTAGTAATAGTCTTCAACGACCCGCTATTAATTTCGATATTTCCATAGTAGACAAATATTTGCTCTTATGAGTCTTGACCTGTAATATATCACCTTTCTTCTTTCCTGACCGAACGAGACTGCCTGTTACACAGAATCTTTGTGGTCGACGCCAAGCAATTTTACTGTAACGTATCAGTAATATTAGAACTTTTAAAGTTGTATTTACCACGTAAAGACTGTCCTTTACCATAAATGACCTCTCTATGAGCAAAAAGTGTAGCTGAACTGTCGCATCTTTCGTCTACCAATTGTCAACAGCTATCAGAAGAGCACCTTTTGGTTTTTCAAAACCATATCTAGTAAGCCCAAATATTCTTTCCCTTGCTTCCCTCCGCAATTTCATTATCTTTAATTGAAATCGTTGCACTTAACCTTTATTTAACTCCTTAACAGCCAAAACTAGTTTGTCGCTTTCTTCCTGCGAAGCAAATGTTCCATTTTTAGGCGACCTTCTCTGTTCTCAGCCGTCAACTCCACTAAAGTCTCTTTCTCTTCTGTTCTTTAAAAAAAAAATTTGCCCTCAACTGATCAACTCTAACTAAGTGTTTCAGTCTGGACAGCATCATTGTTTTCCATAATCTCATTACTCGTCTGGGGGTACAATAATTCCCATCTTCCTCCCCCAATTGGATCACTGACATCGCATTAGCAATTCATCACCGTTTTCCATAAGCCATTCTATGTAAGTCTTCTCACAATAGACATTCTCTCAACGCTGTCAATGTCTCATACATCTCTTCTGTCTTGATGTTCCCGTGGATTTAACTACCTATCTGATTTCCAAGTCTTGGACTTTGCTTAAAGCTAAGTTAATGTAGCTTTGCACTAGAAAGTTCTGAGTTAGTGCAATATCACACTTTAACCTATACACAGTGACTTGCTTGATTCGTTCTCAGTTAGCAACACCTTCGTAGAAATTCTCTCTTTGGCTGTAAGCACTTGTTTTGTTACTTTTGCGTGGTTTTCTTTTCCTCAATTCAGTCAATTCCAGGTCCCGCTCATCAATTATTTGTGATTATTTTGAACATCTTTGCAGTAGTTTCCCGTCACGTTCAATATAACTTGCAAAATACATCGAAGGTGCCGTAGCAAATTCACCAAATCCTTGCCATTACCAAATTGCAAACAAACTTTAAGTTGTTTCTCACATAATAACTCCAGAGGTTGACACATTAATCAAAAATCATCCATTACCATTCTCCTCCTACACCTCGTCAATCACCTTACCATCTCTAACTACCACCAAAAAATGGGCCCCTAAAAAAAAAAATTAAAAAAAGGGGATAAAACTAATTCCCCCCCCCAAAAAGATAACTTTTCAAATATACAATATGTCATTCAGTGTCTGTCATGAACGATCCATGGGTGATTCACTTACTTAATCAACGATATATAGTAATCTACAATTATATAGGTTATATGGACAATTATACTGTCGCAAAAGGGGATTATTACAATTACCCTTGCCAGTCAGACATAAGTTAACTATTATGTCGTATGAGAAATGTAGCTTTATTCAGGTCACTATAACTGGTCTCTTCCTCACTACCAATTCCTTATATTATCTTCACCACCATTTACAATATTCACATCTATCTTTTCAGAACTAGTACCCCTATACGACAGTATGCCCCTCACCCCCCCCCGGTAATCAAACCAGCCAATTAAATTCCCCTCACACCCTTAGTTTGCATGTCATAATTAAGCACTTATGTCAAAGTTAGACTCCATATACAACAACACTACGTTAACTTGCAAATGAGCAGTATTAAGGGAGAGCTCTATCGACTTTATATGAGTTCTGGGAGCCCACAATTTACACAAGAACTCAAGCACTATATCTGTCAAGATATCCCGCTATCTTTCTTCGCCACGATACTGGCTATCAGCCACTGACCTAGAGTCTGCTAATCAACAGCTTCCACTAGCGGAATAGGCACTGCAAACTAAGATTACGCTTACTCTTCCTCGGTAATTTACGTTACAATAAGCTAATGTGCTTAACAATGCACAATACGGTTTACAGGAACCCTATATGACGCAGCACACAGCGTTGTCCAATCTGTTCACTTCTTCTGTAATCTGAAATTTACCCACGAGCAACTCCCTCCGTGTATGGCATAACGCTTGCAATTCCAACTATGTGATTATCGTTTGGGTGATATAATCTAGGTGCACAGGTAACTCCAATATTGCGCAAACCGTCACAACCACCGTACATGATGCTAATATCATAATAACTGTTCCTAAGTCTAATTGAATTAAAACCTAACTCCATGCAGAACGAGATTTTTGTCAGTCGCATAGGCAAAAATAAACGTCAGATTGCTATGTGGTCCTGATACGCGTTGCATATTCGAGGCAATTGTGTATGCGCGAAGCGTGTTTAGCGTTGACAGTTTCTCAAATTTCTGCCTCCCACGGCAGATCAATATTTAGTCCAATCAGTCTGATAGTTACACCGAATGTCAAGCCAACGCCTACATGAATGAGGCTAATTATTAAATTTAAAGTCATAGTGATCATTCTAGCCCTCTTGTCCCGTGAAAGTCATCCCCTTGTATTATGCTTTCGGCAACTGGTAGTGTGACTGATCTCTCTAAGATTAATGTTATGGTCTGGTGAACAAATTGTTGCTTCATTTTAATCCTCACTTGCTTCAATGTAACTATATCCACTGTTCAGGTAACAATTTCCTGAATCGGATACGCCACACAGGCACATCTTCAACTATATGATATCCAATGATGACGAAAACTACGCCACGTGTGTCTGGAATTATCGACCCTGCGAATAGTCGTTGATATGGTCTGACACATCCTAGTTAACTGAAAACCATTCCACTGATACCGAAGGGTTGGCAAGTCTAGAAATGTTATAAATAACTCGTTTATTCGCGTACAACACACCCACTATGACATGTAAATGACCTTGCATTCGACATAGCATTCACGGATTACACACAGCTAATAGTGACCCAACATAATTTCAGCCGTTGCTGATCTGCTTAGACTGAGACTATACAGAAATTAAAGATATATAGATGCTATAGGTGCGGCACCATCCCTCCTGCCTAGAAACAGTACTTAGCAGATACTCAATAAAGCCTGCAACCACACGGCAGACTAATAATAATGATTCATTGGCACCTAAACGATACTTCAATACTCATTAAAGCCTGCATCACACTTACGGTGGTGTGTGGGCAGGGGGATTGCAGCTAAATATATATGAATACTTCATCCACATGGCCTAAACAGTACTTACCAATACCTCATGCTAAAGCCTGCATCACACGGCAGCTATAATAATCTTCATATGGCCTAAACAAATCTTTAATACTCAATAAAGCCTGCACCACACGGCAGCTATAATAATCTTCATATGGCCTAAACAGTACTTCATTACTCCATAAAGCCTAAGCAACACACGGCAGCTAAATAATCTTCATATGGCACTCCTAAACAGGTTACTTCATACTCCAATAAAGCCTTGCAACACAGCGGCAGCTATAATAATGAGATCTTCATATGGCCTAAAACAGTACTGCAAATTTACTCAATAAAGCCTGCAAGCACACGGCAGCATAATAAATCTTCATATGGCCTAAACAGTCTTCACTGCAGTTTATCAAATAAGGCTGTACAAAACACAGCGAAATATATATAGTCGACATTTTCTCTCAAATCCTACGTAGGGCATACATTATCCTAAAAACACTGGGACTCGTCCTACACGGTCCACGCCCAAAAACACAACTCTCCAAATCACACACTAGTCCCGCCGTAAAAAAACCCGTCACGAGATTCGTTCTTGTCTTGGAACACCGTTCTCGATAACACATGCCAACTAGCGCGCTATTCACATGACTCAACAACAGTACAAGAATATACACATCTCAACCACTTGAGATTAAACAGCCTCACACGCATATCCTCCGTACTCTGTACACCCTCGAAAAATAGAAAAAGATAATTCACTATCCTAATGATTCAACAATACTCCCTCAATCAAGCTTGCAACTCGAAATTAATTTTGTCAAAACATGCCCTGTTAAAAATTAATCGCTAATTATCCCCTTACACATAATTTCCAACGGTTGCAACTCGAGATAGTGCTGACAGGTATGTTGCCTGAAAAAATCAATATTCTTCCGCCTATACTGAGATGTTACTTCCTGGTGATATCTCGATTTAGCATTGATAGCTCTGTCTTTTTGGGGGATTCGTGCAGAACTATCCTATGCTTATCAGTAGAGATCACTTTATTTTCTACTTCACCATCATGTTGCTGTGAAATCTGTTGATTTAGCGTTTTGTCACTAGCTTCTGCTATACGCTACTATGATTTTATGTAGCGCATTATAGTTGTACTTTGACCACCCCCAACGAATTAATTATCAGTAACTTTGTTATAGCTACTTTAACTTATAACTGTGCTAATTGCATAGTCGTAAATCCAAAATTTTAGTTCTTCAGAAATCAGTTATTGTGATCTTAACTATTATTTTGGTGAATGCTGATATACGAAAGTGGACATGTATAAAAAGTGTTGTATCCCACTAGAACTTTTGCAAGATTGTGCTACTAGTCGCATTTAAGTTACTGTCTAGGCATTAGTGGATCTATGGAGACATACATATCATATCAGTTTATTTCCTATAGCCTGCCATCCCAGTACAACATATATATATATATCACGTATACCTATATATATGATATAGGTTCGAATCAGTCGAAGGCGATAGAATCATGTATTGTTCTCAGTTCTCTTAAGGCTTCCCGCATTGCCCCAGTCAAAAAATTTTTCAGTCTCTCCCCCTATGTTGACCCCCTAACATTATGCACCCCCCCCATTTATGCCTCCTCCGATTTCATCTGAAAGGTTTTTGCGCGTACCCCTATTCTCCCCCCCCCACTGATACCCTTGCACCCAATTACCCCCCCCCTCCCCCCCTCTCACAATAAAAGGTGCATTGTTGCATTAGTTGATACTCAGTTTGTTTCTTGGTTGTTTTTTATATTCCTCTCTTGCCCGTTCTGTGGTATATGGGTCCCTAATGCATTCTGTCATTATCTTCTACACGCTCCCCTCACCGTACGTTATTTACAAGCTCCTTATCGTAACCATTACACGAGGTCCTTTGTAGCTGTATATTTCAAAATTTACTTCTTCACAACACTTCCCGTTTTCGAGTTACCACCGACTAGTGTGATTAGGTGCTTTTTAAATTAGGGTTTTAGTACTGGAGTCTATCCATCATGTGGTGAAGGTCCTAGTGTTTTTGTGATAGGCTCACATTAAATCGTGTATGTTTTGTTGACATTGATTAAAGTAAGGTATGCTATCTAGTTTATGTAAATATTGGCTGGTCAGAATAGGAGCTATCTATGATCCATTTGTTAGAGCATTTGAGTTGCTTATATTCAGATATATTTCAAATGCAGTGTCAGTCACTATGCGTTTTACTGCGGTTGACTTGGTCGTACAGTCAGGCAATCTGGAAAATGCCTTTAAGTTTTGCTCTCTCAAATGATTTGTGAAAGAGGTGCACTGATCAGATCAAGAAGCATCGAGGACGAGAGAAAGAAAAACATGAGGTGGCAACTAAAAATGTAGAATACACTACGAGAAAGAAATGAAAGAAGATAGAAGCATCTCAAAGAAATGAAATAAAAAGAGTAAAGCACAGAAAGAATATGTAAAAAAGATAAACGAAAAAGTATCACTTACGTCCTACGAAGAAGTCGGTAAGACGATCTATCATAAAAAAAAAGATATGGAGCATGTACTAAAATTAAACTCCCAATTTTCAACGAAGTCCATATATTTTTATGACTTTTTTGGATAGTTCAATTCAGCTACTGCCTTAGAGATTTAATAGGAGGAAAACTGGTGGGAGCTCTTTTCAGATTAATTTAACAGCCCAGCATTAAAAAACATTTTCAAATTAAGCTGATGAAATGAGCATAAATTATTACATAGTGATGGGAACTTGTTACGCTATACAGGGTTAAATAGCAGTTAACTACCCAAGTTTTATTCGGCACAAGTGCGATGCCAGATATCCGTAAAGTTATGCGACATGTTCGTAAGTAGATCTAAGGTTTATTGAACATCGGGATTACCGAACACTGGCCATGTGGTAAAGGAGCTCTTGGGGGTTCCTAAGTGATTGCTGATGCTTACGTGCGATAAGTAAAACTTGGATGCCTAGCAGAAGATGTTAGGACATATTTAGGCAGAATTACCGTGAAAATATCTCTGGGAATTCACATAGCAGGAATAAAACTCACATCCACAGACCGATTCTTATTTAAATCCGTTGTTCCAAAATGGGAGGGTGTCCTTTATGCTGACTGGGGGTGCCAGCGCACATTTCCTGAATTTATGAACACACAAATGACGGACACATATCGAAGACAAAATAGTGGAAATTCTCGTAGTGGATTCATCTCGCGTTGTATGATAAGACAAGGTCTCAATAGCTGGTAGAATGGACAGAAACAATTCCGTAACATGGTTCCATGTGAAAACAGTCAAATATCCATGGTAGAGTTAGTGTAGAAGACCTTCTTAAGGTTTTGATAAAGGCGAGCACCACCAGGACTTTTTTGTACAACACTAAGCCGCTTTCGAAGCCGTACCTTGAGAGCTATACAAGTAGTCCCCTCAAATGCCCCCCCCCCCCCCCAGGTCACTTTGAAATAAGAGCTTTCCTATGGAATCTAGTATTGCCCCTACTTTTGATTGTCCTAGACAGACGTTTGATACTCGCGCATATTCTGGTAGTCACTGTTGATATATTTAACTATGAAGTTGGTATAGCCGTGCTCGAAGTGCAACCACTGTCATCAGTTAACGATAGACATTGGCCAAATCAGTTCAGTGATTTTGGCCAACTTGGACTCAGTAAGAATCGTGAAGAAAATCCAGCGTTGCTACTTGTCGATCATACAGAATGTATCTATCTTGTATGCCATACGTAGACCTAAAAGATTGTGACCTACGCTTTGAGACATTTATTACATAACGGTTGTGTTCTAGACTAGTCTCGAGATATGTTGGTTTGGTTGGGTCAAACTGCCTAAAATGGTATCAACATTTGGGGTAGATCAAGTCATCCTTAGATGTGAAATATTTGAATACACCATTCTTAGTACAAAGTGAAAGGTTTTTTGAGTTTGCTTTGTTGATTATGGCGTCCTGATGTTGATACTTGGAAATGTCCTGTATCAAGGTGTACTGATAAAAAATCAAACTAGGAAGCACAAACGAAATCATGTTAAACTGCGTAGGTAGATAAACAAGTTACATTTTTATGCTGATAACAATCGACGCTATCGCTTACTGGTCCGACAGTATAAATATACTACGAATGTGTATATGCTTTAATGTTCATTACACTCACTCAAACCACAGCATCTTATCAACAAGACACTAACTTGTACTATCCCAATTCACAGTAGCATATTTAGTCATACAGTAACCTCGACATCAGAACGTACACTCACAGTACAATAGAATTTCCAAAAATTTTATGGCACGATAGTGCAAATAACGTCCCTAACAGTCCAGTAAAATAAATCCATAGGATAGAAACAGCTATCAAAAGTCTACCTACATGCAGTTCACCACAGTTCTCTTTTCATAGTATTACATGAAATATCCTCAACAAATGACTCATACATTACATTCCTATATTATAACTGTAAATTCATCAAGAAATAAATAAGACTCATATCACTGCCTACACTCCTAGCCTCAACAAATATCTTCCATATCAAATTCCACGAACCCTATCATCAATAGAAATCTCATAAAAAATAATCATGGCGGTACTCCTCCATGCCTCAACAAATATCTTCCATATCATATGTTCCTCCCCGTCAAAAAAATATCTTCTTGAACACACTAACGAATAGGATAAGACCTTCCCGACTCTGCCTCGAAACACACTTCCACAAAATTGACCCCCCTCAAAACAACTCATTAAAAAACTACATGCCGGAATCGCCGCGGAGAACTCACGCAGCCCCAACCGTCTCTTCCCAAAACCTCTCTAAGAACATTCGAAAATTTATCTTAGTTTAAAAAAAAAAAACTAACATCCCCTTCATTTAGCTTTGTCAAAAATTTCTGCCTACACTCCAAACTAAGAAAATCTCTCATCACGCAACGTTTTATTAACAAGCGTGTGTACAAAAATCTGAGACCCATACTTATAGTCTTAAACACTTTAACTCCCATTAAACAAACCTACAAAAACAATACTTAACCACGACACTTATAGAGAAAACTACATGATTGCAGAAAACCTAGGGTAATTCCGGTGATAGCTTTCACATGTAAGTGCCGAGTTACTGATACTTCAGGAATCAAATTAAATTTCACCCCAACAAAAAATTATCGTTTCCGAAACATTTAGGCTACCAAACTAACATTTGGCCAATATTAAATCAGAATAAAACAGCAAGGAATGTGAACGTAAGTTAAATATCCCGAAATCAGAAATAAACGAAGGGTAACTTTAACTTTGCCAGAATAAGGAAATATGATGGATCTTCCAATTATCCTAGACAAACCGATGACTGCAACTGAAAGCAATTGAAATAGTATCCGCAATTGGTCTGTGCTTTATCACAGAAAAACATACAGAAATAAACCAATAAAATAAAGAGATTAAAGACACTTTAGAGAATCCACAATAACTGTTGTCTCTGTAAGTATTTTCAAAGTGAACTTCCGAGTATTTAGAAACATACAAAACAAGAATTAACAGAAAATTTTTGTTCCAACAGACCAAACATAGTGAACAAAAGCTAGAAATATACAATTAGTTTCAAGAACGCACTGCAGAACAGAAAAAAGAGATACCCGCCTTACATGGGGACACGTCATAATGAGGGATGGTGGTGAGCCATTGTTTATTGTGATAGTACTTATATCGTCACCGCTAAATGGAGCAGCAATCCTGAGAGTATGAACTAGCTGTAATGAATATGATTCGAAAAAGGCCTGCTGCTAGTATAATATTGAAAGAACAAGAGCCCGAAAAACTAACATCACTAACTCAAAGGAAGCCAAATAGATATCTGTACAAGTAAGTTCCAAGGAGACTTGATAAATTTGAGAATATTTTGTCAAGTACTTGTCAACTTTTTTGCTTCTGATTGAAGACCAAAATGTCCTTTCTCAGAGATACTTCGCATTGGTCATAGAAATGGTTACCTCTAGTTTTCGTGACATCTGCAAGATCACAAACAGCTCATTTAAACCAGGTGTACATTAACCAGGTGTAATAACCAGTTACATTACCCTTACATCAGTTTGATTTACTAGTAGGAACAAATCCAAACACGATTTTGATTCGACATCGTGCATTAGTTTCTTTTATATAAATTAGATGACTTGACGATATTTGTGAAGACTGTTGAATGAATTCTCGATGTGTAGATGAATTTTTGTTTAATATTTAAGTTATGGAATTATATTGTCGCTAAATAAATTGTAGCCTATTATGTGTGGTTTTTATGTATTTGAAATGGAATCATGTTTTTTTCCATATTATTTTTTGTTACGGAATGTAAATAGCACTCACATAGATCTCGGTCTCCTCATTAAAATAAAAACCACTTTTTCAGGGGAAAAGCGTGTATTCGACGGAGTGTTTTGAGTCTTTGTGCATGGTATGGATGTTCCCATCTCTAGGAGTACATTAGTCAGTTGAGTTTTTGTGTGAGGAATGCTTCATGTAATAGTTTACTACAATGTTGTACATTGCTTGAACAATCTGTTTAGCTTTTAGTGATGCTCGAGAATGAAGAACAATCTTTCCACTCCACCATTGATTATCTCGGCGTGCTTAGTGTATATCATGCTCTAGTTGACCGTGCCACGCCAGGATTTCGAAGAAATATTCGTTCCAGCTTTCCATTTCTTTTCTTCGCATAACAATTTGCCTTAGCTTGCCCTTATAATTTGATTTAGAGGGCCCATTGTTTTCCTTCCTCTCCTTCTTAGGTCTATAGATCAATTTCGTCACAGCCTGTTTGTCTAGCGTTGTCTCCAAATTTCTTCCCAGGACTTTCGTTTTTGCTGCTATAGCACTTTGTTCCTTTGCTTCATGTTCTGAGTTGTCACTATTCTCCTATATTTCCTCCATTTGTCCTGTTGTGTTTTTGTTAAGCTCCTAAGTATTGTTTCCATGCCATTTTCTTCTCACTTATTTTTTCTCTTTGACTTCCTCTGTTCCACCATAGGTGTTCTCTTGTATTCTGGTTCCAAGTCGACTTCACCGCATGCGTTCTATCTCGGCAGATGTCTTTTTGATATCCTTTAATTTATTCCAGAGGGTTTCCAAGCCATCAGTTCTCTCTTCTGTGTTGCTCACTGCTGACTGCAAATAAGCCCCTGTTATATCTGGTCTTAATTTCTGGCTCTTTTCTCCCGCGTTTACTTAGTTCGCTTATGTTGCAGTCCTAAGGCTAAATCGCTTTCAGTTGTTCTTTTGTTTTAACAGGTATGTTCACGTCCTTCTTCCTCCCTCATCCTAATCCCTCTACCTTTTATCTCTGGACATATTCAAGTCTCTTGCCGCTAATCCTAGCCAGCTTGTAATTAAAGTTCGATCAATGCGAATTCTCGATCTGCAAAATTGTTCACATCTATGTACCACAATGTATAGCATCAACCTTAGACTGAAACTTTGAGTGTTGTAAGAGCAGATTCTGCTCACAGTGCAGATATCTACGCCCGTGTGTGGTTTCCATGATACAAACGATAAGGAGTATCTATTCTTTCCATATCTTTCTAAAATAACTCCACCCTGATCTAGCATGGTCCACCCCATAAACTCCCTGCCCCATCAGATTAACTCATTAGCATGATAATTTTAAGTCTACAGTCATCCACTTCTCTTGAAGCACTCGTAAATTCCGCCTGAGCTACCCAACGGTGTGCCTCTCCAACATTCAAAAAAATGGTCTGTATTTGCGCATCCATAAACCCCCCTAGAGCATACACCCATGTCAGTGGCTATGTACCTTTCTCCTTCTATGTTTGATGAGTGGTGAACAACCAAATAAATCCCGAATACATGTTCCAGTCCCTTGATACTATCTTTAACTGAGTTGGTTTCCTCCCACAATGCAACCCACCCCCTGTTAGCTCTTTCACGCCATGTGGTACACTCTTACCCCAGCCGTTTGTGCCATATAGATCCATACGTCCTTGTCCTTTTTCTTTGTTTCCTTTTGGAGCACAGAGTTCTATTTGCTTTCCTCACTCTTCCAACCACTCCTCTTCTTTCCCTTTTTAGACTTTTGTGTTCCAATTCCATCTCGGTATCCTCCAGTTCTTTCGACCAGCGAGCCATCATCCTTGTTCTCTCGTTAGTTGGGCATAATCAAAATTTAAAGCAAACATGATTACCGGAGTCCTTTCATGTGGATTCTGCGCCATCCACGCCTCCATCAGCCGCCCTCCACCCACTTTTTTTCAACATGCTACTGATACGCCTTAGTGACGAATATGTATATTTATATTGATGCAAATATTTGTTGCTACTCTCTGAGTTAAGTTATGCACCAGATGACGCGGCTTTGAACAAGGTTATTTCCTGTGAGCAACCGACAAAATCCCCCTCCACCCCCCCCGCCCCCATAATCCGTGCCCTTTTGATGACCTTTTTCATACTTAATCCAGTCTTGAAAGACTTGATCACTCCTTCTTTCTCATGTTTTTTAGTACAACCGGCAAAACTGTGACAATTTTTTTCTTTGAGTGGTATTTAAAACCCCCGTTACCCATCTCACCACTCAAACAATGTTAGCTCTCACACACGCACCACCCAGAGCGCCAAAAAAAACACAAAGTACTACGTTTTTAAGCCATCACCTGCCCTAAGCCCGCCCTCACCCCCGGGCACCCTACTTTTCAAGACGATTCTCAATCCAGCTTTTGTTAAAACTGTTTTTAGAAATTAACATTCACTGTCCATACACACTACCAACCTTAGACCTAGTGTTACATCAATAACAAGGAAGTAAATGACGGGAAACCCCTAATACTCCTATAACGCGTCACTCACGCCCTCCTTGATCATGTCATATCGCCATCGCCCATTTTTTCTTTAAACCTCCAAATGCCATTTCACACAAAAGTCACGAACACCAGAGTAGCTTTACCTGATAATGCGGTCCAATTCAATGATGCTTATCTGTTTAAATAATAAATACAATAGAATGCTTTCGGCTGACTTAATTTTACGGGAAAAAAATCTATGTCAACCACCCCTGTTTTAATTTAAGCCACTCCACCCAACAACAAAACTACCCAAAATAACAATTATTTTTAATTGATCCCGAAATGCCATCAATAAATAAAAATCGCAAGTTTTGGTGGGAATTGTAATGGACGGAAAACTAAGAACAATTGACTTCAGTTTCTTTGTTCCTTTAACATTTATTGATTTGATTATTTAAAAAAATAAATAATGCATACAATTTGGGCACTGCCCTATAATCAGCACATGACCGTTTGGAAGCAAAAATCAGATTTTGGAATAGGTGCCCCTATTATTCAACACCTAAACAACAAACAAAAACACAAAAATTCTCTAACAATTTACTCAATACAGATGAATGTTACATATATGTTATAATGTTCAAATCTTTTACACTAACATGAAACAATAAAGTTAAATACCCCTTCAAAATTAAACGTCCATCACCTTCAGTGTCAAACCTCAGTTTTCTCTTGTGGTCACTCTGGTTCCTTCATAAAGACTTTGTTACTGCACACTAACAAGTGACATTACATCTAACCAAAACATTGCACAGCATATCAAGATTGTGTACATCATCGTCTCCCTTTTTGGCTCCTTATCAAGCCTACACTAAAGCAAACAATTTTGCAGTGTGTGGTTACTTTAGCATTTGTTTACTTGACAACCAACAGCCCTGCACACCATTGCGACATACAAGCGATTGTGGCGAACTTCAAAAGTATCAGTTCTCGAAACCAATAGCTGGAAAATATAACAAATATCCATTATCAAACAACACACAGCTCAAAGTGGCAGGTTACCTAGTTCCAAAAGTGTAACACAAATAAAAACCCTAATAAACAGTATAAAGAAAGAACAGAGCTGAAAGTAGAAAAAATATGTCACATAACCTACAGCTCTATTCCTGAGTTTCGTCCTGTTAAAGCGACATGGATCTTCGTACGCGTGAAATCTGCGCCGTTCGCCGAACACATCCTACTTCAAGCGTACGGCCCTTTTTTGTAACCTAGGTTGAGTCTCCCCTCTCGATCCCTAAGACTCTCAGACCAACTGCATATCACATTTCCAGACCACCACGTGAGTGAGTGGGATCCTGTCACGTCATGATTCGCTGGATCACCTTGACGCATGCAGTCCAGAGCTATGGTCGCTTACTGCTACAACAGTCATTATGCGTATGTCCCCTGTCAATGAGGACCTTTAGGCTAAAAAATAGTTATCTGGAACATTTAGCACAATATAAAAAGACAAAAGTGCATCCATTCAATACAATCGGAACACAACACGATAAACGTTGCTGATGAATTAAACCTCATATTACTTACACAAGTCGTAACATGTCTGAACAATCACGAAAAGAAGAATAAAACCATCGTATAAGCAAAATGTCGATTGGTGAAAACAGACGTCAAAATAGGATTGTCTCAAACTAAGCAATTAAAGTCAACTCACTTGAATCCTGCGGACGTAGTAATAGCAACAAAATAATTAAACATCTAATTGTACAAGGCATCTATACTAAACTCAATCATTGATAAATGCAAAGACATAATAAATTCGTGACTAGACATGCTACATATTCAATGGCACAGCCTTGGATAAACGACTCAAATGAACTTTGTGTCACTAGACTAAACAAATTGTAAAATCTCAATTTGGTGACTCAAGGATCAATTTACATAAATTGTAGTCTAATCGAATCACGGTTGAACCGATGTAATATACACAAATGTAGTCATGCTACTCACTATTAGCTTCACAACTTCATTACAACTCAATTGGGATAAGAGCGACTGGTTGTTAATCGATGAAAACACATACAATATTACCATGTTGTAACTATATGAAATCTTGGCGGAAGAAAGTGTACAGATATTAGAATAGGCGACTTCATAGTGTTCCCCTGTAATGAAGTCGTGTGTTACTTGTATGACATCTAACAAAGCTGTCAAGTGCCTTTGATCATTTATGAGTCCAAAATTGTTATCACTTGTCTTGGATCTGAGATTTCGACAGTTTATAGAGCATTCCTCTTACTTTTCGTTTGGAAAAGTATCACTCAGCACAATAACAGGAGTTTTGTCCCACATGTAATCCAGCACGGGATTTTAACGTGCACAAAATATATCAGCCCTAACACTTCATAAGGAACTTTAGTGCAATTTGTATATGAGCAGAGAGTCGGCTAATTGTCATGTTGGACCACATATAGATAATATCATAGAATAAATAAATTATAAGGGAAATGCACGGTTAATAATACTTATGACCGTCAACATTTCTTGACTTTCCACCTTGAACCAACTATCAATAGCGGCGAAATTAATGTTAAAGATCTTAGTTATCTTCTAATGTTTAGAGTACCTTAAATTTTTGCAAAGAAAAAAAATATATCAAAATTACATTTACACATTGAGAGTCCTGAACCCTAAAAAGCGTGATGTAAGGATACATGCTCCGAAACTTGTTACCGTTTTCTAGTCCTACTTAAGATTTCTGTTTCATTATCTTCAATAACTATTCGAAAGGCTGTCGACCTATCATCATAACTGCACTCCGAGATAAAAATTTGTGTACTCAATCTTGAACAAAATTACGAATAATTTTATATTATTTGAACAATTTAAAACGTCAATGTCTCTTGAAAACCAGTTTTTAGTGCAACAATTACTGCATAGAAAATTTTGTACATTTTGCCAGCGACAGGTACTTTATAAGCACATGATAGATAACAAGCTGTTGTGCTACGCTGAAGTGCATCAACGCTTTTCTTTACATTTTTATATTGAAAAGCAGACAATCAAAAACTAAGATAGTTATTTTAATCTAATCGTGAAAGTTTATTGTCGCGAGTTGTTAAGAGTATAAACAGTTTAAACTACAATAAAGAAGGGAAACCTCGAAGGTCGGTAAACAGTAAATAAATATGTACACACAAACAGGTATTTTTTGTTAAACAATATCTTTATGTGTGTGTAATATTTATATACTGTTTACAGCCCTCGAATTTCACTTCTTCTATGTGTGTAACACGTTTAGACAATACTAAAAACCTACCCTCTACCCAATGGTACTTCACTGATCTGTAGTGCTTGCTATCATTTACGAGACACAGTATTTAAGAAGGTCTTTGTCTTGTGTAATCTGACCTAAGCTGTAATAACATGGGAAGAACAGAAGCGATAGCGAGTATTAAAAGGCCTGGATTGCCTAAGGTAAAATTTCCGGTGAAATGGTGTGCGGGTCGCGCTAATTAAACCCATGTCCCCCATCAAGGCACTATTTTTTTAATGTGCCCTTATTATGCAAAATCATGTGGAGAATAGTTGATCGCTTTCCGTATGCTAGGCGGTGTGCCGCTAGAGACAGGGACCTGGTTTCGATTCCCCGTAAGCCATTCTCACGTCTTGTTGTTTTTTTGTTGTGTCTAATTTATCTTGCTACTGTCATTGTTTCTACTTATATATCTATAGATATATTATATATATATATATAGTATATATATATTATATATAATTATATAATATTATCTATCTTCTTCTTCCGAATCCCTAATCTCCAATCGCGGTCCAAAAGCAGTCAAGGCCATCACGCCGTATGGGCGTCCCTAGTAGGGCAACAACAAATTTGATTCCACTTTTGCACGGTCGGTGGCCATCCTTCGTACAGATGCCCCAACTCTGGTTCATTCTTTGCATCTCAGCCTCCACAGTCCCTTCCGCCAAGTTGTTTTTGGTCGGCCTCTCTTTTCGCTTCCTTTCAGGGGTCCAAAGCATAGCTGTTCTTGTGATGGCATCGGGGTCTCTTCTGAGGACATGACCAACCCAGCTCCAGCGTCTGCCAGCTATGATGGTATGCATGTCCTCTTGCTTGCTACGAGTAAGCAGATCTTGGTTGGTGATGGTATTCGGCCAAAAGATTCGGGGAATTTTTCTTAGGCATGTTGTGTGAAAAGAGGACAATTTTGACATTTCCTTCTCTGTGACTCTCCAGCATTCCGCACCATAGAGAAGCACAGAAAGCACGCAACTCTGGTATCATCTTAATTTTGTGCTTGTGCTGTATTGGGAGGACTTCCAGATGTTATTTAGGCTAAAGAAGGCTGTTCTTGCCTTATTCAATCTGATGTTGATGTCTTTGCCTGCCCCACCGTCTGGTGTTACTATGCTTCCTAGGTATGTGAAGGTATCTGTCTGTACCAGTTGCTGATTCCTTACTGATATGGGCTCAGGGTTGCTCACATTGAGCGTCATGACCTCAGACTTCTGTAAATTGATGTTCAAGCCCACCTGCTGGCTAAACTTATTAAGTCTATCCGTTTTTTCCTGGATGTGTTGATGTGAATGTGCCAGCAGTGCAATGTCATCTGCATATTCCAGATCTTCCAATGTTTAAAATGTAGTCCATCTTATTCCTCTTGGACTGCCCTCTGTTGTCTGGCGCATCACCCAGTCTATGACTGTTAAAAATAGAGTGTTGATAAGGGGCATCCCTGTCGTACTCCTGTCTTCACCTCGAAGGTTAGGTTGCTCTGCCCAACACTACACGTAAAGTTGGCATAGAGGCTTTTTATGATTGACACTATGCAGCTTGGAATTCCATAAGCCCTCAGTATTTTCCATAAACTGTCCCTATGTATGCTGTCAAAAGCCTTTTCAAAATCAACAAAATTTATGTAAAGCTGTCTTTGCCATTCTGAGCACTGCTCTATAATGTTCCTGAGAGTGAATATATGGTCTACACATCTTCTGTTCTTTCTAAATCCTGCTTGTTCTTTCCTCAGTTTGTTGTCTACTGCCTTTGAAATTCTCTGTATAATTATCCTGCCTAGTATTTTGCTGGGAACTGAGAGAAGAGTGATTCCTCTCCAATTATTGCAGTCTGAAGATCTCCCTTCTTGGGCAATTTGACAATTATTCCTTTGTTCCACTCTGATGGTGTTGTCCCCGTTTTCCACACTTGTGCAAATAGTGGTTCTAATAGTTCTGCTGCTAGCTCAGGGTCTGTCTTAAATAGCTCTGCATTTAAGTTATCATGGCCCGGAGCTTTACCGTTCTTTAACCCTTTGATTGCTGTGATGATTTCTTCTTTTCGTGGAATGTCTGTATTTACATCTAGATCGTTTTCAGCCTCAGGAACATTCAATTGTTCTCTGGTATTATCCTTGTTCAGAGTTTTCTCTGAAGTGACTCTGCCCATCTTGTTTCCTGTCCCCTGCTGCTGTCTTGATATGATTTTCCTTGCTTTACTCTTTACTAATGTAATATTGTTTGCACCTTGTTTTCCGCTGATAATTTAGTTATTTTGGTATACTGTGCCCCCCCCTTTGTTCATTTCTCATGCTGCCCATCTGTCTGACCTGTATTTTGCAGATCGTCTAGGAAATTCCTTTTTTGTTGGCTCGGGTTTGGCGTTTTAACTTCCCTGTCCATTGACTTACGTTCCCTATATAGTGCTTAACCTGGGACTTCCTTTCGTGTTTTCTTTCTTTTCTTTCCTTTCTCAGCCTTAATGGGTTATGTTTTCTGGTGTATCCAGTCCTGCTTCTTCCTGTCCTAATCCTTCAGCATATTTGCTCTTCCTTTATATTTTTGATAGGTTTGAAATTCTGAGCTATATCATCATCAATGTCTTTTTCCTGTGCTTTTCGCAAATGAGATCCGGTTTCCTTAATGTCCGGCCGACAAAAACATTTTCTGTGAAAGGGTCCTTCAGGTCTGATGTCAACTTTTCTCTAATTTGAACAGTTCCACCCCTTATAGTTTCCACTTCAGTTTTGGCTACTACACAGGTAGTTTATCTACAAGAAACTTACTTACTTATCACCCATTTTCGTTTCTTACTCCGCTCCCATTTTCCCATTGTTCGTTCCATTACATGTATTGTTGGTACCCACTTTCCATTGATCTCCCATTACTAGAACAAGATCATATCTAGTGTGTCCTCCCATTTCGGTTCTCAAGGTGTGAAGAATACATCCATCCATGACCCCTCATCGCTAGCATTCGTTGGTGTGGGCGTAAGCATTGTATTATTGTAGTTTGGTGAATCCATCCCTCTCAATCGCAATCGAATCATCTTTGTTGAAGGTTTCCATTCCATAATGTCCTTTCTCTATCCTTTCTGTAGAATAATGGCTACGCCCTTCACGTGCTGTCCATACATTTAAAAAAAATTCCCGTAACTTCATTATTAAATAATAAAATAAAAAAATAAAAAAATAAAATTTTATAAAAAAAAATAAAAATTAATAATATTAATAATAAAGATATAAAAATAAAATATAAAAAAATATTAATATTGAAATGAAAAATGAGAAAAATTAAATAATTAAATTATTTAATAATTAAATTATGAAAAAAGAAAATTGAAATAGATTAAATTATAAATATATTATAAGCCAATATTGTAATAAATGAATAAGAAATTAATTAGTACTAAACCGACGGGCCCAAAAAAAATAAAATTTAAATTAAATTTAAATAATGTTATTAATATAAAAAAAAAATTTAATAAAGTCATGATGGGTGTCAATTATTTTAAAAAAAGATTGAACAAATAAGTTAACAAACAAATAAAGGTTAGCAGTGCTATATTAATGGGGTTTGAATAAAAATTTAAAAAAAAACAATAATTAATATATAAGTTTAAATAATAGTGTAAACATAAAAAATAAGAAAAAAATTTTGGTATTTTTTAAAAAAAAAAAAAAATAAAAAACATTTCAAAAAACTAAAAATTTTTACTCATTAAAAAAACCCTAAAGTCTTGTGTTTTAAAATAATAAAATGCCTTAACTGTTGACATTGAACTTATGGTACCGAAAATAATTTTAATGCAAGACAACTGTACTCCGAAATTAAATAAATAAAAATTCTTTTTAAAAAAAAATTGTTTTTTTAAATTTAAATAATTCTGTAATTGGTTTGGTTGCCTTAATTTAATATTTTTTTATTAATATGGAGATCGTTGCATAAATATGGGAAAAGGTACAAATCACTATAAAATAATTAAAATAAAAGAAATTTTATATGAATTAAATTTTAAAGGAATTAAAAAATTTGCAGTTTTTAACCAAACAGCTTTGATTAATTTACTTAAGCATTTACCCCTTTTACCGATCCACCGCAACCATAGGGAATCGTTCACTGTAACTGGTTAAAGCAGTTATTTACCAGCCTCTATAAGTTAATTTGCAGTCTTGGGATTAATAAACGACATTGTTACATGTGCTTAAACAAATGGTATAGCAATAGATAACTTCTTAATGCCCCCAATTTTTGGCATTAGGTTCATTTTTTATGGTTTTAATTTGTCGAACCGCATAGGTTATGTTTTTTAAAAAACTGGTTAATATGTTTAAATTAATCTGTATTAACGGAGAAGCCTGGTGGTGGTGCTCTATTTACCATTAAATACTTTGATATGAAAAAAAAAAATTATAATATTTGAAAATTTTTTAAAACTTTGGCATTCATTTTTACATTACCATGTATTTCGTAAAGTCCACTAGTATAAGCCGTTAAAACATTTGCACTGTGAAATATCCTTAAACCTACGCCTGCTAGACGGTTTTATTGAAAAAATTACAGTGATTGTTTATGTTTTAACCATTGGTGGGGTAATTATATTTTTTATGATGTAAACTTTGTTTAACTGGGGGTAGAAAGTAGGGGGGATATAGAAAATATTGGTAGAGGGGGAAATTAAGATGTTAATGACTGCATTTTTTATTTGCTGGTAAAAATGAAGGGGTTTATAAAAAATAAGGGTAACGTGTAGTTCTTAATTAATAACCATCATTTATTCTATTTTTCAACATATTAATTAAATTTTCATCCCAAATTCCCCACTCTATTTTGTCCAGTTAAAAAAACATTAGATCAATATTAACTTTTTAACTAAAAAAATTTGCTCGTTTCCGTGTTACTGATAAATTGAAATTTTTTAATTTTGTAATTTAAATACTCGGTCTCACTATTTTTTTTTTTTGTTTTGATAAATTTAAAAATTCACTAGATAAAATGTTTCCTGGCATCTTTTGTTATGGTCGCTTAATAAACTGATGTGCCTCTATTTTTATCTGTCTTTATCGTTGCGACGAAATCTCCGATTAATGTTCGCTCGGTAGTTTTTTTTTAATTTAATTAGCAGTTAGAACTGATGTCGTTGTTGCGCATTTATTTAATTATAAACTATTGGTTAGGAAATAAAATAATTTTCAATAGAAACAATTTCTAATGTTTTTTTAAAAAAAAAAAAACTAAAAATTGGTTCAAAGTAAAATTTTTTATGTTTATCGGTGTGTTTTTTATCCTTTGTTTTTGTTGGCAAATACGCGGATGCACTTATTAGGAAAAATATCCTACTTGCCTTTATATTTAGGAATTCAGCGCTATCAGCTAAAAAAAAAAAAATTTAATACCTCCACGTAATATTATTGAGTGGGCTTTGGTCCCAGTGTTAAATTAACTTTCTTTTATGGAGATATGCACTAATTTTTAACTAAAAAAATTTAAAGATATAAAATCCCGCATGGGCTATTGTTATTGTTAAATTATTGTGGTCGTTGTTGTTTGAAAATGTTTGTGTGTGCTTTTGCTGTTTTTTGAATGAATTTTAGGGTGATCCAGACGAATGAAGGGTATTTCAGTCAATATAATGACATAGAAGGTGCTGTTTTATTCACGAAAAAAATAAAAATTATTTTTATGGTAATTCTAAAAATATAATATATAAAAAATATTTTTATTTTTTTTTATTTTAAATTATATTGTAAAAAATTAATTATAAAACAATAAATTAAAAACCCAAAAACATAAAACCGGACCACCCATTATTAAAAATAATAGGCAATAATATTATAAAATAATATACCATTTAATATTTGAATAAAATATAAAAATATTAAATAAAAAAATTATATATAAATAAAAAATATATTAAAAATTATATATAATAATATAGTTAGAATTTATACTATATATAATAGATATATATATAACAGACAATTACATATACAAAATTCAGTGGCTTATTACGCCTACTCCATGACTTCGTGATTCCTGCACACAAGGTTTATAATGCAAGTCGAATTTTCAAGTACAAAAATGCGAGGCCAAAACTTGGGGATTGTCGCGTAAACTTAGACGAACAGGAATGTCGCAATTATCAGCCTCTAGAGTCGTGAAGACCTTCGTCTTGATTGGTTGAAAAAGTGGAGCTGGTCAAAACATGTAGGATTATAAACATTGCTTAAAACGTAACGTATGACCAATAATGCAATCAATGAATAATGGTCCATGATATCTGAATCTGAATCATAATGCAGAATATACATAAAAACAGATATGGACCAGAAAAAAGGAGCTAGAGCGATAAAACAGGTTATCCCCTTTTGCCGCTGGAAAGGAACCTATCCTCCTACCACGCGTCTACTGAGTTGTGATGATTGAATGGCCTCTAGATATATAGGTTAAGATTACTTGAAGACTGGAATACTCAATGAACCAAAAGTGTGTCACTTAGGCGAGTGGACTATTCAGGACACTCCTCTATCAAATCACCTCTGAAGCTTTATTGATTGACAACCACTAATGGAGCGCGTTGACGCCTCTTACTCCGACTGCATTGTGTTTTGACTTTATTTATCAAAGGCTAGCGAGACAACTGTACTAACAAATCAGTACGGAAATCAACTGATACTATAACCGTCTATTATCGCTTGTAAGAACCATGAATCAAAACAACGTCCTATAAAAACAACGACAATAAGGGGGATTCCCAAAAATCACTTTTCCTAGACAACGTGTCTACAGTGATATCCAAAGCACATCAGCTACTGTTAGCAAAATTATAATGATAGATACTGAAACATAGGAAACTTGAAATTCTAGACACGATGCAGACTGAAAAATAGATATAACATCAAGATGAAAATGAAAGAATTGAATTAAATGTACTTCGCTATAGTGAAAAGCGAATAATACCGAAACAGTTAAATGTTTACTGACAGACTACAAAATAATTTATCTAGAAACAAACGGAAAAAGATAGAGCAAAATATAATGCAGAAAGATGCAACTCAAGTGAAGGAATTTTTGGCAATATCAATGATCCTTATTAAACTGGGTGACAGAACCAACTGCTATCAATTTATATCACATATATATACACCAACAGCAATATACACAATAAAAAAGAGTACACATTTATTACAGTAACTTGATTTGACAATGTCCTACATTATATCAACAGAACAACTTTAGACTAGACTTTAATGCACATTTGAAAAATAAAGCGTTGATGATTGACTGTGTTAATGCCTAGAGAAAGAATTGAAACGGACAGACTAAATAATGGGTAAGAAACCCATTTATGAAGATAGGAAATGCAACTGGTTTTAAGCACATCTAGACCCTTTGACTTAACAATCTAGGAACAATTTCATAATCAGATTTGACTAGCACATATATACAGGAATTTAAAACTGAGTAAAGCTTACAAACAGCATGACAACTGCAACAGCATCATGTACCAGTAATATGGAAACGTAAAAAAAATGAAAAAGTAAACACACGTTCAAACACACACAATTATACTTAGCCTTCCTTAAAATCAGATAATGGAAATATTAAACGATACAATAGAGTGATCATAGACAATTATTAACAAATTAGGAAGGACTTAGAGCCACAGGAATGTGGTTTAGTACAAAGAAATTGAAAAAGACCAGGGCAACCAAAAAAAAAGTATGGTTGATTCCTGAAAAGGCCAAAGCACAACAGAAACGTATTTCACACATAAGCATTCACTGTTTTTTGAGTATGTTTATAAAGGAAAGCTGGAATATATCTAGCAACAGTAAGATAGAATAAGAATAAAGGAAGACAAATATACAAATAACTTGACAATTGACATCTGGCATGAAAGAATCAACAGCAAAATTGTTAAATTTTACGAAGACAAATTGTAGAGACATGATCCTTTCACGCAACAGCACGTTACTTGAAGAAAAGACCTGTTAACAGTCTTTGGGAATACTTCCCTGCAAAATACAAATCATTTATCCCTAAATTAACACATCGAAAACATAGGTTTTTTTTTATTCTCACACTGACACTATTACCACAACCACAAAAAATCCGCAAACTCGGTTTCACACTTCCATTCCCCACCGACCTTCCACCCACCCACATCACACACACACATATGCAGAACAAGATTACCGCTGCTCACCTTGACATCAGCCCTCTATTAATAATCTGCTAGCGTGAGTTCTTTTAATACTAAGTCTCTCGAGCAGTTTGTGCCTCGAAAAAGAGAAGCTTTATGGTGGTAAACTCTCTAACACAGTCAAACTGAAAATATTATACATATAATAAACTAAATTCCATTTAACACGAAACACGCGCATAATGCAGAAACCATGCGCTCCAGGGTGTTCGTTTGGACCCACTCACTCTTACTCTTGCACATTATTTAGGACCCAAAACGTTTAGTTACCTTACTCTTTCATTTTTGTTCTTAATCGAAGTGTTTCATTATGTGGTCGTCCTCTTTTCCTTCCTCTTTCAACCCTCAGAAAACCCAACACACGTGACGAGCGCCCTGTTAGGGAGATATTCTGGTTGTTTTGCATTCACGATTAGGACATGACCGATATTTGAACAATCGTCTTTTTCCTTATATATCTAGACAATTTCTGCCTAATCTTCTCTTATTGCCCGATTAGTTCTGAATTTCTTTCCAACCTGATGTTCATAATTTTGTCATACTGAGGCCGTTTGCTCTTATTGGATTATCATAAACTATTTTAGTTTCAAAACTTTTAGAGTTAACCCACAAAAACATGAAATAAATAATATCCCCTTCAAAGTTTATAACATCAAATAGAGGAAACATAATCATTATATTCAATAATATACAGCATTGAAACATACGATATTAACAAATGGGTAACTACTTAAATTAATTAAAATAAAACTCACCGCACACAACCATCCGTGAAAACTAACTTAACACTTTAGAGATTTTTGATCTGTGGAACACAATAATTTAATACACCGTCACGGTAAATTAAATTATTAAAAAGTAAGTAGGATTGTATTTATAAGTTAAAAAAAAAAACTTGCGCTATTTTTTCACACTAATATGCTTACCTATTGGATTCATTATAACATGCACTGGATAGATTTCCTCTCAAACGCGTCCCAGCTCTGCAATCGAGGTCCACTGGCACTCTTGAGACCATACCCCTGATTAATTTTAGATTCGATTTGGTAACGCACAGATCGCGTCCTTGAGTTGAACACCTGTATGGATATCGTTAGACAATAAACGTCAAAAGATTTAAGAAACCAAGTTTCCTCCCCTGTGACCGAAGATAAAGAGATATCTTACTGGGAACTTGCGAAGCGACAACGTGGTTTATGCCACTCCGAATCTATCCCGGGTGACTCCAGTTTCCTTAACGTTCATTAAACGTACAATAGTGCTTGGTCAATACATCCTCTGGCAATGCCCCCGCGAGCTTATTCCCCTCAAACATACCAATGCTTCTTGCGTTTTGGTGTCAATATCCTGCTTTCAAACCATGAACTGGTGTTTTGTCTCAACGGCTGTTTTACGAAATAACAGCCACACCAAAAACGCGTACACATTTTCAGGGTCATAGCTGTTGAATCGTGGTGCATCGTGTAAACCGTTCATTGTGTTCATGTATCTGTACACAAACCCGTGTTGAAATCATCACTTTCCATCCACACCATAGCGCTCTCTACCTCATGACAAACACGCAAAAATCCCATTCCCACACTTTTTTTTTCTCACACTTCTCGGCATCATGTAACAGAATATGGTGCGTTTTAGATGTGCTTCATGACATTCCTTTTTGGTGAACGGTAGAATACTACCCGACAAGGTTAAATTCTGTAAATCACCTTATTCATTTACTGTAGAGTGAAGGCATGGGTTTTTATTTTTTTTGTATTTAAAAATGAATGTTTTAAAAAAAAAAATTAAATCATCCACCTGATTACCTTCGGAAACTTTCCAGAGCCATGAATGTTCCATACAAGACATTAAAGTGGAGAAAAAGCACTCATAGATACCAAAACGCTGTTACTACCAAGACAACAAGCGCGTGCTAAAATTTAAATCATAAAAGTATCATATTGTTTAAGGAAGTATCCAATGGATTAATACACAACCAATGATTCATGAACTATGATAATGACGAGGTAATTGAAAAATGATAATCCCAACTCTTGTTGTGGAAATTATTATTTACCAAATTGAATTATTTAAAAGAATCTTTCATTCAACAGACAAAAGAGAGACTCTTTAATACAATTTTTTCATATTAACTTCAGGAAAGGTATTACTGATGATAAGCAAAACATTGTATAAACCTAATTAATATTTTTGGGTTGAGATTTTCAAATGTAATTCTTAAGAAACAATTATTTGTACCTATATGTTATAGACCAGTGTGCTAGCGACATGCACATGATTATAAATGCTAATAAAAG